>JAMJFZ010000818.1:495000-645000 GCA_026225945.1 Cricetomys ansorgei | reverse complement strand
AATTAGGGCTGTCGAGGATGCGTTTCTAACAAGGAGCTGTGTGCAAGGGCTTCCTAATGATTTCTTTTTCAACATGTCATGCGTCGGGAGGCAGCTGGGAACAGAGCCGCTTGGTGTGAGCAGCCCTGGCTAATTAGGTTTCTGGCTGCCTTCTCCCTGCGCCCACCCCTACCAGCCTGCCCTGTCACGCCCTGTGTTGGCTCAGATTCTGCTGGCTGTCTGGGATAATTTGAAGATCCCACACAGAAGAAGTACACCACCCTCTACATTTATTCGAGGGGTTGGTAATGCCAAGACTAATCAGGGAACTCGTCGTCCCTCACCTTGGGGAACCGTCTTCATGGGTGATCCTGCAGTAGTCAGGAGAGGGGCGGTCCCACCCAAAGGATGCCTGTCAGTTTGTGGGGATCCTTTCTGACAGGAGAAGGGGCGCTACCTTCTGTGAACTTTCTCCTGAGGTAAATACAAACAAACACCCATTTTCCTTCTCGGCAGGCTATATCAAGAGTAGATCAAAGACCCCCCGAGTCTGGCTTGTTAAAGGAAGGAGTTCATTGGACTTATAAAACATGGGTGAGGGGTTTACTCACAGGGCAGACGTGGCCCCAAAGCAGCCGTTTCACTGTTCACTGGAAAGTCTCACCTGGGCATGGATGCTGGCTTCTGTATACCTGCGTAGGTGGAGTTGCGTCATCAGGCAACCGTCATACCCTATGAACTGTGTCACCACCTCCCGGGACCATGAGAACACCTCAGATCGAATGGATGTGTTTGTTTGTTTTTTGTTTTTTGTTTTTTTAAATAAGGGGGCCACGAGGGAGCGAGGGTGGCAGAATCATGATCCCTGGAAACAGACTTCAGAGACCAGCACTAGGGTGCAGCTCTGAGTTTATTGTGCAGCTGCAGGGAATTATACACAACCAATGGGGATCCGTCACAAAGCACAGCAAGCCAATCACTTGACGGCATTATGGAAAATGGGCGGAGTCATCTTAGCGGCAGGGATTTCAGGGGAGAAGGGGGGAACTGGCAACCCCTTCTATGAGAGGTCACCAACCGGCTCCATCTTGAGGCTGTCTGTTGTAGTCACAGTCAGTTCAGAGGGTGGCGCTCTACAGCGCCATCTAGGGGAGGGGGGCCAAAAAGACAAACTTCTTGCCAAGTCAGGGAGCCAAAAGAAACCCACTGAAAACCACCAGAGGTGTAGAGGGGTGGAGGGAGGAACCTTTGGCTTCTGCCATGTCCCTTTTGGCTTCTGCCTTGGGACCAGTGGTGGGCAGATGGAGTTTCTGTCCCCCGAGGGAAGAAGATGAGTGCTTCTGACTCATTTTGTTTCCTCTGTTGACTCTGAGGACGCCACGTGGCGCCAGGCACGCAGAAGATTCTCAACTGTCAGGCGCTTAGCGGCTAGCTGTTCACATCAGCTCTGACCGCGAGGTGTGCTAGGGTTTGAATGGCATTCCATTTGAGTGTCCTCTGGTGGCATCATCAGGGTTAAGCGAGGAAGGGCAGAAACTAAAGCAGGCATTTTAACAGGAAGGACTTGATGCAAGAAATTAGGGGGAGGGTGGTTGTGGATGAAGGAAGCATCTTCATCCTGAGCATGAGCTGTTGGAGACCTGGTAACTGAAAGAGGCAGCTAAGGACTGTTCTCCACCGCCCCGAGGACATGAAGACCAGTGGGGAGAAGCTGGAAAGAGGGACTTGTGGCATCAGGGCTTGGATCTAATAAAGTGTCACATCCGATTTGAGCTGCCCTTGTAGATGAGCAATAAGGAGTGTAAAGGGGTCTGGAGGCTTGAACCTCTTGTTGGAAGAGCGTGTGGTGGGGGAAGGCAGGCGGAAGCCATTGCTGGGAAGGTGCCTCAAACGAGGCTCTCTTCCCTTCTTGCTTCTTTCTGTTTGCAGTGCTGTCCTTTGAAGTCTGGGGTGTTTCTCTCTTCCTGTTGTTGATAGAACCAGTGAAGAAACCTACCTAGCAGACAAAGGAGAGATGCATTTTATAAGCCCGGCGCTGCCGGGCACCGCCAGTCCAGTGCACGTTACAGTACAGCAGGAAAGAGCTGAGTGTCTGTCCTCAAGCTGGAAGAGAGGTGACAGGAAGAGGCAGGTGGCAGCCCTTAACAAGTGGGGGTTGACACACCGAGTCAACCAACCAGACAGTACAAGAGGCCGTTGGAACCCAGAGGTGAGTCTGGGCTCTCAAAGGCAGGGGTCTATCCAGAGCTTCCAGACTGGGGGCATGGGTAATTACACACAGTTAATTAATTACCTCGGAAAGCAGATGTCACAGGGCCACATGAGTGTGTCCAAGAGGCTCCTCTAGAGGAAAGAGACCACTTCAGAAGTGGCCTGGAAGGCTAGGAGGAGAATCTGCAGGGTCGGGGTGGGGTGGGGATGGGGCAGAGGAAACGGCACCTGCAAAGGTCAGAGCTGGAGAGGGTGCAGAGCTTTGGGAGCTGGAAAAGGGGGGAGGAGGCAGAGCATGTGATGAGAGAGATGCCACGGGGAGTCCCCCTCACTTGTTCAAGGCACCCACCTGCCTCCTCCTGTCACCTCTCTTCCAGCTTGAGGACAGACAAGGAGCTCTTTCCTGCTGAACTCCACCTTGGCGTGTGTTCTGCTGTAGCCCAAGCTGCCCCTTTGGGCTTTCTCTGCCTTCTGCTGCCGTGTGGTCCCTCATGTTGACAAATAGCTTTGCAGGTTACCCTTGCTCCCCATTTACCTTCTCTCTGCTAAACTCAGAGGAGTTGCTCCACAGATGATTGATTTAACCTCGCTTGTAGGGGGAAAAAAAATTGTAAATCAAACCATCTCTGAGATGCCATTTCTCATTTCTCAAATTGAAAGACACATTAAAGAAATGAGAACACCATAGAGATGTGAACGTGGAGCAGCAGCCGTGCAGGGCAGGTCCACCTAAGCTTCCCAGGAAGGATTTAACCAGCAACTAAAAAGCCAGGGGTGACACCCCAACAATGCACCTCCCTCCAGCAGTCTGCGATGGGGACACTCTGTGTGCAGATTCCATGCTGGTGGACACAGTTGAGAGCAGATTGAAGATATCTGGGGGAAAAGTCATCCATATTTGTTGAGGAAGTTTATTTTTAGCTTTGTACAAAATAATTGTTTTGTGCACTGTTGGGTGAGGGGCTAGCCTAAGTCTTAGCATTTTGTATTGTCTGCAGGTGTTGGATTTATGTGGGGGATGTTTGATTGCTCATGATCTGCACGTGCTGTCAGTAGAACACCTGAGGAGTTCTGGATCAATAAAAATATCAGTATAGTGCCTGTCAAGATAGTGGTTCTCTCTGCTGAGGTCTGGCAGGCTTTTGTATCTATGAAAATGTCACCTTATCTTTCTTGGTGAGCTCACACAGTAGCAAACAACTACACATATTGAATATATATATATATATATATATATATATATATATATATATATATAATATAAATACACACACACACACACACACACAGATACAAAATAAAAGTTAACCATCAAGTACTAAGCTATAGTTAGATGAAGAAATGGGGCCTGGTTGGAGGCAGAAGGTCACTCAGAGTGTGCCCTGCCCTCACCTGTCTCTCCCTGGACACCAGGGGGAGTGCAGTCCTGCCCTGCCACACCGCAGCCCAGAGACAGCAAGGCCATGTGACAACCCCGAAACCATGAACCAATCACGTAGTTTGATTTTCTTGAGTTTTGTTTTTTGTTTTTTTGTTTTTTGTCACGGTGATGGAAAGCCGAGTCATGCGTGTTAGAGAAACTGTTTAGAAAACATCCAGACAGAAGGCACGGGAAGGAGGCTACCTGGAGAGGTTGGCAATGTTCCTGTAGGCACCAGGGGTGATGCATAGGCACCAAGACTCCTGTGACTCCTGTGACTCCTGCGACATCAAGAGCAAGACAGAGACAGAGGTGGGGATGTAGGCATGTGCACACACACACATACATACAGATACACACACATACACACACATACACATACATACACACACATACACACACATAACACATGCACACACACATATACACACATACACACACGCATACACACATATAACACATGCACACACATGCATACACACACATGCACACATACACACACACATACACACACGTGTCCCGGAGCTTCGGGTAGAGGACACCAGGGTAGAGAGGGCGTGTTTACCCCAGAGAGCAGCTCTGATGAAGGAAGGCAGAGGCGAGTCCAGGTTACGTCTCAGTGGATGGAAACATGGACCTGTCAGCCCTGCTCTGGTGACTGTGGACATTTAATGCCCTAGCGAGGCTCGCAGCTTCCCATGGAGAGCTAAAGAGTGAGATAGATGTCATGCTCTTCATGACAATCTTCATCAGAGAGGCCCCCTCCAGCAGCTGATGGGAGCATATGCAGAGGCCCAGGACCAAACATCACGCAGAGCTCAGGGAACCCCATGGGAGAGGCGGGGGAGGGATTGCAGGGACCAGAGGGTCTCAGGACACCAGGGGAACAAGCCCCATGGAGTCA
The DNA here is from genome assembly GCA_026225945.1 of Cricetomys ansorgei. Classification (NCBI taxonomy): domain Eukaryota; kingdom Metazoa; phylum Chordata; class Mammalia; order Rodentia; family Nesomyidae; genus Cricetomys; species Cricetomys ansorgei. Next base: position 640,486 of record JAMJFZ010000818.1, on the reverse strand, counting down.
ACTGACTAGCACTCTTAGGGGCTCACAGAGACTGAAGTGGCAGACATGGAGCCTGCAGGGTCCCATAAATATATTTCATGGCTGGCTGTCTTGGTGTTCTTGCAAAACCCCTACAGGCTTGAATGTGGGAGTCTCTGGCCCTTTTACCTGCCCTTGGGACCCTTTAGATCCCGCTGGATCACCTAGTCCTCCCTTGATGTAGTAGTGCCTGCCTTGGTCCATCTTGTTAAGCCCTGTTTGAGCAGTAACCCTGGGGGGATTGTTCTTTTCTAGGGAGAAGCAGGGGCTGGGAGAGTAGGCTGGTAGTTGGGGGTGGAGAGATAGACCTCAGGGAGAGGGGAGATGGCAGGGAGCTGGGGAGAATGGAGGGAGGGGGAGAGGGGGTTGGGATGTATTGTACAAGAAAAGAAAAATAAATTTTAAAAATGTTAATAAAAGAGTGAAGAAGCCCTAACTTGACATGTTTAACTTAGAACCGCTGAGAAACACGAGAATAAAGGGATCGGGTTTGGGAATGCCAAGATTCGGAGCTGTGGTTCATACACGCTGTGGGAATAGGTAGAAGTCAGAGGGAACCCATGCTGATGCACATGCGTGCGCACATGAATGGGTACGCACACCCACACATCGGCAAATCACACATGCGCACATGCAAGTACACAACACAGCCACATGCATACACACAGCTACACGTGCACACAAGCATGTACTCACATAGGCACACAAATACACATGTGCGTATGCATGTACACCCATGAAGGCATGCACTCACACACACAAGCACACTTGTGCACACACAGACATACACAGGCACACACGGATGCGCATACACGTACACACAGGCGCAATGTGATCTCACCTCCAAGAAGACGCCAGGAGATTGACAGTAACTCCACTCGCAAAGAGGTTGGCACGGGGCGCCCGCTCTACAAATGGGCCGTAAACAGGAGATACATGATCAGGATCATAAAATTTCAATCTGCCCATGGCAATGGTCGGAGCTGTATGCTGACAGCAGGTGTGGGAGCCCAGAAGCTGGCTCAGGTCAGTCCTCTTCCTCCTTTCTGGGGACCGCATTCCCTTTATTGGGTCCTGCCTCTCCTTGCCAAGACTTGAGAGCAGAACGCAGCAAGAGGCAGTGGCCTCTGAGCGTGCCACACCATAAATCCTTCCGGCGGGAGGAGAGATTTACAGTGTCCTAGGCGCTGGCGGCCGGCCCAGTTTGTGTTAATAGCCTTATTAGTTACACGGCTGTAAAACCAGGTCTCCGTACAACAGCGACTGCACCCCTCTGCACCAGTCGGTCGGCACGGTGCAGCTCCTTGACGCAGTCTAAAGCCCCTGGAACCTGGTTAGGGAAGACCTCCTGATGGGTTAGAGACAGACAAATGTGTCGAGTGGGACCAGTGAGCTTCGAGGTGGGATCAACGAAGCACAGCACAGCCATCTCCGCCTGTCGTCGTGGGCCATCTCCTGCCTGTGATCCCAGCTAGGTGCAGCTGGCGGAGTGGCATGGCTGCTGGCAGTGAGCCCGTTGCCCCGTTAGACCCCGAGCACCTCTGTGGCACCTAGAAGCGGCATGGCCCAGGATCATGGCGTGATAGGGGAGGGATACCATCGTGTTGGTTGGCGAAAGAGAACACTGGCTACAGAGGGGGTCTCAGTCCCCATTGTATCCCGAAGGAGCCAGGGAGCTGAACAGATGCAGGAGCCTGTCACTGAAGTCCGTGCCCAGCACAGAGCCGCAGGGAAACAGCGCAGAACAAGTTGACGCCAGACACGGCTCTGCAGAAAAACCTAGAAGCATTCAGATGGATTTGCCCAGCACTCACCTTCAAGGGGACAGATGCGGTCACACACACAGTGAGGGAACGCTTGCCAACATTTAGGGTCTTTGAGCAAATTCCGTTATTTGCGAGGTAATAAAGTAAGAGGTTTAATTATTAGCGAATGATGAATTCAAACCTGTATACTTGGAAGCAGGGAGTGGTCACAAGACAGGGACCAGGGAGGCTAGCTCCGCCGCGGTCTGCTCTCCCTCCCGGGAACACGGCGCTGCTGTTCAGCCCCAGGCCAGGCATCTTGTACCCATCATCCTGCTTAGTCCTCACAACTACCCTGTGTGCCCTTGGAGGGTGGGCTTCCATCTTGACTCAAGCACAAGCTATGTGATCACGGGTGAGTTACACAAAGCAAAGCCTGAGTGAGTTTAGGGCGTTAAGATGCCATAACCATGCAAAGGAATGTGGGCAGTCACCGCAGCTATTTTGCAGGCCGCGGCGGGTCAGGCGAGGTGCCGCATTGAAGTTGGCTGTTCACGCGTAGAAAGTGTGCTAAGGTGTCAGCTGTCCCTGGGCCGCTGTGAGCAGCGTGCAGGTGAGGAGGGAAGGGTGGGCTGAGTGGCTCACTTGACCCTGCGTGGGCCCTGGTGAAGGGCTGCATGGTTCCTCTGTTTTTATTCAACTCTCATAGTTCCTCTTTTTCTGTTTCACATACAAATTACTAGAGCACCGGTTCCCAGCCTGTGGCTTGCGACCCCTTTCGGGGGTCAAACAACCCTTTCACAGGGGTCAGCTAAGACCATCTGCATATCAGATATTTATATTCGATTCGTAATGGTAGCAACATTACAGTTACGAAGTAGCAATGGAAATGATTTTATGGTTGGAGGGGTGTCACCATGACGTGAGGAACTGTGTTGAAGGGTCACAGCATTAGGAGGGTTAAGAACCACCGGTCTAGACTGTTTAATGCTCACAAAGGAATGTGCTGGGTTTGGAGGTGCAGAGGCAAGGGTGTCTTGTGTAGTCCTTCTGTGTAATGATCCAATGGTCATTTAGGGTTGGGTGTCGATGGAGGGTTAGAGCCGGGGATGGAATTCTTCGGATGCGGGCTTCCTGGAGACTGGCTCTGCGGCTTGTCCAGTGGCTGAGATTGGCTTGAACTCATCACCGTTAGATGGTCCTGTGCTGGAGCAAACCATTGGCCTCATGAGCAGGTGTCAGACCTGGGAACAGCAGTGGGTTTCAGAGTTGATGGGAGGAGAAGGTGCTGGTTTCTTCTGCCACCTGCGCATGGTTGACAGGCATGTGGTTGGAGATCTGTTGTCATTGCTGAGTGTTGTTGCTAAGACTGGTCTCACTAAAAGTTTGTCAGAGGCACCTCGTGTTGGCTTGGATGAGACTCTAACCCTCTGGAACCATAAGCCCACATAAACCCTTTCTATAAATTGCTGTGCTCATAAATGATTTGTTTTTGTTTTGTTTTGTTTTTTTAATTACAGTAACAGAATAAGTAACACAACACATAGGCAGCTTTTACACAGCATCTCTATTCCCTCTGCGGGGAGGGAGAAGAGGCTCTGCAGCCTTGTGAGGCTGGGAGCCTGAAGCCCAGAACACCACCTCTGCCTCATTCTGCTGCTCAAAGCCAGTCCCGTGCTAAGCCTGTACCGAGGAGTGGGGAACAGACTCCATCGTGTGGTAAGAAGAGCCACAGGGGTGTGCCCAGATGGAGGGATGTTGTGTCATCTTTGCAGACAGTTTCAGGGGTGCAGGGTAGGGGAGGCATCCCAGAATAGGCAACATCTAACTTGTATGCAGTTTACCCCGGAGTCAACTTGAGATCACGGAGTGTTGAACGTACTGTGTAAGTGAAGGCCAAGTAAAACTTTCCAGAAAACTGAAGGAAGATTCCAGATCCCGGAGATCTGATGCCCTCCTCTGGTCTCCTTGGGCATGTTGTGCCTGTGAGTGCACACGTGCACGTGTGTGTGCCTGTTTGCTGTATGCACGTGTGTGTAGGTGTGTGCCTTCATGAGTGTACATGCCTATGCATGTGTGTATGTCTGCATGTGTCTATTATGAAAGAAAGGGCTGCCTAGGCCACCTGTTCCCGCTTCTGTGATCCTCTGTCCCTGCACACAGGGCCCAGAGACCATGAATAGAGCCCTCTGAAGCCATGGGCAAAGCATGGCTTTTTATCTCCCTCCCCTTCTTTTTACTCCCCCTTTAAGTCTTTAAAAAGGACTTATCTTTTCCTTTGTTGTGTGTCTGTGTGTCTGTGTGTACATGCATACGTGCAGGTCCTCTTGGAGGCCAGAAGAGGTTCCCTGATCACCTGGACCTGGAGTTATGGGCGATCGTGAGCTGCCCCATCTGGGCACTGGGAACTCAGCTTGAAGAGCAGGAATCACCCACTGTCCCCCAAATCTTTTATACGATTGAGTTCTGGTAACACAAAGCCCCTAACACAGTGCGTGGGATCGGGCAGAGCAATGTCCTCGGCTCGAGTCTCCTCCATCGCCACCGTGCCGATCACCCGAAGGTGCATGCCACCTTCTTTTCCCTTCCACTCCCTCCTTTCCGTTCCTACAGAAACCACCACTCTCCCAGCTCACGCCTGGCTGGCTCCAATAATCTGCTAATTAGTCTCCCTGTCTTCTGGGTCTCCCCTTTCCAATCCATCTTGCCTGCTGTCACTGGGCCAAGTGTTCTAAAACACAGCTTACATCCTGTCAGTTTTCTGTGGAAAACAACACTACCCCGCTGGGCTCCGTGATCCGTACAGGAGAAAGTGAAGAGCTCGTCGAGAGACATTTTACGTCTCGCTTGGTGTGGCCTCTACAGCGTGTCTGCTACCGATGTTCTATGTGTCTCCCTTGCCAGATACGCAAATATCACCTTCAGTGTCAGCGACAACGGCCTGCTGTGGCCATAACTGTCCAATATAGTTACATTTGCCTTTTGACTTGGATAGGTAGACGTGGAAACGGGCTTTCAGATTCCTGCTCAGGGGTGAGGTTACTGCCCAGCCGTGGGGAGTGTGGTCAGCAGATGGCCTCCAGCTGTCAGCATCTGTGATGCAGAGACTCCCTCCCCAAGGCTATCCCCTTCTCGGGGAATTTGCTGTAAACTGGCCAGAATAAGAGAGAGGTAGAGGCTTCACATTTTTTTTTGCTCCTCCCAATTGGCTAGTACTGTTGGACTTGTGTTGAGATTTTCTTGTTGCATTTTGAGACAGGGTCTCCAGCCTAAGAGCGGCCTGGAACTGGCCTCATAGCTGAGGATGACCTTGAACTCCCGATCCTCCGAAGTGCTAAGGTCATGGGTGTGTACCACCGAGCCTGATTCCTGTGATACCGAGGATGGAGCACGGGGCCTCCGGCATGCTTGGCAAACCCTCTACCAACTGAGCTACGTCCTGCTCCCTACCCAGCATCGCCATTTTGAACTGAGTCTGTGCTCAATCCTGCTTCCTCCTCCTCCTCCACGTTTTATTGAGGGCTTTGTGGTCATACAACGTGTGTAGTATGTAATGCACACTTACATATCATTGCGTGTGACTGCGATAGTTCTCAGTGCACTCAGCGCTGTGTAGCTTTCACTAAGTCGGTTTCAGAAGTCTTACGTCCCCGAAACCCAGTACTCCTGGGCATTCATTTTTTTATTTTCCCTCCAAACACCAAGCCTTAGACAACCGCTAACATGCTTTTCATCCCTAATGATTCGGCTGTTCAGGAAACAGCCTCCTGCAAACGGAATCAGAAAAGTGGGTTCTTCCCTCCCCTTCTTCTCCTCCCCCATTCCTTCCCTCTCTCCTTCCCTCCCTTCCTTTTTTTAACGTGTTTTTCTTTAGTGTCTTCTTGTCTTTTTTTTTTTTTTTAGACAGGGCCTGCTGTAGCCAAGGCTAGCCTAGTACTTCCTGCGTATTCGAGGATGATCTTGAACTTCAGAGTTTCCAGTTTCTACTTCCCATGCGCTAGGGTTACAGATGTGCACTACGCACTGCTCTGATTTCACGTGGTGCTGGGATCGAACCCAGGGCTTCAGGCATGCTAGGCGAGTGCTCTGCCGACTGAGCTACATCCCCAGACTGGCTGGCTTATGCTTTATGATGTTTTTGGTGTTCATCTGTGTCATAAGCATGTATCCTGTATCCAAAGCGCATTCGTTTTTTATTTTGTACCGCTCTTTATCTGTATCTTTGTGAATGGATGGATGTCCTGGCCGTCTACACTTAATTGGGCTGCTGTGAGCACTCTTATACAGGTTTTTCGTGTGAACATATTTTTCTAAGAAGCATTTTGCAATCCTGTCTCTGTGTGCTCTCGAGAATGTAGGCTGCACTAACCCATTAGGGATTTATTTTACAGATAAACTTGAGAAATAGAAAATGGGGGGCTGTAGAGATGGCTCAGAGATTAAGAGCACTTGTTGCTTTTCCGTAGGACTCAAGTTTGGTTTTAAATACCTACATCAGGTGCCTCACAGCTGCCTATAACTCCGGCTCCAGGAGATCTGACGCCCCCTTCTGGCCTCCAAAGACACCTACAGTCATATGCACATGCACACAGACTGACACTCAGGCATACACATAATTAAAAATAAAGTAGATATACACATAAAATGACCTGTGCGTTATTACGAAATTGTCATTTGTGCCAATAAAACATTGGACATGAAAGGATTGAAACATTAGTTCAGGCTGATCAGAGACATTCTGTGATCCTGTTGAGTGACCGCAATTAAGTGGTGGTCCCGGGACTCGAACCCAGCTCTGTGGCTCTGAAGCACATGTCCTCTTTGCTCCTCCCTCTCTCTCTGCTAGATTCAAAGTGATTTTTTATACTCCCCTCACACCAGCTACTTTCGGTCTAGAAACAGCTCATCCATAGGCCTAGTGTAGACTGTACAAGTTCACAGTGTTTAAAAATCTGTGACTCCACCTGAAAATGCAGATTATACAGGTTTATTGTTATTAGACTTTTTTAGAGCCAAGGGGCACCGTCTGCAAGCATTTGGCTTGCTGCCTCCATGGTGAGGCACCGAGGCCAAGTGTTGTGTCCTGAACTTGGGCACTCAGCACCCAGCACCCACTTCTCCACTTGTCCCTGCCTGGCTATTCTGGTCATTTGCTCACCGGGGTCATGACCCCCACCACTGACTGCTGTGCTAGGGAGCCCAGGTCCTTGGCATCCCCTGTGTCCTGATTCTCTTTTTGTGCTGAAGAGAGGAGGGCCTGTGGAGAGAAACTCAGATAGCATTTCCAGTTGCCATGGCAAACAGAAGACTCTCCTTCCACAACAACAATTTATTTTTTCTTAGTTCTGGGGCTGAGTCCGAGCCCAGGGGCCCTGCAGGGTTTGGTTCCTGGTGTGGGCTCCCGTCCTACCTTGAGGGTATAGTTATTCCTTCCTGATGGATTCTCATATGGTGGTGGTGAGGTAGAGCTTTTTGTCTCTGGCTGTGGGGAAAATGCATGCATGTGCATATGTGTGTGCGCATGTGTGTACCCATCTGTGCATGTCAGAGGTTGATGGGTGTCTTCTTCTGTTGCTCTCCACTGTGCATTTGTGTGTACGTGTGTGCATGAGTGTGTTTGTGCACATGTGTGTACGTGTGTGCATGTTTTGGGATTCACACACCCGTGTGTGCACAGAGAGTCCAGAGGCTGATGCTGAGTGCCTTTCTTTATCGCTCCTCTACTTTATTTCCTGAGACAGCGACTCTCAGGGAACCTGGAGCTAGCTGTTCTGCCAGACTGGCTTTCCAATGAGTGCAGGAGTCTGCCCCGTCTCCACAGCTCCCTAAGGCCAGAGTTACAGCAGTTCGCCACCATACCCCGCTGCTACACGGGTGCCAGGGGTCTGAACTCAGGCCCTCAGGCTTCTGTGGTGGGCACTTCACCCAGTGAGCATGTATCTCCCTGGCTATCTTCTGTTTATTAAGGTGGCTGCTCTGTTGGTAAGGTGAGGGTGCCACTCTTTGGACCTCATTTCACCTTTGACCTCTCCCCAAAGTCCCTGTCTGCAAGTGCAGTCATCCTGGGGGTTAGGGCTTCAAGGATGATTTTTGGAGGTGACAGATACGCCACTCCTGGGGGGATTGCTTCCTACAACAACTTGACATCTAACTCCAGGTGATACCTATGACCCGGACCACACCTTGCCTGTGGATTCTGTAAACACCTTGACATTGTTCCTTGTGCAGCTTGAGCTAGATCAGTAGGCACCCGTGCTGGCTAGTTTTATGTCAGCCCGATACAAGGTCAGGTCATCTGGAGAGAGGGAAGCTTAGTTGAGACAATGCCACCATCAGATTGGCCTGTGGGCATTTTCTCATTAATGATTGGTGTGCAGAGGGCACCCCACTGTGGATAGCGCCACCAACAGGCAGATGGTCCTGGGTTCTACAAGAAAGCAGGCAGAGCAAGCCACGAAGAGCAAGCCAGTGAGCAATGTACTTCCACAGCCTCTGTATCAATTCCTGCCCTGGTTTCCCTATGATAGACTGAAGCTGTGGAGAAAATAGACCATTTTCCTGCCTCAATTTCTGCTGGTCAGAACGTTTATCATGGCAATTTGAAAACAAACAAACAAACAAACAAACAGGACAGCTCCTAATACTTACAACCAAAGCAGAAGAAAGCAACAGTGAGTGACAGGCTTCTAGTCTGAGACGGTTGTCAGCTGACTTGACTTCTGAGGCAGGTCTCAGCGTCTGCAGGCAGGTGACATCAGCTCTGGGACCCTCAGCTGCCTCCTCTGTAAAATGGGGATAAAGTAATATCTAAGAGTTGAGTTACTGTTGGGGTCTTATGATCCATGCAGAGTCTTGGCAGGGTCAGTGCTGTGTCATAAGTACTTAATAGGTGATTGGTTAAAAAATTATTGATTTATTTGCCATGTGTGTGTGTGTGTATGTATGTATGTATGCACGTGAGTGCATTCTCCAGCATACACGCATACACACATGCCTGCACTGAACATCTGAAAGTCAGAGGACCACACGTGCAGTTGAGTCTCTCCTTCCACCACGTGGGTTCTAGGGATTGAACTCAGGTCTTGGGCTTGGCAGCAGGCCACTTTACCCACTAAGCCACCTTGCTGGCCCCTGTGGCTGGATATAATATATATATTTGTTATTTTTCAGCAGCCCAGCTGGATCTAGTGAGTTCCAAGATTCCTCTTCCTTCAGCTTTGACCTCCTCACGCCTGAGTGTTAACAGCCTAGCGTCAGGACTGGTTATTTCCAACATTTTGCACAAAGGGCATTTCCAGGTCCTTTGTTATTTTGGCTAAAGGGAGCTGGCACTTTCATCAGATTCTTAAAAGGGTCCATGACCTCCCACAGCAGTTACAGATGCTTCTGGAATATGGACTACTGGAGTTTCCACAGTGTTCCAGGGTGACCCAGGAGAGGGAGAAGTTGGATCCTCCTGAGTGCTAGGGTGACAGGAAGACAGATGTCAGCCCTGAGCTGTGACATAACTTTCAGAAAAGCCAGGCAATCTAAGGCTCACAATCAGCTTTATCAAAGCAATTTAGCGGGGATGTTCCTATCGCCCAGCCTGGGCAGTCCCACGGGGAGATAAAATGTGATGGGAGCAGCGAAGACTCTTATGTCCTTGGCAAAGGTCAGTGTGGTTTGTGAATGTGTCAGCAAGCGGAGCAACCGGACTGTTCCAGAACAAGGCTCCAGGCTTGACCTCTTGTCAAGGTGTAACAGAGACCTTGGGGACATTCACTGCAAACCGGAGGCCTAAAAACCGTGGGCTAAGGCTGTGATGGCCCAGAGTCACCTTCCCAGTGTCCAGTTAAGACCAGGCTACTGTCCTTCACAGACACCTTTGATGGCTCTTTCTTCCCTCTCTGATGTGTGTGTGTGTGTGCGTGTGTGTGTGTGTGCGTGTGTGTGTGTGTGTATGTGTGTATGTATGTGCGTGTGCATGTGTGTGTGTGTCTAGGCTAGAAGACAGCCCTAGGTGACCTCCTCAGGAGCCCCCACCTTGTTTCTGAGATAGAGTCTGTCTCTGGTTCCAGGCTAGCGGGCCTGCAAGCTCCTCCCTTCTGCTTCTTCTCTGTGATTACAAGCATGCACTACTGAACCTGTTCTTTTTCTACCCCCAGTGTGATTCCAGGGTTCAAAACTCAGGCCTCTCTGCATGTACAGCAAACACTTTATGAACCGAGCCATCTTCCTAGACCCTGGTTGCTTCTTATTTAGAGCTAATTGTCATAAATTTGGCACACGGATGCCTAAAACTCAGGGCAGTGAAGCAGGAGGGACAGAACCACAGGTTAAGCAGAGCCTTCGTGGGCTGGCAGCTTTTTAAAAAAAAATGATACTTTTATTAATAATTTGCATTTCATACAATGTATCTCAATAACATCCTCTTCCTATTCCTCCCTGTTCTACCCTACCACCCCTGTATCCTCAAAAAAGAAAAAAAAAAAGAAATTATGTCAACCTTGTGTGGCAGGAACATGGATGGTGGGCTTCACCATGGTCTTTGGGAGCAGAAGGCTGCTCTGATTGTGTACTTTGACGTGGCCCATATTAGCTGGAGAGGAAGCACGACAGAGTTTGATCTGAAGTTGGGCCTCAATGCCCAAACCCAGACACTGAGCAGGCTCTTTAGTATTTAGCAAGCACTGGGGCATCCCACTGGCATCCCTGACATCCCACATGGACAGGGCTTCCCGTAGGCAACCAATCATTCCTCAGGACCAGGACCTTACATAGGCACCAGGTCATTCAACAGCCTTCCTGACTTCCCACATACATCAGTGCCTCCCACAGGCACCCAGACATCCACAGGGACTGGGGCTCTCCATAGAATCCAGGATATCTACCACAGGCACCAGGGGATCCTGCAGATACCCAGGCATCATGTGGATACCCCACAGACACCTGGACATCACACAGGTACCCAGTCATTATGTAGCTCTGACTGACCTGGAACTCACAAGCCTCTCAAGCACTGGAATTAAATGCATTTTAACATTAAAGGCCTTGAACGTCTTTTATAGAGATGAATTTATTAACCATTAAAATAGACAACTGAGACATACGTTCATGAAGGCACTAAGATAAAATTAGGTGGGAGACATTTTGCAGTTGAGACTGTGAGCTTGGTGCTTCAGAACACAGAGTTACCTGGGCTGATATTTGGCTTGTATTACCGTAGATAAAGTTGAGATTGCCTCAACTTCAGGGCAAAGCCTTTGCTGTACTTGGGGTAGCATCAGTGGTGCCCCAATCAACCAGAGCCTTGGAGCAGATAGATCAGCCGCATCTTACAAAATAAAGTATTCTTGGGGAGGAGGGAGTGGAACTCAGTGGTGGGCGATTGCCCAGCATGTGCGAGGCCCTGGGACCGACCTCGGCACTGCCTAATAAGAGAGTGTGGCGTGCATTACCTTTTTTTTTAGCAATTTCAGTAGAGCTTTCAGGTCTGATGTGTGTTGATATTGTGTGGGCTCATGTGCACATCTCAAAGCAAAAGACTGTGAGCCTGACTGGCCGACTGGTCCTCAGTGCCACCTGAAACAAAGAGGCTCAAAGCCATCGGGTCCTGTTCTTAGAAGGCTTTGCAGGCGCTTGTGGGTCAAACTGGACAAGTTTGTCTGCCACCACTACCCACACTTCTTATGTCTACACGTTTCTTATCTCTCCCATAAATACGATGCCAAGGTCAGAGAAGGGCAGAGACGCCCTGAAAGTTGTCTATTCTATTAATGATAGGCACATAGAACTTGGGTCGTGTGAGCTCAGTTCATTCTGAGCTAGAAGCTGGGGTAGAGAAGAAGGAGAGGGGAGGGAGTTAGGGTTAGGGTTAGCGTTAGGGTTAGGGTTCAGTTGGTCTGCATGGAGGATGGTGGTGGTAGGCGGTGCCTTAATGCTACTGCTTACATTGTTAAGACTAACCATGGGGAAGAAATGGCCATGAAAGCCAAAGGGATGACTACTGCCAAGACGCAGCGGCCTTGGCACAGACAGCAAGGTTGCTGATGCCCTGCCGGAGGGGTGGGGAATGTGTGGACTAAAGCTCTGATTGGTTGAGAGAGTCCCAGAAGATTCCTGACTGTGGTGGCCACTTTCTCTTCTACCTCCCACAGTATGCAGACCTTCACAGGACACCAGCGTTTGATCTTGGCCTTCTCAGTCTCCAGTACTAAAACGTGTTCTTTATAATTTACCACCCTGTGGTCTTCTGTTTACAGCAACACAGAGTGGCTATAGTGGGCACTCTGCTTGGCCCCCAGTCGGTTGTGAAACTCATACTTTTTCTGTGCTTCTCAAGGTGTGTAGTAGAAGCTGGACCATACAAGACGAGGCTAGCAGATGCTTATGAAGCGATCACGTACTGTGTTTGGTTCTTGGCATAAGAAGAGAATATACCAGATTAGCCACACGTGGAACATAACTTCATTGGAGACAAGAATTTGGGTCCAATAATCACAAATATGACCAAGTGTCAAGTGGAGACTTCTGGGGTCCAGGAACTTTGTAGCCCCTAGAATCTGTGCACAGAAGGTGAGGAGCAAGCCTGACTCCTCCTCTGCCTTCCATCGCGCTCCTCAGACTCCCACATCAAGGAGGGAAGGGTGCTGAGAAACAGCGGTTTGTCAGCACCAGGCCTCAGGGTCCTTTTCTGTGGTCTAAATCAAAGCTAGATGCAGAAGAGCCAGCCCTGAGTTCAGTGTGGATTTTACAGGTCAGCGAGGCTGAATGGGCTTCGGGGCCGGTGATAAATTGCTGTAGCTCTCGCGGGCTCTGCCCAGGCCACTGTTGGCTCAGTGTCTTCATTTACCAAGATGGAAAGGGGGACGGGGAGAAACTGGAATCTGATGCCACCCAGGCTGGAGCTCCTCCACCCAGCAGTGGGGTGCTGGGAAGGCTTTTTGGAGGGCCGATCACCTGCTGTGGGGGGGGTCCCTATGATCAGGGGTGGTCTTCTTCCTATGTAGTTACATACACACTGTCTTGATTTTGTTTTTCATCCTGAGCAGGTGGTGTGAGGTACATTGCCCTCCACTGCACTTCTTGTCTGTATCTGTCTTGGAAAGGTATTTCTGTGACAACTCAGACATCTGTCTCCAAATTCTCAATGGCTTCTGTGAGGGTGTCAACTCAGCAGAGGCCTCTGGGAATGCCTGTGGGGGACCATCTTGATTACATTCATTAAGGTGGAGAGGCCTGTCCACTGTGGATGGCACCATTTCCTGCCAAGGATCCTGGGCCGTGTGATGGAGAAAGGGGGCTGAGCGGCCATGAGCGTTCCTCACTCTCTGCTGACCATGAATGTGACTGCTCCAGGCTTCTGCTGCCTCCGCTTCCCAGGCATGACGGGCTGCACCTTGAACTCTGGGCTGAAACAAACCGTTTCTCCCTTAAGTTGCTTCTGTTGGCATCTTATAGCAATAGAAAACGTAACTGAGACAGCTGTGCTGTGAGGAACGATTTAGCAGAAGTTAAGGGAGTTCAAAGTCAAAATGGGTCACTTAAGTGCTAATGGTTTCTCCGTCTCTAGAGAAACCAAGTCAATCAAAGATAGACACTTAGATTATGGTGGCCTTTAAGGACCATACTTAGCCTGAAATCCTATTCGTTTTGGGCTCCCTGGGAGATGCAAAATTGCATCTTTTCCTGTCTTGGGCATGAGGTTGCTTAGCTACTCAACAGCAGCTGATCACGCTGTGTTTAAAAATCAGGATGAAATCAATGATGCCCTGTGGATGACTGAACAGTGAGAACTAAGGTCTGTGGGGTACTGACGGCTTTGTGGATGTCTTCCCCACGTGCTGGGATGCGGTCTGCATGCCTTAGCCATGGCAAGACACATCGCTTCTGAGGACTGGGGTTGGCGATGCCTTGGCTGTGAGTGAGCGGTCTGTGTGGTGGGAAAGCATGCTTGGGAGGTTGAAGAGTATGTGTGCCCCCTCTTCCTCGCTAAGACAGCGAGCCTACATCTCACACCAGGGGTGCCGCTCATGGAGAGCTTCATAGCAGGCACAAAGCTCCGGGATTGGTCCCCAACAATACAAAAACAAATTCACCCTAGATGGCCAATTCTACTTCACAGACAACATGGACGGATATATTCCATGGCAAAGAGAAACAAAGTCAGCCACCGGAGTAGCTTGCCCTTTAGCTGACCTTGAAGAGGGAGGGTAGCCTGGGTTTCTGAGACAGGCACAAAACAATCACAGTATAGTTCATATGCTTGTGAACATGTAGTTCACATAGTTGGGTCCTGAAGATGGGGGAGACAGGCAGCATCAGAGCAATAGAATGTGGTAAAGCCAGACAGTCATGACTCTGCCCAGATCCACAGGTCTTACACTCTAAAGCTTAACACAGTAGCTGAAGGACACAGCTTTCAGCCAGACTCAATGCCCCTTTTTATAAAAGAAAAAAATTATAACACCCGATTTACCATTCAGAAATGAATTTCACAGATAGTATAATCTGCACGCTCGCAGAGCATCAAAAGATGAATACAACTGTCCCGACAGTATTGGGGTAGGGCAGACACTGAAGCTGCCCATAATAAAATGGTTTACATCGCAGTGTGTTCACGGCAGCATGGGACCGTACAATAAAACACAGCAGCGCAGCTGGATAATTGCTCCAATCTATAACCGCGGTGGCCTCCGCAGTTAGGAGAGCAAGCTCCTACAGATGCGGTGTGTCGCTGGTGAAAGATGATACACGCAGCTTGGCCAGCAGAAGCTGTGTTTGCTGAGACAGTGTGGAGGCTCGTTAACATTCTTACCAAAGCAAAAATTAACCCTTCTGCAATGAGCCCAGTTATATTCCTTTAAAATTCAGTGTTGGGCCAACAAGACGGCTCAGTTGATAAAGGTGCTTGCTGCCAAGCCTGATGAGTGGAGTTCACATCCTGGGATCCACATGGGACAAGGAGAGAACTGGATCCTGAAAGTTTCCTCGGACCTCCAAACATACTGTGATGCGCGTGCGCACACACACACACACACACACACACACATATACAGGCACACATATACACACACACACACGCACGTACACACACACACATACAAGCATACATACACATACACAATACAACATACACATACATACACATACACATATACATACACATATACACACACACATATACACACACATACAAACATACATACACATACACAACACACACATACAAACATACACACATACACACACACAACACACAGACACATACACAACACACAGACACATACACAACACACACACACACACACACACATACAAACATACATACACATACACAATACAACATACACATACATACACATACACACACATATACACACACATATACACATACACATATACACACATACAAACATACATACACATACACAACACACACATACATACACATACACACACATACAAACATACACACATACACACACACATACACACACAACACACAGACACATACACAACACACATACACATACACACGACACACACACATACACACACATACACATACACACATACAAACATACACACACATACACATACAAACATACATACACATACACAATACAGCACACACATACACACACATACACACACATATACACACACATATACACACACACAAACATACACACACACATACACACACATACACACGACACACACACATACACACACATACACACATACAAACATACACATACACATGCAAACACATATATACACATACACACATACACATACACACACACACACACACACACACACACACACACACACTGGTTTGCATGGACCAAGTTTCTGATGTTTGTTTTGCATCCTGCAGCGGCAGCAGGGTAGAGCGCGTGTAGCGTGTATACCCAGCACTGAAAAAACACCCTAGATATTTTTATGGATGCCGATGCCTGTTGACCATTTTTGTGAACCCAGCATGACTATACCACAGCCCTGCGATGCTCTCCAGCCTCCTCCTCCTCCCCATCCATGATTTCCAGGTGTACTAGGGAAGCGCCATCGCCACATTCCTGGACACTGCGGTTCGGGAGGTCATGGATCTCTACTTGCTTCCAGTGGGATTTGCATATGTCCAGTTTGTCTTCTTTTGTCCGCTTTTAACCTGAAAAGGGCAATGCTCTGGGTGTCACTCCCTCGTGAGAGGAAATCCATACAAACATGAGCTCTGTCAAAAGGAACAATTATTTACTTCAAAACACCCAGGAATAAGAGCTGCAGAGTGGCTTCATGATTGTGACTTCACAGGTCATTGGAAGGACCAATGTCCATGAATGTGCGGGGAGCACCAACCAAGGGCTCACATCACTCTTATGGTAACTCTGCCAAAGAGGGAGTATTAACAAGATCGTCCCATTTCACAGACAGAACACTCAAGTCCAAGGTCAGTGAAGACTTGAGGAAGTCTGGCTCCAGACCCTGAGGGTCTGAGTCCTGGGCTATGTTGCTAACTGGCTTAAGCATACCTGGTTTGGTTCTGAAAAGTACTTTGCACAGCACTCGGAATAGACACGCTTTTAGTCACTGGAGTTCGACTTTTCTCTAAAAAGACTTGCACGAGATTTATTTCGTTTTTTTCAGACACAGAGGGAAACACAGATGGAGGGCTAGCCTGCAGCCTTTGGGGTGCTTGGGGATGCTTCTGGAAGTTGCTTGGCCTCATATGGAAAGGCACTTTGACAAACATTTTCATTACCCACATGGATTTTTTTTTTCTGCTGGAGGTTAGTGCTCTAAGCCTGCTATCTAGTAGTCTCTAGCAGTGGCCAAAGCAGGGAAGTTTAACCTTTTCTTTGTCTGGAATCAGCTCCCCATTGTTCACAATCCCAGCATTGACTTATTCAGAAGCTACACTAGGGAAATGGGGGACACAGCTCCTGTTCCCAAGACAGCACAGTCTCACAGGCTGGGGTACAACAAGCACCCTTGAGGCTTAGCTCTGTCCTTTACTAGCTTAGTGACCAACTGAGCAAGCCAAATGTGTCTCACCTCCATTTCCTCTCTTACATGGGATGGTTACTATCGGCCGCCAGCTCTGTTGGATTGAGTGACACATGGGAAATTAGTAAATCCCCCTTCTGGGTGTGTCTGTGAGGCCATTCCTGAGATGATTGGCAGCTGGGATAGCAAATGGAGGGTGGTGGAGGAGATCCATCCCAAATGTGGGTGTCACGGCCCCGGGGGCTGAGACTCAGATGGGTTGGAAGTGGAAAGGGGAAGCGAGACAGTAACAGTAAGCCCCCTTCTCCCTGAACGGGTGGCTCTGCCGCTGCTGCCGTCACCCAGCGATGTCAGAATCCAGGCTCTTCCACCTTTTGGTGTGGACTGGTGCCAAGAATACCCCAGAGATGTTCCAGGCCCCCAGCTTCAGACCGAGCGGCTGGAAACAACGAAAATTGATTTTACAAAGCCGGAAAGGCCAGAAGTCTGAGATCAAGGTGTCCTTCCCGGGGGAGATTCAACATCTGCTGCCCCAGCTTCTAGGGAGTCATCATTGGGGGGGGGCCCTTCCTTTTCTCCTTCTCCCCTTTCTCTGCCCCCTCCCTCTCTGCCATCTCCTTCCCATCCCTCCTCTCTTTCTTCCCTGTCCGTAGACTTTCTCTTCTTCCTCATGACGTGGGTGATGACATCCTCTCGCCTGCAGAATTTACCTTCTTCATTTTAAACCACCCATCGAATTTAAGTGGCCAGGCCTCACCCTGGGTCCCAGGCAGGGATATCTGACTGGTCCAGTTGGAGAGAAGTGTCCTCCACTATCCAACTGCCATTGGCTAAGGGGTGAGACATGAAGGGCGGGCTTTGGTCTTGGTAAGTATGGCGGCCAAAGCTTCCCTGTGACGTTAGTGATATTTTTAAAGAGGGCAAATATCAGAAGGGATGCTGGTTTTGCTCTCTCTCTCTCTCTCTGTACATGTGGAAGCCAGAGGTCAATGTCAGTTTCCACCTTAGTCAGTCAGAGGTCACTTTCCACCTTATTTTTTCTGAAAAGGTCTTTTGCTGAACCTGGACCTCACAGGCTTAGCTAGACTGGCTGGCCACTGAACCACAGGAATCCTCCTGTCTCTGCCTTGCCAGCTCTGAGGCTGTAGGTGTGAAATGCTACACCTGGCTTTCCTCCCCCTTCTTCTCCTTCTTCTCCTTCTTCTCCTTCTTCTCCTTTTCTTCTTCTTCTTCTCCTTCTCCTCCTCCTCCTCCTCCTCCTCCTCCTCCTCCTCCTCCTCCTCCTTCTAACTTGAGTTCTGGGGCATCAAACTCAGGACCTCACACTTGAGAATCAAGCATGTACTTTCCCGAGTTTATCTCCCCAGCTTTTACTAGCGTTTCAAAGATGGGCAAATGGAGGCTCCGAGCCATGCGCCCAGTCACCCGGGTAGAAGCAGCAGAGCCTTCTCCTACCCCTCTGCCGAGTGCAGACTTCCTGACAGATGTGGTCTTCCTCTTTGGATCTTGGTGGAGTCAGGAGACTCCATGCCTTGTCTGGAGTGTAAGCTGTCTGATGGTGATTGTCTTCAAATCAGGCCCCTGAGTTCTGATCACTTAGCTATGCTGGTCATACCCCAGACCCCAAAACTGTGTTGAGAAATGCAATTTGTAGCATCCCAGGTGGAAAATTTCTGATTCTCTCTGACAGAGGATGCCGAGGAGGATTGGTCTCTAGCCTGGTGGAAACACAGATATCAATTCTGAGGATGAAGGGGGGCGAGGAACGAGGTCCTGGAAATTGACGGAAAGCCGGCCATTAGGCATCTCAAAATTAACCGGGACTCTCCCTGTAGCTGCCTCCCTGGGCTCTGTCCACCGGTTTATGAGACACATTTTTTAATCCTCCTGTCATCTTACTTGACCTGGAAAAGAATATAGATTGTTAGTTACTCTGGCTGTAGAATTTACACACAGGGAGAGCTGACCTGTTGGGGGCTGATGCAGCTGCTCACTCGCCAACGATAGCTTTATGTGCACATGACAGACATGCACAAGACCCTGGCTGGGACACGGCTCAGTCTTCCACCGTCTCAGGCTATTTGAGAGGTTGTTTGTTGTTAACTCCAGCCAGCAGAGGGCGCTGTGGATGCAACTGGTGCACTTTGGCGAGAGGCCTTTCTAGGAAGGAGGAATGGGTTATCAAAAGGAAATACCACTCTGAGTAGGAAGTGGGTTGATATTCTGAAGCATACTTTATTTTTCTTATTTTTTTTGTAGTGTGTGTGTGTGTGTGTGTGTGTGTGTGTGTGTGTGTTGGGATGAATAGGTATGTACATATGAATCCAGGTGCCCTGTTACAGTTTTCTTTCTGTTGCTTTGATAAACATTGTTGCCAAGAAGCAACTTGGGGAGGAGAGGGTCCCTCCTCCATCACACAGAAATCAAGAAAGTGCCCCGCAGACGTGCCCACGGGCCAGTCTGATGGAGGCAGTTCTTCACTTAAGGGTCTCTCTTCTTAGGTGTGTCAAATTGACAGCTGAGATAGATTAGTGAGCACTTACCATCAGAGCCACCAGTGACAATTTATAGTGAACACACACTGCAGTTTGCGCTATTATTATTATTCACATTTTTATGACTTACGTGTACGCATGTGTCTGTGTATGTGCCTGCGGAGCCAGAGGTAATAAAATACCCGAAGCTGGAGTAACAGGCCGTTGTGAGCTGCCTGATGTGGGGGCTGAGAATCAAACTCGTGTCCTCTGTAAGAACAGCGCATGCTCTTAACCACTGAGACATTTCTCCAGCCCTAGTATGTTGTTCCACTAAAGCGAGGTTAAGAAAAGCAAGAGTCTTAGAGAACCGGGCGGGATGGGGGTGGGGGTGGGGGTGGGGCAGCGAAAGAAGCTAATGGTCTGCTTCGTGCTGACATCATTAAAACTGCACCCCGAAGTTATTTGGAGAAACCAATCAAGGAGTTGCTATACTCACATAGGTTATACGGGTGGTGTGAACGCCTAGGCCAGGTTTGGGAAGGGAGTTTAATCCCTTTCAGTGGCTGATAGATTAGTAGTGGCTTTCTCCCAGCAACAGGATGGGAAGGAAGCATCTGAACCACTGACTAAGGTGAAAGTGTGCTGTAATTGATTAGTGATGTCTGCCATGGGTGAGCAGCATCCATTTCCCACCGTAGGCTAGGAGTGTTGCTGGTCATAAGGACCCTGGCTTTGAAGGAGGTCATACCTAAGTCACTGTGGTCGTGCTTTGGTTCATTACAGTGACAACCGTGCTTGTTTTTCCTCACTTGGTATCTTATGAGTATCTTCTTATTTTGCTGTACTTTCTACCTTGGTCAAATATAACGCTTTAAAAGGCACCGGAAAGGAGCCTACACATTCATCCTTGTGTCTGCATTCCGGGTTGCCTTGGCTGTCCGGGGCAGCAGGACATATCAGAACATTCTCTTACCACACAAAGTGGGGGGATGGAAGGGGGGGGAGGGAGGCAGCCAGAGAGGGATTTGGGCGACAGAACTTGCCTGAGGAAAGGCTGATCTCTGATGTTTCTGGAGCTCTGGTGCCTCCAAATCGGAATGGGGTGTCTTCATTCTCCAGGGTCTTGGTCCCAGGATCTGCTGCTGGACTCGCCTCTTTGCTCTTCAGGAGCTCCTGCGCTCAGGCCTGTATGGGGAGCAGGACCACTTGAAAGGACTCGACACTGTCCCACTCGCCTTTCCCAGTGACAGTCAGCGGGGAGCTCTGCGAACCCAGGTATCAGAAATCACAAGGAACACAGAGCAGAATACGGAATATTTATCTCACACATCTGTTCATTTATTCAGTGCCCTCCTAGGAGCACCTCCCGCATGTCAGGGTATTGAGGTTTATTGAAGACACAAGTAAGATATCTTACCTGCCTGTTATGGCTCGGAGCCTAATAGACAGGTGCGCCCATAATTCTAGTGTGGGATGGCAGCTGCTAAGTTAGAGGATGTTTGGGGTGCAGAGAGAGATCGTGAGGCTGAACATTGGGAACTGTGAGGCAGGTGCTGGGCGCAGCTCTTGCCTGAAGTGGTGGTGTGAATGAAGATGTCCCCCACTGCTGGCGCTGTTGGTGGAAGTGGGGCAGTCTTAACGCACGCCGCTGGGGTCGGGCTTCGAGACCAGAAACCTCTCACCACTTCCGGTTTGCTCTCTCTGCTTTGTGAAGACGGGAGCTTTTAGCTTCCTGCTCCTGTCACCGGGGCGACTGCTTGCTCCTGTGCCTCTCTGCCATCAGGGACTCTGATCCCTCTGGAACCATAAGCCAAAACAGACTCTTTGTTCTATAAATCGCTTCTGGTCACCGTTTTTTCACAGCTACAGCGAAGTCACTAACACGCTGAGTTATTGGCATCCGTAGTAATGCGCATGACAGTTGGGTGCTACTTTGTCCCCATTTCATAGACCAGGAAATTGAGGTTCATGGGAGGTACTCCAGGTGTTAAGCTGTAGAGCCGGAATTTGAAGACAACTAGTCTTTAGTGTTTTGGGTTTTTTTTTTTTTCCTCTCTCTCTCTGTTGCAACTCTGGCTGTCCTGGAACTCACTCTGTAGACCAGGCTGGCCTCAAATCACAGAGATCCGCCTGCCTCTGCCTCCTGAGTGCTGGGATTAAAGGCCTGCGCCACCACTGCCTGGGGACAACCAGTCTTTAGCACACTGACAGGACAGGACCGATGAGGCAAGCGTGGGATGGCTGCCACTGGCCTTCCTGCTCAAGACAGAGAGTGTGTGAACTGAGAGGCCCACAGTGGTTCTGGAACATGGCTAAGGACACACTGGGGATTCTCTGGTTCAGGCTCGATCCCTGAGTCTTCCCGATGACTCTTGCTAGGAGTCACATTTCTGGCAGGTACATCGGGAGAGACTCGGTGATACGCCCCTCTTACATAACAGTTTTGTTTTTCCTTAGTGATAGGAGACTGTTCTGTATTAACCAACCAACAACACAAAGTCAGAGAAAAGGACGGGTTAGAACTGGAAGACGTGTGAGTCCCAACAGATGTGCAGAGACAACAAATACAAGATAATACCAGACACCCGTCCCTCGCAGCCCATTCTTAACATCCCAGTTCCCCTCATGTCATTGAGGTCAGTGAAATGTCTAAGGAAGAGTACAGAATCTTATTTAAAAAGTGACCGATGACTTTATAGAAGCCGTAAATACGCGGATGAAGAAACTAAGGAAATCCAGGTGTGTTGACTATTATTAGTTCACCTTGACACAAGTTATGGTCATCTGAGAGGAGGAGGGAGCTTCAATTACAAAACGCTCCCATAAGATGAGGCTGTTGGCAAGCCTGTAGAGCATTTTCTTAATTGGTGATTGATGGGGGAGGCCCAGTCCATTGTGGGTCGTTCCATCCCAGGCTGGTGGTTCTGGTTCTGTAAGAAAGCAGGCTGAGCAAGACTTGGGGAGCAAGCCAGTAAGCAGCACCCCTCCATGGCCTCTGCATCAGCTCCTGCCTCCAGGCTCCTGCCCTGACTTCCTTCATTGATAGTCTATGGTATGGAAGTGTAAGTCACAGAAACCCTTTCCTCCCCAAGTTCCTTTGGTCATGGTGTATCATCACAGCAATAGTAACCCTAAGAGAAAATCTTAACAAGTCAAAACCTTAACAAGATAGTGTGTGAGGTGAGCGAAACCACAAGTCAGAGGAGGAAGTACAAGACATAGAAGATAAATTCAGCAACAAATTAAAGCACTTATGAAGAACCAAACAGGAATTCTGGAAATGAAAAAAAAAAAAAAAACAATCAAATAAAAACCACATCAGAGAATCTCACTAACAGACAAGACCATGCAGAAGAATAAAATCCAGGAACATCGGACAAAGTCGAGACACTGATACAGTCAGTCATATACGAAGAAAAAAAGTCAATGGTCGTGACTAATAATTCCAAGAAGTCTGGGATACATTCAAGAGGTCAAGCCTAAGAAGCCATGGAACAGAAGGAGCCAGGAAAAAAATCAAGTCGAATAGACAAATTATCAAGTCACAGAGGGAAAGTTTGCAAATCTAGAGATTGAAGTTGACAGCTAAATGAGGAGACATTTAGAATCCCACTTGGTCAGAGAAGAACTTGCCCATGACACATCACGGTCAAGATGCCAAAAAATACAAAGTAAAGACAAATAAAAGCTATAAGGGGAAAAAGGAGACCCCCACACAAAGGCAGAGATATCAGAGAAATGCTGGATCTTTCATTAGAAAACCCCCAAACCTTTTGGGAAAGAAGGAAATAATGTAGATTTCAAACCCAGAAAGTAAACAGCCACCAAGAGTGCTGTGCCCAGCAAAGCTATCTTTCAAAATGAATGGAGAAACAGGAGTATTTCAGGCCTGAAACAAATTAAGGACTCTGCTCTGGTCTCTCAACCAGTGAGCAGTGTGGGACTGGAGACTAATTCAGGGCCGTTCCAAGTTGGCCCGTGGGTCTCAGGAGGCTTGAAGACCACATCCAGGGCTCGCAAAATCCAGAGCTCCAAACCTCCAGTTTGACTGCATATAGAAAGTCCATCAGTGCCAAGGCACTGGAGTTCCTAGCTGAGAAGTTTGTCCCTTCAGGTCTCTGCCTGTCAAAGGCCTGGCTGTATGAATTACATCACATCGGCGGTTAGTGTTTATTGAACACTTGTTGTCTCTGATTCTTACAGGAACCCCGTGGGTCTGATTTATTTGCCCTGTGGGTTCTTCATTAAGCCTTCCAGAGCCTCTGCCTGATGCTGAAGATAATTCAAAGTCCTGTGTGTGCTTCATCTAGGCATTGCTGTCTTGCTCCACCACGCCACCAAGATCCTTGCTTTTCAAAGCTATCTTAGGACACTGTGTTGGGCTCAGCCATGAAGTCACATGCATCTCCCAAAGGGACTGACCTGTCTGGTGCTTCCTATTGTTCTGTCTCCATTCTGGGTAAAGTCTGAGACATCGCGGGTGTTTACCCATCTTTCAAAGGGTATTTAAATCCCTTTAATTGAGCATTTGCACAAGCTATTTTCATTAGCATACTTGTTTTAGCTTGGTATTAAATAATGCCCCAGGGAGCAGGCTCTGGGTTGGAGAAAGAGGCAAATCTTCAGGGCAGTGGTTCACTTTCAAGAGGGGCTAAAACATCCCTGGAAATGAAGGAGCCCAGAGGAAACTTTGTTGGTCATATTATCTCTGAGGAAAACTTCAGCGTTTGGCTGGAAGGAACCAGGTTAAGGCGCTGTGGGGTGGGATACAAGCCCGTATACAAGCTCTTAGGGGCGTCTTTGCTACTCTGCTGGGCTTCTCCCTGCATGCCTCGCACATTCGAGGCTTGAGATGATTCTCTGGACAAGATAGCAGGAATCTAGTGATCTTGAGGGGGCTTTTCATGAACAGCTATTAGATTTGTTCATCCCCTCAGGTATCCAATAGTTTCCTCCAGTCACTCCAGTCGACCACTGCTCCTACCTGGAACCGTGGAGCAGACTCTAGAACCTAGGTTTGTAGCAGTAAGCATTGCAGGCAAGGCCCCTTGGTCTTCAGGAGTATTCTAACAAGGGCAAGGCCAACAAAAGACAAATGCTTACACAGAACAACCCCGGGGTGTACTAGTGCTGGGCTGGTCCATGACCTGTGAATTGGCCTTTAATGGAATGAGGGTGGGTGGGGCTTTTAACTAGACAGTTGGTGAAGCTGATAGGCTTGTGGATGTAGGAAAACAAATCCTCACACTTATCTCCCGCCCACTCCACCACGTGGTTCACTCTTGTCCACCCCCCACCCCCACCCCAGTCTTCTCAGTCTGCCCAGTGGGGATGAACCGATGGCGTGTTGGTGGTGGTGGAGACAACGCCTGATTACACCTGGTTCTATGTCTTCTTTAAGCTGCTTTCCGAGTTGCCCTGCCCCGAGGAACATCCATGGCCTTTGCTTCTGTTTTGTAAGGTGACGCTCTCTGTACCCCTCTTGCTCAGAGTGTGTGGGACAGGGAGGCAGGAGGGCTGGTACTCGAGTAAGTTCCAAGACTAGGATGGAGGGGCCTCTTTGAGTATTTCTCAATTGGATCAGAACCCACAGGGTTCTCGATGGAACCAGCGAGTTACAGAAAGGAAGGAGTAAGAGTGGAGAGAGAGAGGGATGGGGTGGGGAATGTACTCAGGACCTGATAAGATAGTTCAGCCATCGGGAGGGTTGACCAGTCTGAACGACCCCCCCCATTCTGTGTCCTGCTTGGTACACAATGACAGTGTGAGTTGTTCTGTAGTTCCCCCCAAATGGCCATCTGTACCCTGCAAACACTGCCTTGTAGCAAGCATCTTTGCTTGTGTGATACTGAGCGAGCTTCAGGCAACCAGAAGAACCTAGCGGTAACACACGATGATAAGAACGCTACGGGAAAGCTGCCCTTTGCCCCCAGAGATCCCATCTGCTCCAAGAAGCGGACATTGCACTGATGTCCCAGCAGGGGCCAGGCCCCCTCTCTGGACCTTGACCATAGTGAGTTCTGCTGTTTCCAGCACTTTCTGCATCTCGGGCACTTTTCAAAGCCAGACTTAGCACATTTTAATACATCCCATGCTCAAAACACATTGCCGTGAGGGAACAAGTCCTGTTTATGAATAAGGAAACCAAGGCACAGCAGAGAGCTTCGGTAACATGCCTGAGCTTCCACCCACAGCAGGAACATTCTTCATTTGGATCTTTCCAGAAGCAAGCTCGGAGACAAGGATTTGAGTTCAGAGAGGAGGAGTGACAAAGGAAGATAAGAAAAAGATGTCTGCTACCCACGGGCAGATTATCAAGCTGTCTCGTGCTTCAGGCGGCTGGAGCTTAATCTCATTATGGAGACCTTGGGAGTCTGGGAGGTGGAGTCCTGCCTTACAGATACCCACTAAAGGATGAAGAGAAGGCCATCTGCAGCTCACTCCGTTGGGCTGGGTAAGTGTTGGGTCTGATTGGGGCCCGTGTATTCATTGGTTGTGTCTTACAAGAGCAAGACTCCATCATCAAAGGCTATAGGGCTCCACAGCTATAGAAGTGTAGGCCTCCAAGGGAGTCTGAAGATAAATAGCTCCCAAACTGTGAGCCACTTGTAGCACAAACAAGGAAAGAGTGTGGGTCTCAGAATTAGCTCCATCTGTAAGAGGAGTCAGGGGGCAGCAAGCAGTGGGAGCAGAGGATTCAAACTGAAGCCAACTTGGCATGTATTTAATACTGTCCTGACCCAGATTTAAAGTCTTGGCTATCACACTGCAAGAAATCCCTTCATGGGAATCATGGTTCTCACGCCAATCCTAACCACCCAATGCCAGACACCAGGCAGAGCGAGTTCTTCCCCCTGGAGTCTGAGAAACGATTCAGGCTTCTGAATCCACCTGGAGTCTGTAAGGCCCTACCAACCATCTGAGACCCAGCTTGTCTGCATCTCGTCCCAAGGTCTACCCTCGGGTATATCCCTGCAAGAGGACAGACTTTCTTTGGAATTGTGTGTAGCAAAGATCTCTGCCTCTCATCTGTGCATCCAAAGGTGGTTGTCATATCCCACATCAAAACGCAGCCTTTAATCTCCTGAATCAACATCGGGGCTTCATCCCCTCTTCTGCTGCCTGATCTCGGAGTGATCCTAGGACCATTGTTCCCCTCTGTTGTGTGACTTTTCTTCGGGAGATGTGAACCGTGTCTGTCTATCCAGATGGGACATTGAGGACAAGCCAAAGAAACCATTTCCATCCAGGTGCAACTTGGTGAACCCGTGAGTTTATTGGGGTCACTCACGGGAGCATGGATGACCCTAAGGCATCTGCATCACCAGGAAGCCCACTCTAAGATTCAGGAAGATTCAGGAAGGCTGCATCCTTGGATCTCCCTGCACAATTTGCAGGCACCTTCACGGAAGAGACCCTTTCCCCAGCAACTGCCTCTACTTACATAACCCTGTGACTGTAGTAGCTTTCTGAGCTCTCTGGTCTCTGTATGATGCACCAGTTTTTCTCCTACCTCCTGGAGGGGATATCTCAGTTCGAAGGAATTGACCACCTAGCACCCCCTCTGAGGATCAGTTTTTTTCTATCCAATAAATATCATCCATGCCTTGTACGACCCAAGGACAGGCAAGAAGTCATTTCACAGACTAAATCACAGGGAACACATTGAAGTTCCCTAGCCTCTTGTTTGCACGAAGAGAGAGCTTGGGTTTCCAGGGCAGAGGACTTTGGGACTTGGTGTAGGTTGGAAGGGCTGTCGGTGACCTTGAAATTTCAGAATAAAAGTGTGTTCTGCTTCAGGCACCCAAAGATCCCGATTAAGTCTTGCTGTGGGAACATTAGCACAAGAGACAGTAAGGGTGCGAGGGAGCATCTTGAGAGGTAGAGGAGAGAGCCCGGGATGAACGAGTGAGCTGTTGTGCCCTGTGGGTGCCTTGCTGCCCTTGGTATCTGCCCACCCGCTTCCTCTTGGCTCAGAAGTTCCAGAACACAGAGGAGCATGCCTGCTAGACCTGAGAGATGTTTATGCTGCAGGGCTGGGAGTCTCTCCAAAGGGCTGTTGGGATAGGGATGGTGGTGGGGGGCAGACTCCAAATCACAGCACGGAGCCCCCTCCCTTACCTCCAGCTCCAAGACTCCTTTCCTTACGTGAGCAGTAGATGGAGACTCTCCAGAGGCCATCAAAATGAAAAACATCAGCCTATTTTCCACGCATGAGGCCCGTCGACGCACCCGGAATCAGCTATTCTGAAACCTGTTTGTCCGGAATCTTATATCTAAATTATGTTCTTCGAAATTTAATAAATGAGGTTTAATGGAACGCACTCAGGCGGCACTGATGAAATCTGCTGTGAAAACATTCCGGTTTCATTGTTTTCTATAACCCTCAGAACACGCTCCTTCTCGTCTCCGCCCCGCCCCTCCCTCCTGCGTTCTGGCTTCTGACGTCTGCTCAGTTTTGGGGTCCAGAGAAGCCCCTGAGAGGTGGTTCTCTCCCCGCCTCCCCGCCTGCGGCAGGGAGGGACTGCGTGCCCAGGCGTAGCCCTCGTAGGGGTGAACAGAGTTGTAAGCAACTGTTTTAAAGCGGTCGGTTTCAGATGAAGCATTTCTGGATTCCATTTGTCTTGTGCACACAGAATGCAGCGGTCGTTCCTCCCTCTGAGGGAGGGATGCTGGAAATCTCAGCATCCTGATACAGCTAGTCACGAACGCTGTGGAAACCCTGTACCGGAAGGGCTAGGCGAGGTCACCTGAGCCGCAAGAGAACCTCAACCCCCAGCCCTGTGTTTGAGCACCGTGCTCACAGGACGGTCAATCCTTAGGTCAACCCTATGAGGTAGATTCTCTTTTCAATACTTACTAAAATGGAAACCGGGGCTCAGAGTGGTTTAGTAACTTTCTCGAGTCACACAAAATCAAGGGATAGACCCAGGGTTTGAATTTGATGGTTCTTAGGATTTAAAGCCCAGAGCCTCAGCTTCTTCACACGGCTGTTCTCTGCCATGTCGTTTTATAGACACGGGAACAGAGACTCAGAAGAACAAAGCACAGATTATGATTAAGAGCCTAGGCTCTGGAGGTCAAGTTTAAGGCTGGGGACTTAGTTCAGTGGTAGAGTATTTGCTTAGCATGTGAGAGAATCTGGGATTTTATTGCTCTACACTGGTACGCTGGGTAGGGTGAGAGGCGTGTGTGTGTGTGTGTGTGTGGGTGTCTCTGTCTGTCTGTCTGTCTCTCTATTTTTGTCTCTAACACACACAGAAGGACAGACAGATGGGCATACAGAGAGAGAGAGAGAGACAGAGAGACAGAGACAGAGACAGAGACAGACAGAGAGACCAAGCTCAAATTCATTCGCTGTGTCACCTTGGGCTAATCACTCACCTTCTCTGAGCTTTGGTGTAAAATTCTGAAATGGGTGGTCGGCAGGACTGGGACATGTGCTTAGCACCCACAGGCCCAGAGCAACCACAAAACAAACAAGCTACTTGAGTTCATCTACACTGTCACTTTTCTGTGAGTAACTGGAAAAGGTGATGTTCGTCATGGGTTTCAACTGGTCCATGAAACAAGAGACTTGCTGCCATCTGAGAAACATCCTCAGGGTCTCTGGGATCTCCCCCGCCCCGCCTCCAGCCTTCTCTCCTCTCACCGAGTGGTTCTCTTCCCCTCATGGTTACAGTGGTGGCTGCTGCTGTACCTGCATACTGTCCATGATCCAGGCAGTGAGGGGTGTTGTGGCAAACCTGTGTCCTCTTGAGGATTCCATCCTGGATGACTGTCTGCCTAGAGATGTCACCTCCTTGGCTACAACATCCCTGTATTCAGGCACCTCTGGGATAGAAGACCCATTTCCTTGCCTATAAGAAGGAAGAAAGCAAAAAAATAGGAGGAACAACTAAATAGGGGGGTGCAGCCACTGTGTGGCCACATGGGCTTATCTGTCTGAGGTGGGATTGGAACCCGGCTCTCATTGAGGCCTGAATCCTGACTCCACCCTTGTCTTCATGTGGCCCAGTGGCATATGGGACAATTGAGGACCTAGAAGAGAGATGGCATTGTCATTTGGGTCACGAGCCAGAGCTACAGCTCCGACTCTGACTTTGGGGTGGGCCTTCCCATTGCACTGATGGGGGGCTTCCCATTGCACTGATGGGGGGGCTTCCCATTGCACTGATGGGGGGGCTTCCCATTGCACTGATGGGGGGGCTTCCCATTGCACTGATGGGAGGGACTTCCCATTGCACTGATGGGGGGGCTTCCCATTGCACTGATGGGAGGGACTTCCCATTGCACGGATGGGGGCGGCCTTCTCATTGCACTGAGCAATCTCATCAACACAGACGTCTCATTTATATGATTAGGAAGAACACGTTGGTCCTAACTCTGGAACTCACCTGCAAAGACACAGACAAGAGGATGCGTTCAAGGCAGAGAGGAAGTCATCTCCCTGGCCTCCCCTCACCCCCTATCCAGAACCCTCTGATGCTTTCTGAGTGCCTGGACCGCTCCTCGCCCCCATCCTCACGCTAGGTCTCCGTGGCTGGGTTAAGTATCATCACAGCACCCTGCCTGGCCACCTGTGACCCCGCTCTTTCCAGGTAAATCTCAAGTGTGACATTGCAGGCACTGCGCACTGGGGACCAATGAAACGAGTCCACCGAGTCGATGAAATTGTCACATCCTCAGAAGTACATCCCACCAAACGTCAGGGCGTGCCACAGTCCAGCCCAACTGACGCATGACGTCAGCCATCAGGGTGTTCAGTGACCATTAGCCGACTGATTCCAGGAACCACTCCTCCTGCTTCTATTGACAGCTGATTGCGGGGCAATGAACCCTTCTGCGGGGCGATGAGAGAATGGTGCTCATCTCAGTGACCAGTTCAGACATGAGGAGCAGCTATGGCAGCTTGGAGCAGAGAGGAGAGGCTCAAAGAAAGCAGGTCCTAACGTGACCGCAGTGTGCCGCCGGGGAACAAATTTACCGTCCGTAGTGGCCCAGTCCAGGGGAGGAGTGGCTGGGGGCAGGGGCGGTCTTTTATCAACCTGGATTTAGGAAGGTTGGGATGAAGGGGTGGTTACTATAAGAATCCAAAGTATAGCCCTGGTGCCGTGGTGTCTCCAGTGCGTAGGCAGTGGGTGGATCTCACAGCCTGGTGATGAGTACCCTATCCAGGCAGCTGTGAGTCCCACCGCTGGGAAACAGCTGGAAGAGACTCAGTGGCTAACTTGCATCACAGGAGTGTGGGCTAGAGATCAGGTCCCCAGGACACCTGCAGGTGCTGGGTGGACCCCGCTGCCCACCTGCAATCCCAGCGCTCAGAAGGTATGGACAAGGGAGCTCCCTGGCAAGCTGGCTAGTGAAACTAGTTGTGATCAGCAAGCTTGGGGTTTAGGGAGAGACTCTGCCTCAGTGAAAAAAATGGAGGAACACAACCAACCTCAGCCTCTGGCCCCCTCACGCATGTACACACATGTACATGAGCGTACACACACACACATGCCAATGTACATACACGTGTGTGCACACTGTGCCCATATACACACTAGAAGAAGAGGAAGAGGATGGGTGAGGAGGGCAGAAGGAAGAAGAGGAGGAGGAGGAAGGTATGGGGGGTGGGGAGAGGCTGTTGCTCCTGGGAATGCCAATGGCAAAGGAGACCCCTCCCCCAGTGACCTTTAGGTCATGCCTCCTAGAAGGGACCTTCTAGAATGGAACATGGCCCTTGACAGGGGCAGGAGGCCCTGTGAGTTATCCAGGTGGGATGGGCCAGGGAGCCGGGGAGCTGGGGTCAGTGAGGTGGGGTGATCACATCTGGACTCAGCAGCTGGACAGTCCTGGCTGTGCCCGAGGGGACCATGCTGTGCAGCAAAGCTGTAAAATGCAGAGCCAACCCAGAGAAGTCTGGGCAAAGCAATACCGGGGGACTCGACAGCAGACAGTGGGGTGCCGTGGACTCACCCTCTGCAGCTGGAGGACACTGGGAGATGGATGGCAGCAGTAAAATGTCACAACAGCACCGATCTGGTAGAGGCCTGGACTCTCCTTCCCTCCTCCATCCAAACTGTTTATATTTTCAGATCCCTTCCCTGCCATTGCTCTGCAGGAATCACAGCCCTCCTGTGACAAGGAAGGTCCATCCCTCACTAATATTTAGCTGCTTGCAATGGGGACACCAAAGGAAGAAATTCAATTAAAAAAAAAAAAAACAGGAACATGACCGTAACTGATTTATTAATAGTCTATAATGCCGGTAGGTAATAGGCAATCCATAAGTCTGTTCTTAAGGATTTATAGGGCAAAGATTCCGGAGCCATATTAAAGACACCACTCATAAATGCCCGCAAGCCCCAATCTGTTAACTTAGGTGGTGAGGGAATATGGATATATCTGCAGGAAAACAAACAGAGCTCTGGCCCCAAGCTCTCCTTTCCTCAGATGCTCCGGAAAGTGCACAGTAAGTAAGCAAATTGTACCACTCGCCCCGGGCCAAAAGTGTCCCGTGCATAGAAATTAGACACTGGCTTTCTTAATATATGTGCATGTATTTCGGAGAGAGCCTGAACTTGGGGTAATGCAGGAGGGGTTGGAAAACATGCTGGCAGGAGGGAGCCGGGGAGAGGAATCTGTCCAGGCGCTGGCTGTCGCAGGCATCTTTATTGCCTGGTACTTTAACCCTCAGTATGATTAAAATACCCTCCCAGTGAAACTGGTTTGGAGGGGTTCTGCAAGATGAAGCCCTGTACCAGCTGAACTGTATCCCGGGGCCCTGTAACCGTTTGATAAATACAGGCGAATATTTAAAAACAGGGAACAAGCAGAGCTAACATTCTTTGGAGATTTATTTTGCTTTTATTTGTGTGTGTGTATATGTATGTGTGTGTGTGTGTGTAAAAGAGTGAGAGAGAGACAGAGACAGAGACAGAGACGGAGAAGCTGCCCTTGGAAGCCAGACAAGGGTGTGAGGTCCCCTGGAGCTGGAGTTACAGGTAGATGTGATCTGCCAGATGTGGTTGCTGGGAACTGAACTTGGGTCTTCTGCAAGAGCCATAAGTGTTCTTAACTGCTCCAGCCCCTGACAAACTACTTTGAAGTCACCTTTTCTGACAGAGTCACGAGCAGTCACTTTCATCAGAAATTGCTTCAGACATACAATTAAAATAAATTGTCAGCCGGGTGGTGGTGGTATACGCCTTTAATCCCAGCACTCGGGAGTCAGAGGCAGGCGGATCTCTGAGTTCAAAGCCAGCCTGGACTCCAGAGCTAGTGAGTTCTAGGACAGCCAGGGCTACACAGAGAAACCCTGTCTCCAAAAAAAAAAAAAAAAACAAAAAAACCCCTAAATAAACAATAAATAATAAAAAACAATTAATTAATTAATTCTCTTCATTAAACATGAAGATGCTCGTGCGCTGCTCAGATCTGTGGAATCAGAAGACCCACCGGAGGTGAATCCCAGAGGTTGGCTTTTGTAAGTTATGTGACGGCACCTTAAGGACTGGTCCTCAAATGTCAGCTCTGCAGGCAGTGAAGTCGAAGTCACTTGATACATGGCTTGCACCCCTCCATCCTCGCCATCCCTCCTCTCCCCACCCTTCCCAGCCTCAAGGCCCCACCCGGTGCTTTGCTCCTGCGAACTCAGCTCTTCCATGGAGTGACATCACGTGATGTTTGTCTTTCTGTGCCTGGATTAGCTTTCATTACAACACACTCCCGGGTCCGTTCCTGTCACTGCCAATCCGCATCAGAGGCAGAAAGGAAGAATTGGTTCTTAAGTACTATTAGTTCTTGGGCATGGGAGGGGTTATAGTTCATGATCGTGCGTGGGACAATTTAAGGGAGCTAGAAAGTAAGACTTATAGATGGTGAATGTTCGAGATATGGGAATGCCTGGGCTAGCTATGTTCTACACCCCGATTCATGCCATGGGCCCCTCTCCAGCTTTATCTAGGTTTCTGAGTTCTGATAGCCTTCCAGTATGCTCCCATGCTGCTGCTTTCCATTGGCTGCAGTCCCTGTCACTCACGACCAATGGACCAATGAGCCCGCTCTGTACTGGTGAGTGGTGTGTACATTGGGGCATCAGGTCAGGGCACCCTTAGCAGACATTAAGGGACAGAGAAGGCATGGCGAAGAAGTGACAGCAGAGTGGAGTCTGGGAGGAAGACTGGGGAAGAGTCGGATCTGGAAGGCGTGGGAGGAAGGAGCTCAGGAGGAGACATCTACAAGCATCAGTAGCTCTTACCCACGCAGTCCCTGCCACCTGTGATGGCGGGTGCTCTAATTTTTATAGAACAGGGTCAGAGAGGCAGTGTGAGCTGCCCGAGGCCACACAGCTAATAATGGTCAAGAGATTTGTGTTCAGGTCTCATAGTTTCTAGAGGTCTGATTCGAAATTAATGTGCAGCCCCTAGAAAGTCAGTCCAGGGGCTGTTCTGGTCCTTGGACCACATCTGCCTGGGGGCAGTAGCCTTTCTGGTTATGTGAGACGCGTCTCTCTCAATTTCTGTGTGTCTCAGAGGGACCTCTCTGCATAAGCCTGAGGCTCCTGGCTGAGCCAGTTCTGTTTTTCCTCCCAAAGATCCATTTTTTTTTTTTTTGTGGGGGGATCGTGGGTAATAAGGGAAGTCTTTGCAGGTCTGCACGCAGCAGATGCTGTGGTTAGAGGACAGCAGGGGGCTGAGGGCTGGCTGCCTGGAATATGTGTGGCTGAGGGCTGGGCAGGGAAGGAAGGAGGGCAGGTGGAAGGGCAGCAGTGTGTGTGTGTGTGTGTGTGCACGCGTGTATATGTGCAAGTGTGTATGTGTGTGCACGTGTGTGTGTATGTGTGTGTGTGCACGTGTGTGTGTGTGTGCACGTGTGTGTGTGTAGTGTGTGTAAGAGAGAGATGGACGATGGAGGATAGGGCCTAGGGGTGGAGGCTGGGGCAGCCCCAGGCACCAGCTGGAGAGCCCATGTTTCATAGTTTTCTGTAACCTGCCTTTAAAAGCCTTGCTAAACATCAGAGCGTAACTATTTCACAGCTACACCTCACTGCACACAATTTATTTACTTTCACAACTGTTTGTTGACCAGCTATATGTCAGACACTCTTCTGGATGTCAGGGATTCACCTGTGAGCAAATCGTACACAAGTCCCTGCTCCCCGAGGAAAAGCCAAACCCTCACAGGGACCCAAGGACCACCTCTGCTGCGTCTTTCTGAGTTCCCGTCTTACCCGCCAGACACTCCTGTCGCTCCTCTCCTCTCTCCCTTGTTTTGGTGTAGGCAGGGTCAGTCTCCAGTGTACCTCAGGCTGGCATGGAGCTCTTGGTTCTCTTGCTTCAGCCTCTGGGATACAGGGAGCTCAGCCGAGGGCCGCCATGATGCACTTTCTCTGTTCTTTGATGGAGGGCAGAGGGGAGTTCCTGCCTCAGGGCCTCTGTGTTCGCTAACCTCTTCATGTCAAGTGCTCCTTAGATACTTCATGTCTCATGTGTGGTTCCTTCAGGTTGTGTGTGTGTGTGTGTATGCACATGCTCCTTCTTCTGAGTGGGTGCACATGTATACATAGTACATGTGTCAGGAACCTGCATCTTCTGTCTGGGTCGGTCTCACTGGCTTAGGACTTCAACAAGTGGGCCAGGTTGACCGGCCTGTGATTCTAGGAGTACTGTCCCCAGCTGCCATCTCTCCACCGTAGAGATTGCAGTCTCATCCCACCCCACCTGACGCTCTATGTGGGCTCTGGGAGTCAGCACCCAGGTCCTCAAGGTCGCAAAGCAAGCACTTTCGGCAGCTGAGCCATCCCCGCCACTCCCTGCATTTCCCCAGCAATGCCTTCTCTGGTCAACCTACTAAAAATGGAAATCCACTCACCTTCCCACAGATTTCACATCCTTCCCCGCCTTAAAGTTTTACCTTCTCAGAGCTCTCTAGCAGACCATGTACCTTACAGTTACAGATGGCTTCCGTTTTCAACTTGACACACCTAGGAAGAGGGAACCTCAGTGGAGGAACTGTCTCCATCAAATTGGCACAGGACCATGTCAGTGGGGCCATTCTCTTGTTAATGGATGCAGAAGGGAACAGCCCACTGTGGGCGGTGCCATCCCTAGCCAGGGAGGCCTGGGCTGTGTAAGGAGGGTAGCTGAGCAAGCCAGCAAGCAGTATTCCTTCCACCTTGGTTCGGTTCCCACTTCCAAGTTCCTGCCTTGAGCCTCTTCCCCAGCTCCCCTCCATGGTGATCTGTAACCTGTAAGCCGAATACATATACCCTTTCCTTCTCAAGTTGCTTTTGGTCACAGCAACAGAAAGCAAATGAGGGTACCTACGCCCTTCTTATTACCATGTTCAGTGTCAGACTCCTCCAGGGCAGAGACTTCTGATTTGCTTCTGCGTTACCCAAAGTTCCCAGAGGCAGCAACCCCATCCATCCCTCAGTGGTGCTCTCTAAACCAATCGGAGGAAGGAGTGGAATATTATCTCGCTCACACATAGTTCCCGAAAGGATGTTATCCCTAAAGGGTGTGATACGGTCTTGTTGTAGTTTGCATTCCCCTGACAAAACTGAGAGGATTTTGCACCTGCGTTTCAAAGGTTCTCTGTGTGGATGCACACGTGTGTGTGTGTGTGTGTGTGTGTGTGTGTGCATGCATGTGGAGGTCAGAGGCCAGCTCTGGATGTCACTCCTCAGGCACTCTCCACCTGGTTTTATGAGACAGCATCTCTCACTCACTGGCCCAGAGCTCGCCAAACAGGCGAGGCCAGCTGGCCATGGAACTCCAGAGATCTGCCTGTCTCTGCCTCCTCAGCACTGGGACTACATTTATGTGCTGCCTTGTGTGGACTTTCATTGTCATCATCATCATCATCATCATCATTATTAGTATTAGTATTATTAGTATTATTAGTAGTATTTTGTAAACATGGGTTCAGGAGATGGAGCTCATGTTCTCATGCCTGCAAAGCAGACACATCAATTGTGGTGATTTGTTCCGTTTAACCCTTTGTTGCCCATGCACATTGCGACCATTTTCTCTGGTCTGTGGCTTGCTCTCTTATTTCGCCTTTACAGCTTCCGGTGTGTTCTTTTCCTCCTGGTCGGGCTATGTGGTGTAGGGAGTTTTCAAAGTTCTCTTTTATGGGGCTTCTATTCCAGGGGGAAAATAGCAAAGAGAATGTTAAGGTGCTTGTATATTACACATGTATGTCCTAATATGTATGTATATTTTAGAAGGACATAAAAGCCAGGGAGGAGTTTAGAGGGAAGGGACGAGGAGGGCGTGGGACTTCAGGGACGATGGAGGAAAACACACCGAGAATGTGCTTGTGCAGGAAGATCGACACATCTGTCACCGTTGCCGTGGGTACCATCTGCAGAAACGCTCTTGACCTTGGAAGTTCAGGGGGGCATTTGTTGGAAGGGTGGTGCTCGGGAGAGCCACGGACTCCCAGGGTGTGTGTGTGTGTGTGTGTGTGTGTGTGTGTGTGTGTGTGTAGCAGAAGGGTTGAAACAGAAACGAGAATGCAGCAGGGAAGCCTTACCTTCCTTTCCCAGAAGGGATTTTTCTATTCTTCATCTCCAAGGACGGATCTGGGCTGTTGGACACGAGGACCCGGAGTTTCTTGGTTCTGAGGCTGTGTGCCTAGGCAGTAGAATCAGATTGGATCATCTTCAAAGATGTTCATCTTCCATCCAGTCAGCATCAGGAACGGGCATATTATGCAGACGCGGAGCCCGCTGCAGTGCATTGTGGGTATGGTGGTTCTTGTGTGTGGACAAGATTCGCACTCATGTAAGCAGACGCTGCTCACCGGCTGCTCTCCGAGCTGCGTGTGGTTTTATAAACAGTGAGATCTCCCTTGTTCCTAACTGAAGAGGTGACTGGAAATAAAATTAGCAAAATTGGGAAGGGAAGTGTTTCCTCCTGATTGCACATCATTGTTTAATAACAAATCTTTGCATTTTATGAAGGTCGGTGTGATTCTGGTCACAGTGATTGATCTGAGATTTCCTGTTGCCAATCTATGTCTCTTGCAGAAAGAAATTGGAAGATCAAACACCCTCTCTCTGCTCTGTCTTACACGAGGAATGAGGGACACAACCTAAGAATTGCAAACAGTAACGATGCACAGCTCTGGTCCCCAGGGAGCTTATGGTTTGAGTGGAGACGACATACGGAACAGTCGAAGTGTGGGTCTGTGGCTATGGATGGAGATGCTGCTGTGAAGGACAGATTTGATCTGTGAAAACACTCAGGGACACATGGACCGAGCCCGGGAGTTAAAAGCAGGGACATTAGATTTGACATAGAAAGAAAATTAGTCACCAGACAGGGAGAGTCTAGGGTTCTGGAAACCAGTGTCCCACGTCAAGGCTTAGGGGCCATTCAAGACACTGAAAGGAGGCCAGGATGGCTGGTAGGTAGAGCATGGCAGGGTACAAGGTTCCAGAAGGCAAGTTCAGGATGCCTGCTGCATGGTCCTGAACTGTGACTGAAAACATTGGTCCTTTTTCTGAGGACCACTGAGAAGCCATTTTAGGGGGTTGAAGAGAGAAACAATCGCACTATGTATTTCGTGAAATTTTTGGTCTAAAAATTGGGGCAGAATAGGAAGGTGCCACCTGCAGCTAGCCATGGGAGAGATGAAACCGTCTTTGACTCCTGCGGTGTAGGTGGGGGAG
Organism: Cricetomys ansorgei; assembly: GCA_026225945.1. Lineage (NCBI taxonomy): Eukaryota > Metazoa > Chordata > Mammalia > Rodentia > Nesomyidae > Cricetomys > Cricetomys ansorgei. The sequence goes on along the minus strand of JAMJFZ010000818.1, from coordinate 602,582 downwards.
AGGTGAGCAAAGAGATTGGGCAGATTCAGGAGGTAACTGGGATGTCAATTAGAGTCTAATAATAGTCTGGGGAAGGACAGGAGAGGGGGAAGGAAAAGAGAGAAGAAAGAGAGAGAGAGAAAAAGGTAGATGAGGAAGAGGTGAAGAGGAAATGAAGGAGGAAGCAGAGGAAGGGAGGAACGAGGAGGGGAGAGAGAGAAAGGGCGGCACAGAGGGAGGAGAAGAAAGGAGGGGAAGGGAGGGAGAAGAGGAAGAGAGGGAGGAGGGTAGAGAGAGGTCTGTAGGAATGATGACTGGTGACTTGGGGAATGAGTAGTCACTGGAGCTAGGGCATGTTGGAACAGAGGACTCCCCGGTTGATCCCGGATATATTGCATTTTAGAGGACCGTTTGTGATGCAATGTATTCAACAAAAGAGAGTGAATTTAATGTGATCTGAAGAGTTTTTATGTGAGTCTGTAGTTGAGAAGTCTGAAGACAAGGGTTTGGAAGTGGTCTGCTAACATGTGGCATAGTCTAATTATGGGCATGGATAAAACAGCCCGGGGAGAGGTTAGGGTCGGCCCCTGTCTCCTTCATTTAAAAAAACATTAAAGAAAGGAAGGCTGCTAACTACGGCAGGTTGGTTTTCTATTCTTTCTCCTTTGAGCCAAAAACAAGGTGTGGGATTTCAAACAATGGGAAGTATCTGGTCTATAAAGTGAGGGCCGTGATTGTCATCTTCTAGGATCTAGTGTGGGAATGTGGCTGGCTTCGCCTGGCTTGCAAATGTGACTTTAGGAGCAAGAGCAAGTAGCACCATCAGAAGTCCTCTTCATGGGTCTTTGAAGCACATGGTTAGGTCATCATAGCAAATGCAAGAGCCAAGTCACTGCAGTGGATGAGTGTGAGTCTAAGCCCAGACCTGGACTTAGTCTTCAGCCTCCATACACTCTAGAACATGCAAGCCTCCACTGTTGTCTGAGCCACTGTGACTAGCTCCTTCTGAACTCTGATTCTTTTGATTTAACTCATTTGTCATTCTGGCTCCAACTCTTCTCCAAGCTTCTGGTTCAAACTGACCTTCTGAGCAGCTTACTGTTTCCGACTGAGCTCTTCTGACTTGGCTGACTCTGGCTGACTCTCTGACTACCTCAGACTGACTGCACTGCTAGGCTTCAAACTGACTCACTCTTCCCATCTGATACTGACTTCTGCTGAGCTGCTTCTCTTTCTGCTTCTTTGCCTTATCCCCATTGGCCCATTTCATTGTCTGTGTCTTGTCTTCTTCAAACTGCTTGCCTCATACTGCCTGCTTGACTGATTCTTCTGTAACTCACTCTGCTCTGGGCTGAGAGCCTGCTTTTTTCTCATGAGACTTGGGCATGTCTTCACTCTGACTCACTCTGGTAACTCTTCCTCTGATTGGTCCCTTTGCCTGCCACGCTGACTCATCTCAGACATCACTTCTTGTATGACACTGACTGCTTTTGAGCTCTGCTTCCTGTGTCTGCTTTCACACTGTTTCTATTCTAGGGATTAAAGGCGTGGACCACCACTGCTTTCTGAATACTAGGATTAAAGGTGTAGCTATATTCCATGTAGACCACACAGACCTCTGAATGTAGCTTTCACACAGGCTTACCCATCTACAATCTCCACTTAAAAATACCAAGTCTGTATGCTCCATCCAAGGTCGCTGGCCAGAAGAGGGCAAAACCCCCAACCCCACAGGAGTCTGCTGAGGGACTAAATGGCATATATTCTCTCTCTCTCCCCCTCTCCCCCTCTCCCCCTCTCCCTCTCTCCCTCTCTCCCTCTCTCTCCCCAGACAGACTGGAATAACCTGTTTCTTTTATTGGCTGACTCTCTCAGGATGAAGCTGGAAACAGTTCAGGAAAAAAAAAAAAAAAACTCAGCAAAATCAAGCATTCTGCAACGAAACAGTGAAAAATAAATAAATATAAAGAGAAGTGCGTTTCTAAAGGACATAACAAGGTTTCTTAAGAGTCTCCCTTTTCATTGTTTTTCTTTCTTTCTTGTTATGGAAGTGATTCACATTCAGGGTGAAAATTTGGAAACTCCGGAAAAGCATAAAGGAGAAAATAAAAATCACCCTAATCTTATTACACGAAGGAAATTGCTGTTAACATTTGTTTTATATCCACCCTGTCTTTTTTATATGCAGAAATGCATATGCATATATATTTTTAACATAATTGGGATTATTCTGCCAAATCGCTTTCTAGAAAGGTGGAACTAATTCGCATTCCTCCACCACGCTGAAAGCAGCTCCCACCCTGGCTGCGTGGAAAGGTGTTTTTTTTTTTTAACTTTCTATTTTTGTCTCTCCTGGTTGACTAGGTTTTAAGGTTGGTAGGCTTTGTTTCCACTTATATTATTATTATTCCTAGAAAAGCTGAGTTTTTTTTTTAATCCAAAGCTTATTAAATAAATGTATTTATCCTGCTGAGAATTACTTGTTTCTGCCTTTTGTTAATTTTCTTTTATTGATATTTTGCTTCTTTATTGTTGATTCCCCAGAACTCTTGGTATATAATAACACTTTTTGTTGTCTGCTTGCACTGACTTGAAGATGGGCATATTCCTCATTTTGTTCAATATTTGCAACAATTTCTTTCTAGGAAGTTGGCTGTTTTGCTTTTTCTGTAAGTGAGGGCTAAACGAAGTTACCCAACTGGACCACTCCATGTGTAGAAAGGTTTATTGGGGATCAGACTGTCAAGTCCATCTCTTGGGGTTGTGGGTGAGGTGTCAGAGAGAAGCAAAATGGCAGGAAAGTAAGAGATTTCATATGATAGTTGGCAGGGTGGGGTCTTTGAGCTGATACAGGCTGTTCAGATTGATGGGAACTAGATTAAGGAAGGTTTGGTAAACAGAACCCTCCCCCCAGGAGGTTCCTGAGGACTGCTGGTTTAGGCCTCTGTTTACTGAGTCAGAGTCCTTTGGTTTGGGGGGGTTGTCACCAGCCACTGCCATTGTGGGGGGCCACTTTGGAGGACCTAACACTTTTTATAATTTAGTTTTAAATTTTGAGGATGTAATAAAAGCTTAATTTTTAAATCTTGGTCAAATATATTGAAGTTTGCTTTCTTTATAAAGTTTAAAAACATGGATTTAAGGTGTTAGACACTTACTCTTCATCACTTGCTGGCTAACCAATGCCCTGATTTCTCTAGCCCTGTCGTCCTCAAATATAACTGCCAATCAGGACAATCTGGACTTCAAAAACATTCCAGTCCCTAGACCACACCCCAAAACAACGAAAGGAAAATCTTCCTAGAGTGTGGACCTTTGAGCCTGTGTGTAAACTGGGCGGTCCAGCGCCCCTAGTGGTGGAGGCACTGCCCTCGCCTCTCTGTGTCAAGTCAAATACTCACTTTCCCAGAAACCCTGTTTCCTCTTAACATTTAACGAGCCAATCCAGTATTCAGGTTCTGACCAATCAGAGAGATCCCGTTTCCTTTAACACCTGTGTGGCCAGCTTTCTGGGTCACCATCTTGACCAGTGGTCGGCCACTTTGCGTAGGTTTTTCTTTTTTTCTTCTTTCTCGAAATAAAGTGTGCCTTTGCTTGCTGCATACGTGGTCTTGGCGGACTCTGTGTAGCAAATCTCGAACCTTTCATAAACACCCTCAAAGATTTCTAGGTGACACTGGAAATGAGACCACCACCGCGGCTCATGATCTCATGGAATGTATCAAACTCTGTGAAACCAGTATAATGCAATGTCTGATGCCAGGCTAATAACGCTTAATTAATTAATAAATAATTCTCACCTTTGCTGAGCACAGCCTGGCCTGGAGCAGCCCCAAAGAAGCTGGGTGTGGAGGCAGGGAAGGAGTTTGTGTAGTGTGGTGTGCCTGGTGCCTGCAGAGGCCAGAAGACAGCGTCAGCTCCCCTGGAACTACAGTTACAGATGGTTGTGAGCTGCCACGTGGGTGCTAGGAATCGAACACAGGTCCTCTGCAAGAGCAGCCAGTGCTGCAGAGACATCTCTCCGGCCCTCACTTTGCTTTTTGAGGTAGGGTCTCTCACTGGCCTGGGGCTCACGGATTCAGCTTGGCTGGCTGGCCTGAGGCATCCACCTGTGTTTACGTCCTCCCCGGTGCCGGTGCCGGCTCTGCGAGCTCACGCCGCCGCTGCGGCCAGCATTTTCTTCTAGGCTTCTGGGGCTTGAACTCAGGTCCTCATGATTGTGCAGCAAGCTCTCTACAGGCTGAGCCATCTCCTCAGCCCCTGCCTGTGCTCTGACTTTTTAATGGAAGGGGAGAGTCAGTCACTGGGTTCTTGGAGGGTGCTTGGCGAGGGTGCTTCCTTTCAGAGTCTTTATCTGCATTTTGATCAACTGAGCCTGCTGGGTAAGTGAAACCTCCTTTCTTAGTTTTCACCCACGCTGGTTAAGTTTTTGACAACAGCTAAATCCAATAAATTTACCAAGGTGGACTGCACCGGGGATCAGTGAGGGCATCTCTGTGTCCACCAGAGGGCGCTCTCCTCAGTCTTCTCAGCTTTCTCTTTTACAGGTAAGTAAACTGAGGCACATTGTTTAATCCTCGAAGCCCAAGGTCACCCACAGGATAGGCGAAGTGGAGAAACTGGCAAAGGTCTGCGTTGTCTTCCCGCAGCTTCACCGGCTGTCCTGGTTAGCTCTAGCCGTCCGTTTAACACCGCCTAGAGTCGCTTCAGAGGAGAAGCCTCCTCTGAGGAAATGTCTAGATCAGACTGGCCTCTGAGCATGTCTGTGGAGGAGATGCCTTGATTGCTAATTAATGTAGGAGGGGCAGGCTCACCGTGGGCGGCACCATTTCCTACTCAGGTGGTCCTGAACTGTCTAAGAAATCTAGCCTGTGAGCAAACCAGCAAGCAGCGTCCTCCATGGTTCTTGTACTCCTCTGGTTGGGAAGTGAGCTTTTTGGTTGGAGGTAGCAAGCTTCCGCCTCCTACCTCGAGTTCCTGCCCTGACTGCTCTGGGTGGTGGACTCCCCCCATCACTGGAAGTATAATCCTTTCTTGCCTCCCTTGCGAAGGTCAGGGTGTTTTATCATAGCAACAGAAAGGAAGTGACAACAGCATCCCAACCTCCCTCCCTCCCTTCCCCACACCTTCCAAGTCCAGTCCTTCAGCCGTGGAGTCCCGACTCCTCAGAGCATCGTCTTCATCAGGAGGACCTGACTCCCCTTCATCGTCTCTGGGTATGCAGATACTAACCAGATGTAGGCAATCAGCCATGTCCCTTCCCTCCCCTCTTCATGGGACAGATTTCTGGGGAGGGGAAGGTGACCCCTTTAGGGTTTCAGATTAACATCAACCACAGGGGTATGTGGGAGGGGGAGACATTCGACTCATGCAAATGGGAAGGGCAGGGTCTCTTCTGCAGGCTTTGTGCTCTGCTATTTTAAGGGAACTCATTTAGCATAATATTTGCATCATTTGCGTCTTAACCCATAATTAGGAGTAGAGACAAATTCTTCTCCTTCCCAGACTAAGGGCGTCGGGGTGGAGAATAAAGGAAGCCCTGGGGACGGCTCCCAGGCAACCAAGGCTCTCTGATCCAAGTCCCCAGCTCCTCTTTCTGAAATTCCCTGAACACCAAGCATGGCCAGGCTCTCTGCTCATTGTTTGGCTTCAGGGAGCCTGTGACCTGTCTGGAACTCTAAGCAGAATTTTGTGTTCATGCAATTGTTTATCATTGTCACGTCCTCTGGGAAAAGACCCTTAGCTTCCATCTGTCGCAGAAGCCGCAGAGAAAACAGTCCAATATGAACCGTCCCCCATCTTGATCTTTCTCTGGGGAGGCTAACCTTTGTCCTAGCCCATTTGCATATCAGGACTATTCAGTGGAACTTTCTAGAGTGATGGCAATGTGCTACCCAGCCCAGTTCTCTTCCAAAGAGATGTAAAGAACTACCTGTAATGACCACAGCACCACAAAGGGTCCCAGATTACGTTTTAGCCTAGCTCCCCAATTTAAGTCTTCTTCCATTGTCTTTCAGTGGCTACTGAGGGAAATCCCTGAAAACCAATTTAAATGTAAAACATCATTATCCACCATTAAAAGACCCGTGGCCATGGGCTCTGGGGAGGGGGTGACTGTGCCATTAGGAAGTCCTTGACACTTGGCTCAGGATGGGTGGGACTTCCCAGGGCTCCTCCTGCCTCTGCTGCTGTATGCACAGGCTTCTCAATATTCTCACCGAGGGATGAGGCCTCTGCATAGAATCCCCTGGCCTTCCAGAATCCACTTCCTGTCTCTCCTTTGTGGTTTGTATCTAGACTGTCCTCAAAGGCTTGGTCACCAGCAAATGGCGCTATTGAGACGTGCTGGGACCTTTAAGAGGCGGAGCCAATGGGGAGGAAGTTAAGTTACTGGACGCGCTTGCTTTCAAAAGGTATACTGAGATCCTAGATCCTGCTCCTGCTTTTGGCTTCTTAGTAACCATGGTTACTATGAGTCAGGAGTCAGCCACAGCAAGCCATGGACTTAAAGCTCTGGAGCGAGGAGCCTAAAATAAACCTTTTAACCTCTAAGTTGAATTTTCATGGACATTTTGTCCCAGTAACAGAAACCTAAGTATAACATATTCTCTGACTGTCAGGTCTTTAAGCCTGACTTGAAATCTCCAGCCTCTGTCAATATCTTTCAATTCTTCTCTTGTTGTTTACCACTGGACTCTTTTTGAAGTGTCCATTCAGTGCCTTGGAGAGGAACCAAGGCCAGTAAGATCAGCCCGGACTTTGGAGTTGGGTATAACTATATATAGATCTGGACACTTGTTTGCTGGGTGACCTTGGGTAAATCACTTAACCTCTCTATGTCTTAAATGAGAACATATGATGTGACAGCCACTGATAGTTCTTCCTCCAGTGGCCGTGGCGGCTTCGTGCCTACCTCTTGCTCCTGAGACAAGCCAAACCGTACGTATCCCCAGCCTCCCCAGCAGCCGAGGGTAGCCATGCTTCTTAATCTTGGCTAATAGGATAAATCTCTAAGGAATTCTGGAATGTTTTTATTTCTTTTACACAGAATAGTCCCCAGGGAGAGATCTTTTGCTCTTTCTTGTTGGAGGATGTCGTGTGTGGGGTTGTAACACCTGGAGCCGTGATAACCATCTTGTAACCATGAGGCAGGCAACAAACACAGTTGTGAATGGAAACTGTCACTCTGAGCTTGGCGGATCAGGAAGACACAGGAACTGAGATTCTTGATGACGTCATTGAGAAACTGGGCCAATGGCAAGACCTTCATTTTCCTTCTTAATAATGTCCTTATGGCCGGGTGGTGGTAGCACATGCCTTTAATCCCAGGAGGCAGAGGCAGGCAGATCTCAGTGAGTTCCAGGCCAGCCTGGTCTACAGAGTGAGTTCCAGGACAGTCAGAAGTCACAACAGAGAAACCCTGTCTCAAAGAAAGAAAGAAAGAATGCCCTTATGGTACCACCCATGGGTAGCCAGGCTTCCTGTTACAGGCAGCTGAGACTGTTTGTGAATGACACACCAAGCTTAATCTCACCAGAATCTTGTGGGGAACAGACAAGATGATGTGGAAAGATGTACTGGCTGGCTTTATGTCAACCTGACACAAGCTAGAGTCATCTGAGATGGGAGAGCCTCAATGGAGAAAACCCCTCCGTAAGAGGGGGCTGTTTGCACGCCTGTAGGGCATTTTCTTAATTAGTGATTGATGGGGGATGGCCCCTCCCATAGTGGGTGGAGCCATCCCTGGGCTGGTGATTCTGGTCCTATAAGGAAGCAGGCTGAGTAAGCCAGTGGAAGCAAGCCAGTAAGCAGCATCCTCCGTGGCCTCCGCATCAGCTCCTGCCTCCGGGTTCCTGCCTTTCTTCCACGACAAACAGTGTGTGGAAGTGTAAGCTAAATTAAGCCCTTTTCTCCCTAAGCAATAGAAACCCTAACTCAGACAAATTGGTATCAGGACACTGGGGCCTTGCTGTGACAGACCTGGCCATGTTCAGGGGAGGACTGTGGAAGGACTTTGTGTTGGCACTTTGGGCTGGAAGCCTTTGAGTGCTGAGAGCTGAGCGGGTCGTTCTGTGGGCGCTTGGAAGATAACATTGAGAGTGGTTCGGGCCAGGGAGGCCTGGCTCGTGACGTCTCAGCGGGAATCGGAGACTCCACCGGGCTTTTTGAGTGAAGAATCTGTAATGTCTGGTGAGCTGGAGCTGAAGAATCAGCTGTGGTTAACAAGGGGCCAGAACCAGTAAAGCGAAACCGCTAAACGCTACACTGGGACAGAGGATGCGGGTCAGCTGGAGCTGAGAAATTAGCAGTGACTGAAACCAGCATCCCTGGGGTGAAATCTGGGAAGCGCTTCCTGTGTCAGCACACACAAGCTGCCTTCGAAAGGTGGCCAAGGTTGTGCCTGATACTAGCAGCCAGATTTGGTGCTGCAAGAGTCACCAGGTGGTGCTGGTTTCGAAGGCATGGCGGGATCATGGAGAGCAGCTGGGGCTTAGCGCTGTGAGAGGCCGAGAGAGGCCGCAGGTGAAGGTGCAGCCTCAGTAGCAATTAAGCTCAGGACTGAAGGGGCCGCATAAAGAAATCGAGGCTTGGCACCATGAGCAGAGCCCGGGAGAGGCTAATCGGTGAAGGAGCAGCCCAGTTGTAGCCCAGCTTTTTAAAGATGCTGGTACCGTGGGCTGGCCACCAAGAAGCAGTGGAGCGGAGTCAGCCAGAGCCTGGAGGACAAGCTGTGGGCAGAGCCAGAGGAGCCACCAAAGCCCTTCAGAGGAGCCCAGAGAATGGTGAGTGGATCCCAGACATTGTATATTGTATCATTTACCCTGCTGGGAGTTTGGTTTTGATTTGACTGTGACTGTGTCTTGATTCTTCTCTCTTGAATTAGAAAGTTTGATTTTTTGATTTTTACAGGAGCCCGCAGTTGAAAATGTTGAATTTTTAAAAGCGTTTTAAAGAGACTGGATATTATAAAGGGCCTGGATATTTTTTTTTTGTTGTTGTTGTTGGTGTTGTGTTTTGGTTTTCGAGACAGGGTTTCTCTGTTGTAACTCTGGTTGTCCTGGAACTCACTCTGTAGACCAGGCTAGCCTCTCCCTCCTGAGTGCTGGGATTAAAGGATGCGCCGCCACCACCAGGCTGGGCCTGAACTTTTAATGTGTTCCAATTTGTAGGGACTGTGGGACTTTTAAAGTTATTCATGTTTTAAACTTGAGATCTTGGGGATCAATGAGAAAACAAAAGTTGTGGCTTAACGGTGATGTGTTTGTGAGCCAAACTGACAAGGGGTCAATTGTGCTGGCTGGATTTATGTCAACTTGACACAAGCTAGAGTAATCACAGGCAGGAGCCTCAACTGAGAAAACGCCTCCATGAGATTGGGCTGGAGGCAAGCCTGTAGGGAGTTTTCTTAATTAGTTATTGACAGGGGAGGGGCTCACTGTGGAGGGGCTGCCCCTGGGCTGGTGTCCTGGGTGCTAGGAGAAAGCAGGCCGAGCAAGCCATGGGAGAAAGCCAGTAAGCTGCACTTTTCCGTGGCCTCTGCGTCAACTCCTGCCTCCAGGTTCCTGTCCTGTTTTGAGTTCCTGCCCTGACTTCTTCAGTGATGAACAGTGATTTGGAAGTATAAGCCAAATAAGCCCTTTCCTCCCCAAGCCGCTGTGGTCAGGGTGTCTCACCAGGGCAATAGTAGCTGCCTAGGACACACACATTCCCCACAGAGGCCTGTGCTGTGTAAGAAAAGCGGCACCATTAAATGTTCGGAGGAAACAGCTGCGAGCCGGCAGGTGAGGCGTGAGGTGCCACCCGGAAGTGTGAGGCCCAGAACTGGCCCCGCCTCGCTCTCCCTTCCTGCTCTGGTGGATGTTGAAATCCCAGAACACTGACAGGTGAAGGGACTCCTTGATCTTAGGTCAGTCTGATTCACTCTCATTTAATGAAACCAGCGCTCAGAGAGGGCGGGAGTGGGTATCAGGAGGTCACAGACCAAGGCAACGGTAGATGGTCTTGGAGTCTGGGCTGTAGCTTAGTGAGTGACCTTTGGCCTGAGGCTAAAGGTCATTCATCCATGCTCATGTGCCTTCTGTTCCTGTCCCAACATATCCAGAGGGTGTCACGGGGAGGTGTGTGCGTGTGCGTGTGCGCAGGTGGTAAGATGAGATTGTCATGTGAGGGATAATGTTGACAGATTTGAACAGTCATCTGCATGCGTGGACGAGGTGCGTGAGCCTTTGATTCTCATTCCATGTAGTTCAGCCTTTTGCTCCTTTGCCCAATAGGCAGGAGACGTGGGTGGGAGGGGTCTCAGCTGAGGGCGCCATGCCTAGCTAGAGGGTGTGCCAGGATTCGCTGGCTTAGGAGCCCATCCCTAGACAGAAAGACTTACCACATGCTCGCAATGAGCTGGACAAACGGGTCAACTTCGTCAGCGGCGGGGATGAATTGTAGCTCTGAGGAGTGAGTGAAGTTGTGTGTGTGGGTGTGTGGGTGTGGGTGCGCGCACGCGCACTTGTACATGAGTGTGTGGGGTACATGTGCACATGGATGCCACAGAACAGGTGCCGTGCACCTCTTTGAGACAAGTCTCTCAGGGAACGTGGACCTAACCAAGTAACTTAAATTTCTATGTTTTTACAAAGGCTCTGATGCTCAAACTCCAGTCCCCATGGCTGCACGGAGGGTGGGAGGATGACTCACTGACGGAGCACACCCTCCAGCTTCTGAGTTAAATTTTGAGGCATGAGGATGGATTTAGAATCCACTCACAGCAGACTCCTTCCCATTTGTGTCTCCAAAGACCTAGCTGGTGGGCTTGCTCTTCAGACACATTAGCTACTTCCCAGCTGGGGATGGTGCTGGGAAGAGCTGCACGGGCTTCACCGGCTCTTCCTGTGACCCAGGGGCCATGCTGGGGTAAGGTCTTGGAACGCTTAAGGTCTTAACATAGGAAGTGAAAAGAATGGAGAGAGGAGGCCTCAGACTGAGGCAGGTGGGAGGAGGGGGGAGGGTAGAGGGATAGTGTGTAGGCTTTCGTGGTACAGAGACCTGCATTCAAATCCTGCTTGGCTAACTCTCAGCTGTGTGCCCTTGGGTATGTTGCTCACCCTCTCTGTGTCTCAGGTGTCCATAAGCGTTGTAGAGAGTAAATGAGACACTTTGCTTAACAGTCATTTGCACATGTTTCGCACAAGTTTTCCAAGATAGAGATTTGGGCAGAAGTATTTTATTCAGGGGGTTCATCCTATCTGTCTCTGCCTCTCCAGTGGTTGGAGTTCAAGCCCACATCACCACAGCTGCCTTTTCTATGTGGGTTCTGAGGATAAAACCGAGGTGCTCATGTTTGCAAGGCGGGCTCTTTACTGACTGAGCCATCTCTCCAGCTCCCGGAGCCCTTGTACCTCGTGGTTCGGTGATGCCGGTGTCGTTCTGTCGGGCTGTGAGCGCAGGAGCAGAGACAGTAGTTCCACCCCAGCCCCTTGAACAGCATCAGGCAGGGGAATGAATCAGTAAAAGTCTAAAATGTACTTGTTAAAGGTGGGTAGGAAGAGAAGGGGAAACTGAGGCACAAGTCTGAGAGCAAGAAAGAGACAGCCAGCTGCCTTTCTCTCCCTTTCTCTCCTTCCTCCTTAGTTCTTACAGTTCTCAAATTTCCTACCATCACCATGGTGGCTCAGAACTGGGTGTGTTCCAGTTCCAGAGGGTGTGGCGCCCTCTCCTGGCCTCTGTGAGCACTGCACATACATGGTGCACATACATAAATCATACGCATACACATACAATTTTTTTAAAGACATCAGAGCTGTGTGCTTCGTGGAATGTGGGGGATTTCGGATCCATGTGAAGGTTCTTGGAGGAGAGCCTCACCAGCTGGGAAGTAGTAGAGTCAGGAAGTGGGTTCGACCTCAGGCGTAACTGTCAGGATGAGTTCTGACATGACCAGGCTCTGCCTGGTGACTGCTAAGTCACCGGTGTTTGGGCTTTCAGGGAATCTTACTTTGCCCTTTCAGACTTCTGCCTCAGTTTCTCTTTCTCCTTCTACCACCTCTAACAGACACATTTTCTGACTCTTGCTGATTCATTCCTCCGTTTATGGACAAAGTGTTTACAGTGTGCTTCCTGTGTGCCAGACGCCACTCAAGGGGCTGGGGTTGCAGAAGGCAACAGGGCAGACGAACTGATGTCTCCGTGCTGTTCAGAGACTGGGAGGGAAGGGAGCCAGTGGGCAGGTGAGTTAGCCAAAGCCAGAAGACGAGTGCAGAGAAAGACAAAACAAGAAAATGATTATTGGCGGAGCACGTGGCCGTTTTAAATAGCTTGAGATGAGTCACGGGAGACACTGGGGGAAGGGCACTGTGGTCTGAGGAACGGAGTCCAGAGCGTGCTGGGTGGGTTCAAGGAGTGCGAAGGATGTTTGTGTGGCCGGAGCACAGCCAGCAAGGGAGATGGGGAGATCTATGGTCAGGGAGGAGCAGACGCTGAACAGACAGGGCCAACGTGGGGACTGTGGCCGTTCCTTTGAGTGGCATGGGGGACTCTGGTTGAGTCTATGAGTGACCTAATTTGACTGACATATTCAGTGGGTTACAGAGCAGTAATGTTGTGTTGGAAATGGGCTATAGGAAGAAGAAAGGATAGGAACAGGTAGATTCCGGGGGATGGGACCTACCTGTGCAGGGGAAAGACACAGGGGCTTGGACAGGTGGAGGTGGCCAGCAGTGGCCACATTCTGGATACAGAGACCAGAAATCACCAGCAGGCACGGGCAGGGCTTACCTACCTCACCTTCCGTGGCTGCCCAGGGTGTGAGGCCTGTGTAACCCGGATGCTTTGGAACCAAGAGCAACTGCCGAGACCCTGGCCTCCTCCACAGAATGGCTCGCGCCAGACATGTCGGCACCGGGAGCTATTGCTGGCAGCAGTGAAGTGGGAGCTTTTATCTTAATTGAGTTACATAGGGCGCCGTCATCCATCCATCTTCCCCAATTAGCTCAGGAGACGATCTGAGGGTGATGGTGGAAAGGGAAGAGAGCCCCAAGCTGATAAATATGGATCGCAACAGTCTGGCTGGAGTCCCTGAGGACTCACCAGACAGGAGGAAGGAGAGTTTGTCAAAGTTGTTCTGTCAGAGAAGAGTTGAGGAGTCTGTCACGGGAGGGGGCGACCTGGGCATTGTCTCTGTGGGCTGTGTTGGGCCTCCTGAACCCAAGTTAGAGGATGCCAGGTTTGGGGGTGGCTTCTGGGTAAGGTTTGGTGGGAGTCAGGCCCAGGCGTCTGCTGGTGACTGCTACTGCGGTGGTTTGTGTACTGGGCGGGGCCCAGGGCTGTGTCTGCTTATGCCTGCGAGTCACCTGCTGAGATCTAGAAAGAAGTGGGGAGGGAGAGAAGAGGGAGGGGGAGGGATGGAGAAAGGAGGGGCGGAGGGGAGGGAGGAAGGAGTCAGGGATGGAACTTCTGTTCTTCCTAGAGCTCTCCAAATGGCACCTGCTGGGTCAGCAGGGAGAAACCACCCCAAGAGGCAGTCTGGGCGGCGCACCTCTGTCCCTGGTTCTGAACCCTCTGCCCGCCCCTTGAGTGGTTCTTCCTGGTTCCCACACTCAGATTGACGCTAACCCAGTGGATCGCCAAACTGATAAGGATCATTGTCTCTGCCAGGCTTATGTCAGAATGGGCAGAGGTAGACGGAGAGCGCAGGGGTGGGGGTGTGAGGTGTGGAGAGTTCTCCGTGAAGTTAAAAAGAGACTCAGAGGAAAAGAAAAAGCAGGCTCTGTGGGAACAGGGTGACCAGCTAAGACCTGCATGTTTGACAGAGATGAGGAGGTGAGCTTTCTTGGCTGTCAGGATCAGGAGCCAGCAAGACTGTTCTCATTTCTCACAAATATATATATATATATATATATATATATATATATATATATATATATATATATACACACACACATACACACACATGTATATTGCATATATATACACACATACATACACACACATATATGTATATATATGTGGCTGTATATATATGTATATGTATAGACATGTATATTGCATATATATATGTATAATATATATACATCTACATATATGCCTGCAACAATATATGTATACACACACACACACACACACACACACACACACTCACTCATCTCACACTGTTGTTCTTTCTGGAACATTCTGAACTCCTACCAGTCTCTTCAAGTCCTACCCTTTCCATAACAGACCCTATGATGCCCACCTTCCCCGAGAAGCCTACCATGCCTGTCCGTTGACAGAAGCAGTAGGACCCCCACACCCACTCATCTCCATCCACACACCGTGTGCCCCTCACCGTTTCTTTCTTATCTTCTACCATGTTTCTGTCATTGTGTCCAGCCAGGTGCCCCCATTAACCTGTAAACATGGCAAGAAACTGTGCTTTCATGGTTAAGACCACAGCGGAGGATTGTCAGCAAGACGGCTCAGCAGAGAAAGGTGCTTGCTGCCAGTCTGAGGATCTAAGTTCTAGCCCCGGGATCCACATGGTGGAGGGAGGGAACCAGCTCCCACAAGTTGTTCTCTGACCTCCACACGACTGCTGTGGCGCATATGTGTTCTCACACATGCATGAGTGAATGAATGAATGTATGAATGGATGAATGTAATAAAGTTTTAAAGACAAGACCCCATAGAACCAGAGAGACCTGAGTTGGAAGGTCCGGTTTTCCTTTTGTTGGCTGCCAGGTCGTAGATGAGGCAGTTCACATCTGTGGGCATCAGCTTGCTACTGTAATGGGGAGATAATGGCACCCCAGAATTACAGGATGTTGCGGTGATTAAACACCAGTAGGTGTTAGGCATCATGCAGGTTTTTGGGGTCGTGGTCAGCATTTAGTAGTTGGCTATGCTGGCTGTTTCTCTTGGTTTGGGGGGTACAGTCCGTTGTGGATGGGAAGCATGCTGAGGAAGCGTGCGGGCTACATGCCGCTGACCAGGAAGCTGAAACCCTAAGCCCCGCCCACTGGTGACTCATGCCCGGAAAGCTCCTTCTCTTAGAGTTTCTACAACCTCCCCAAATAGCACACTCACTGGACACCACGTATTCAAACACTCAACTGTGCGTGGTGGGGTGCTGTGTGTGACATTTCACATTGAAACCATAACAGTTGGCGTCTTCCCGGCAACACCATCATCGTGTGACACCTTGGGGGAAGTCACTTCATTGCTCAGGTTCTTAGTACAGGATGATCACCTCTGTGTACTGTGAATAAAACATTTGGGCCCCAATCTGTGTTGATGAGGATCTTGGCAGTGTTGCTACTGGGACAGTCTCCTTCCTTCTTTGCATCCCGGGTTTTCTCCATGGATAGATGTGAATATTTATCCGATGTGCCTAGGGATTTTGCTTCAAAGATGTCCTGCCCACTGGATGTAAAAACCCATGGTTTTAGTTTCATTAATGTTGCCAGGATAAAACACCCCAACATTAAGCACACCAGGAAAGAAAGGGTTAACTTAGCTCACAGTCTCAGGTGTACAGTCCATTGTGGCAGAAGATTCAAGGCAGCAGGAACTTGAAACAGGTGGTCACACCACAGCCACAGTCGAGAGAGATGGATGCACGCACGCCAGCGATCCAGCTCAGCTCTCTCACCTCTTTAGCAACGCAGGACTCAAACTGGGAAATAGTAGCGGCCCTTTCAGGCTGTGCCTCCCCTCATCAGTTAAAGCAGTCGAGACAGTCCCCCATAGGCACGCCCACAGACCAAACTGACATATTCCTCCTTGAGACTCTCTTCCCAGGTCCTGCCAAGTTGGTGATTATCTTCCCCGGAGTGCGAAGGGGCAGAGATGACCGGTCACATGTTGCGTCTCTTGAAACTTGACTCCATTATCATCTCCCCGCAAACTGCCTATTTGAGGGGACATTGTTTTTGAGAAGAACATTTAAGGAGAGCCCTTGGGAGGGGGCGCATTGCTCTGCAGCTGCCCCCACTGGCTGACCTTTCGCCCACCGTTTTTAGGCTCCTTCTGGAGGGTGCTGAGCCGGTGTAGTGCACAGCTGAGAACAGGAGCCTCGGATTTGTCCTTTTAATCCCTTGCTGTGACTTTTAGCCCTGTGAGGTTGGGAAAACTATTCAAATTCTGAGCCCCAAACATCTCAATGGAGACAACCATTATCCTCTCACAGAACCCTTCAGGGTTTAAATGGGCAAGGGGTGTGTAAAACGCCTTGCCTAGTGCCTGGCACATTAGAGCTGTTCAATGAACAGATGCAAGTTCCCATTCATGCATTTGAATATACGCGTGTGTGTGCGTGCATGTGTGTGTGTGCATGTGTGCCCACAACGGCCTTCATCCGTATGCTCCAGGATAATTGGGCGGCTACAACGTGTGAACCTACAAGAGAGCACCCCACACATTTAAAGATCCGTGTACTGGAAAGGGAGTGAGCTTGTGTAAGAGCTGCATATCACGTGATTTGGCTGTGAAATGTCCCTCAACATTTGTTCCCCAGCTGGTGATATTGTTCTAGGAAGCAGTGGAGCTTTGAGATGGGGTGCAGTTGGAGGAAATAGGTGGCCAGGAGAAGGCTGGAGAAGGTTCTAGCCCAGCTCTACTTGCGCCAGCATCCTCTGCTTCTCGGTCCACCAAGATGTATCTCCAGCCTTGCTGCAAACCATACCTCCCCTCCACCCAGACCCAGCTACATCAGCCACCACCCCATTTTCATTTGTTACTCTGATAAAATACTGAGAAAAAGCAACTTATATGTGTGTGAGGGTATTTTAATTTATACTTCCAGGTTGCAGTCATCATTTTGGAGAAGTCAAGGCAGGAACTAAAGCAGCTAGTCGTATCATATCCATAGTCAAGAGCAGAGAGTAACAGTGCACCCATGCTACCTGCTAGCTCTCACCTAGCTTTCTCCTGAATTACAGCCAGAGTCCTTTGTCTAGGGAATGGTGTCGCCCACAGTGGACTAGGTCTTCCTACACCAATTAACAGTCAAGGCAGTCACCCACAGACATGTTCACAGGTTAACCTGAACTGGACATTTTCCTTTTAAGATTCTCTCCCAAGGTAAATCTAGGCTGTGGAAAGTGAACGTTTAAAATTAACCACAGAACCACCATGCCTTCCCTATGATGGACTTCTCCTGTTAACCATGAGCCAGGAGAAGCTCTTCCTCCCTTAAGTTGCCTCTGCCAGATGTCTGGTCACAGTGACAATAAAAGCAAGTATACCATCTTCTGCCATGTGCTGTTGGCTACACTGTCCTCCAGTCTCCTGAGAACCAGGAGGAGGCAGCTGGAATCTTCCTTCTCCAAACCTAAAAGTTCTTTATCTTGAGAGGAAATGACATCACACAACAGAACAAACCAGAAGTTCCTCAAAGCTCCGCCCCACCCCCTCCCCATGGCAGTTTCCCGAAACTGCTGAGCCAGGACAGTCCAACTCTTTGATGGAGTGTCCCAGACTGCCACCGACCCACCCCACCCATCATGCTCAGGGAGCCGTGAGAAAACAAGTCTGAAAACATTCGCATGAAGGTTTACTGAGGTCTCAGAAGACCTGGCTGAGTTAGGAAGGCTGAAGTGTGTGTGTGAGTGTTGTGGAGGCGTCCAGAGATGGCGGGGGCTGGTCTCACCCCTACATTTGAATATATAAACACAATTATGGACTGGGAGAGTTTGGGGGAGCTAATACCTGGGCAGAACCCGAGGGCTGGAGCTGCAGAGGATCTAGTATGGCAGTACAGTGATGGGAGCTGGGAGCTAGAACTAACCCTCTCTCACATCTCTCTCTATCCCTGTCTTAGTCTTGGTCTGTCTCTCTCTCTCTCTCTCTCTCTCTCTCTCTCTCTCTCTCTCTCTCTCTATCATCTATCTATCTATCTATCTATCTATCTATCTATCTATCTATATCTCTCTTTGAGATAGGGATCTTCCTATGTAGTCAGGGCTGATCCTGAGCTCACAGCCATCCTCCAGCCTCAGCCTCTTGAGTGTTGGGGATTACAGTAGGTGTGCGGACACCTCTTACCTTTGAACTTCTCCCAGCATTTGAGTCTCTCGGTGATCCCCGCTGGTCACACACACTGGGGATTCGCACAACAAGGCTGCCATGTTTACCACTTGGCATCCCAGGCCTGGGGCTGTGCAGAGAGGGGATCTGGTTGGGAGAGGGTCATACACAGACTCCGGCCTGTTCCCCAAAGCTCCTTCTCACATCCCCTGTGGTGTCTCCCCAAAACTCTCAGAGAAAGCCACGTTCAACACATGTCTATATCTTTTCTTTTTCAGAGAACGTTAACCTCCTTTGAAATGTCTTTATTGAGGACCTGGATTTCCACCAAGAATGTTTTTTGTTTTTTTTCCCTAGAGGCCAGGCTGATGGAAAATGAAGGCAGGGTGTCAGGGCTTCCTCCTGTCTTTTCTTTCTGAGCACTGAGCAGTTTCTTGAAACACACACACACACACACACACACACACAAACACACAAACACAGTATTAGTTACTCATTTACGTATGTATTTGTCTTGTGTATGTGTTCACGGGTGTGTGTTTGTATGTCTAGACTCATGCTTGCCATGGTGTGTGTGTGTAGGTCAGAGAACAATTTGTGGAAGTTGGTTCTCCCCTCCTGCCGTGTCCTCTGGATGGAAGTCAGGTCGTTGGTCTTGGCAGGCAAGTGCACCTTTACCCACGGAGCCATCTGTTGCGCCAGCAAAAGCCGCTCTCCAAAGCCCGTTATAACAGGGCTGCTTCTTCCGGCAGCTTGAGTGGCACTTAATATTGGTGGTCTCAGCACCGTGGACAGGAGACTGGCACTGGAGTCACACAGGCTTGAACCTTCCAGACCTGGCTGTGTAAACGTGGGCACATTCATTAACCCCTCAGCTCTGGCTGTCTCGTCCATGTAGCAGGCATAAATCTACTTCATGGAGTTGTCACGGGGACTGAATGAGATGTGCAGGACAAGGAATCTGGGTGCAGGGAAGCCTGTCAGGAAGCAATAGCTGGGACCTTGTACCTTGACTGGCGCGCGACCTTCCCTGGCAGGGCTGACAGGGCTCCCTCACCTCAATGTCCTGGCCTCCATGTATGGCGCAGGCTGCTGGCTGGGCGCCTGGCTCAGCCAGAGGAGCTGTGGGCAGGGGAGGCTGGAAGAATGCAAATACCTTATCTGAGTCCTTCCAGCTGCTACCTTCTCCCAGAACATCCCCAGGAATGGGGACAGCCACTGCGCCTCCCCCAGGATGCCGCTGGCCCTGCTGAGATTGTAATATCAGCAACAATAGCAGTGTCCAGCCATGCCCTGGGGTTTTTTAATTTGCAAACTGCTTTGATGTCCACCCTCTCCTTGGGGCCTTGCAGTGACCCTGGATTGTCGCTGTTGATGGGATTGTGAGAAGGAACAAAAACCAAGGTCAGGAAGGTCACGACCCAGGGGTCACACGACCAGCTGTTGGTGAAGTGGAGATTAGAACGCTTGCAGTTTTGCACCAGAATTTAGAGCTCGTTGATAAACAGTGGTACTTCTGGCTGCAAGTGGTGGAAACGTCTGGGTTTGATGAACTCAAGAAAGACATCCATTGCATCTGTAACTGGTGACCGGTGGTCATCCGGCTCAGTGGCTCATCAGTACTTGAACAATATCTAACTTGGATTTTAAAAAAAATCTCTGAGCTCTTGGGATTGCTCCTAGCCTGGCTTCTTGATGCACACACCATTGCCTAAGCAAGGAGAGACGAGTCTTTTTGATTTTTTTTTTTTGTCTTTCTAAGGACGGAAGCATTTTCTGGAAGCCAGTGGTCAGAAATCATTCCTGAAGTAATCTCAGTGAGGGTGGACCCAGAGCGTTAGGCTTGACCTGTGGGTTGAGAGACGGTGGAGAGAGGGACGGAGAAACTACCAGGGAGGACCGGGAGCTGCCATCTGCCTCGGTGCTGGAGACCCGTCCATCCCTGCGCAGCGGAGCAGGTTTTACGCTGTGCAAGATGGAATTAGTATCAGGACAGAGGCTGTGAGCTCAGCTTGCCTCTGCTCTGGTGTCCAGTGAGGAAAAGAAACCCTTTCTCTCTGGAAGGTGGAGACGGTCTAGAGGGCGGGTTCTACCTCTGGTTCCCAGTGCACGCCATTGTGCAAAGCTCCATTTCGGTTGGACTTTGAAAATTCCTGAAACTATAGCAATTTGGCTTCCAGAACTAAAAGAATTTGTTTTGCAGATTCTTGCCCTCCTCACTGTCAGGACGGATTCGGGGACGAGTGTGTACTATGGAGGACTCACCAATCGCGTGCCATAGCTCCTTATCACTTCCTCTCAGGCCTATAAGAATATAAGGAACCCCCTCTCAGTTACATGGTCCTCCTCCGTCCTTAAGGTGCTACTGTCTCCCAATTTGTGGCTTTGGTCACTCTCCTGATAAACCCTTATCCAAAGGACATTTCTCAGTCTCTCCCTTGGGACGCCAACTTGGAGCCTTTGACCCAGCTTCCATTCTTCACGGATGGGTCCTTGCGTCTGGACTGTGGCAGAAATGGTTGAGGAGGCAGCCCGTCCCCAGCACTTGGCAGGTGGCTGGCTGGAGCTTCCTCAGACCAGCTTGAGTCACCAAGGCCTTCCATTTCTTCTGCCGTTAGGAGTTTCTAAGATGTCCCGTGGAATCCACATGTTCCATGAACATGTTCCATGTTCTATTTGGTCTCAGCGCCCTCAGCCTCACACGCAGCTCCCGTGGTCAACACAGACCACACTGGGCTCTGCAGCCGTGAGGGACTGCTGGCATCCCCTGGGCTCCACAGGGAACCTTCTCTTGGTATCACATGCCAGCTCTAAACCGTCCCACAGCACGTGAGGCCTGCACGCAATCTAACAGGCATGTCTCTCCATCTTGTTTGTGCTTTCTGAAGAAAGCACCCAGGGGCTGGGAGATCATAGCCTTCCCCACAGAGCACCAAGCACCGAGGACAGGAGGGGACACTAGGAGCTGCTGGGCCTCCCTGGTGAGCAGCTCCTGCAGCTGCCTTCCTGCATCTGGCACAAGAGCAGCAGGCTCAGAAAGCCTCTTGTCAGGAGAAGTATCCAGGGTCACAGGTCTAGTTAGGACATGTCTGGGAGGGGTCAACTCAGCAGAAGCCCCAAGGTTATCGGAGGCAGCCATCCATCCAGTGGCAGCTCTGCCCTCTGGTCTGAGTGAACATAGATGAATCGCTGTGTACTTGAGAGCTTCGGTGAAACTCTAGGAGCTGGGTTCAGGGTATGGATTCTAGATACTTCACAGGTTCAAATCTTGACCTGACTAGTAATGAGGGATCTTTGGGTTTAGACATAACAACTAGAATTTCTTTAAGACTGGGATTCGATTCTGACATCGTCTGCCACCCAAAGTCCTTTGCAAATCACATCAGCCGCACAGGGTATGATTTGCAAGTCCAGAGTGATGTGCTCAGAGCCTGTCAATCATGAGTCTGTCTAGATCAAAGCAAAAATAGACAGGAATCAGTGATGGGCCTAGGTGGTAAGAAGGATGCAGGGAAATGTAACTAAGTCAATACTGACAGGGCTGGGCAAGCCAGCATCTCACAAAGATGCTGCATAGCCACGTGACTGTACTTACAATGGCCGACTGCAGAACTGGTTCCCTTCTAACCTCCAAGACAGCTCTGGAGGGACCTGGGTCACGATGCTGAATTCAGATGATGATGCAACGCCCAGGGCCTCACAGCTGAACACTGCAGCTCCAGCACTGGAACCTCAGCCTGGCCGACTCCCAACCCTATGATCCCAACTGGCTGCTGGGACATCAGTCCTCTCTCTCCTTGTCTAGGCCTCTGACTCAACCTCCACTGCAAGAGGAAAACACAGATGTCTAAATTTCTCTCTCCCTGGCCCAGGCAGAGGCTCCCAGCTGCCCCTGTTGAACGCAGACTCCGGGTGCCTCTCTCCTTCGGGTTGGAATGCTTGGCGTCCCACTTTTTGCCAGTAGGATCCATATTCTCGTGCGGACTCAGCTGGATGCCCTCCAGCTGGGCAAAACTGGATGCTTAGTTTCTTGTTATGCTTGACAAACAGGCTCGTCTCTGGTTCTACTTCATCTGAACAAGAGAGTGTTGGGGGCAGGGGTGGAGAGGCTGGAGATGTCATGGCCAGTGAAAAGAACTCTCTCCTTTGACTTTTGGGAGGGAGGGAGAGAGTATGTTGCTGTGGGAAGATTGAGGCTGTCTGCTGAGCCTTTCCTGAGGGCTGGAGACAGGGTTCTGAGCATGGCTTGAAATCAGGAGTTTTATTTTTTTAAGAAGATTTTGTGTGCATGTGCATGCATTGTATGTATGTATGTGAGCATGCATTGTATGTATGTGAGCATGTGTGCATGCAGCATGTGCACAGGTGCCCAAGGAGGCCAAGAGGGCGTCAGATACCCTGGAGCTGTGGACTCCCATGTGGGTGTTGTGATTTGAACCCAGGTCCTTTGTAAAAGCAGTGTCTCTCTAGCTCTGGTGTCAAGATCTTTAAAAGCTTCCAAAGAAAATTCTACTTCCCAGCCAGGGCTGAGAACCACAGCTGTGGGGTAATGGCCGCCTTCATCCCTCCTTTTTCCACCCTTCTCTCTGTCACTGCCATGACACCATGATTGATTTATTTTGATTTTTCCAGACAGGGTTTCTCTGTCGTAACTCTGGCTGTCCTGGAACTCACTCTGTAGACCAGGCTGGCCTCGAACTCACAGAGATCCGCCTGCCTCTGCCTCCCGAGTGCTGGGATTTAAGGCATGTACTTCTACCACCTGGCACGACACCATATTTAAATCTTCAGTATCTCTCTCATGGCCTCTGCCATCTGCATAGACTAGCTACACTGTTTACCCTGAGAATCTTCTTCATCTTGATCATCACTTGCTAACTTCAGAAAAATACCCCTTTTGAGTGACTGTTAATGCCCATTTTGCAAAAGAAAATAATGAGAGGCTGAGGGCTGTGTTGAGGTTCGCACAGCCGCGGGAGGCTGGTTGAGTGCGTTGTACACTTTGTTCTGTTTCCTCCCTCTCCTTCCCTCTTTCGTACTTTTTCTTCCTCCATCCCTCCTAATTTTCTTCCCACCCCCTTTTCTGTTTTTCCTCCTCCTTCCCACTGCCCTTCCTCCATATCTGTGAACTATGAAACTTCACAAGGCCTACAAGGATGCCTGGGCTGCGTTGGTAAATCTCGGTCGGTGCGTGTACGACGTATGAGTCCCATGTGCATGCGTGCCTTTGTGTCAGGGGTACACACAGATACCTATGTGTGATAGGAAGAGATGCCTGGGCATAGATGTATGTAGTTGTATGCTATGACTACCTGTGTTGTACATGTGTTTATGTGTGGAGATATACATGCCTGGGAGTGCCAACGTGCATGCACGTTAGTATGCATGTACCCTCCGCGTGCTTCTCAGGCAGACGTGCATTTATCTTGGTGGTGTGGAGAGAGGGAGAGCGGGAGACAGCATAGGCTCCTTTTCCCCTGGCCCCAGTCTCCAAACCACTCGAGTCTTGCAGCGTGAGTTCTTCGTAACTAAGATTAATTTTCTTATTTAGCATTTATGTGGCACTTTGGATCTGCAAAGTGTTTTACAGTCAGTTTTATTGGTTGTGCTTGTGCGTTATGTATGGTGGTGAGCTCAGCCGTGCCCAGGGACTCTCTCCTGAGACAGGAACCAAGCAGCGCAAGCTTCATCTTCCCCAAGCTCTGCCCATGTCCCGGGACAGAGTCCACACGCGCTTTGTAGGCACTGAAGTGATTGATGGGGAAGAGCTGATGCTGGAGGGCTCTGAGAAGACCATCTAACCCACAACGGATCCTTATTTGTCTAGACGCTGAGAGGTCTAGTCACTGTACTTCCTGTCTGACTTCAGGCCGCTCCCTTCCTGGGCAGCACATGACGGTCCTGGCTCCTCTCCCATCGATACTCTTCTCGTGTGTGATTGTGCTGACTACATCTGTGTCGCCTGCCTTGCTGTGAGCAGAGACGTAGGCGCAAGCCATTTATTAGGGAGATGGTTCCAAGAAACACAGTGGAGGAAATGGAAAGACGGGGGAGGGGCGGGGAAGGAAAGTGACAGATGTGCAATCCAGCGGATTGCTGCTGTGGGCACAGCAGTCATGAAACCAGAGTCGAGAGCAGCGGTTCTCCACCTTCCTAACGCTGTGAACCTTTAATACAGTTCCTCATGTTTTGGGGACCCCTATCATAACTGTAATGTTGTGGCTGTTGTGAATCGTAATGTAAATATCTGCTATGCAGATGGTCTCTGGCGACCCCTGTGGAAGGGTCCTTTGACCCCAATGGGGCCTCGACCCACAGATAAAGAAACACTGCTTTAGAGCTGTCTCCTGAGAAAATGGAGAAGCTGGGCTAGTTATCTATCTCCCGTACTGGTCTCCTTGGGCATTTCCCGCAGGCTCTTAGCTTGTCTGTGCGTCTGTGGTGAGACTCAGCACACTTCTTGGGATATGATGTAACGCCTGAGGCTGAGGGGCAGATAGAGCTCCCGGCGAAGTCACACGTGCCAAAGTCACTGGAGGTGGGGATCAGTGATGTCCGCTGAGCACTCTTGAATTCCGCCACGACCCTTGTGTCACAGTGGTTGAAGGCCATGCACTCCACGATCAAGTTCTTGGTTCATCGTCTTCATCCTCTCCGGCGCCTCCTCCAGCCTTCCTGATCTCTCTGGCTCCCTCCCTCCCGCTCTCCGTTTGTCTTTCCTTTCCCCAGGTGTGGATATCCCTCAACCATCCATATCTTGTTTGGAATGGCAGGATGCAGGCCCCGGTTCCCATCTCCGGCTCTGTGAGGTGCGCCTCGCTGACATATTCCTGGGAAAATCAGTCTGCCAAGTCCGTGTCAGCATTTCTAAACCAAACTGGTTAGCTCCAGCCTCTTACTCCATTCAGTGGAATGTCGATTCTCAAGAGTGCTCAGGGTCAGCTGCAGCCACTGTCCCCCCCATCCCGCCCCACAAATGTGCGCAATACTGCACAGCACAGCTGAATGGGGAGGGGGAGCGTGTTTCCAACAAGTACCCCTGCTCGGTGACTCCCGCACACACTAATATTTGATACAGATTGCCTCACGCAAGCAAATCTCCTGGTTTCTGTTCACCACATAGGGGATTTTGACAATTCTCTAGTCTTGAACCTTTGAAACGACTTGACTCTTCAGAGTAAATAAACATTAGTTTTGGTTTTTTGGTTTTTTTTTTTAAATAAGACAGGACTTTGGTGAGACCTAGTTCTCAGACAGAGCAAGGATGAGAATAGAATCGGTGCAGACAAGTTTCAGTTGTGCGTGTCCACAACAACGCTGTGGAGGCTGAGCAACCCCAGGCATCCGTGTCGCAGGGTGGAGGTGGGGCGGTCAGCAGCAAAACGTGTCTTCGAGGCTCCCAGTGTCCGTGATTATAGCTATGATTTAATTGCAATGACTATTACGGAGTGCGTGCCCCGTGATTGGTGTGCTATGCTGTGGTGACATAGCAGTGACCCAGCCTCGGTGCTTGCCCTCAGGGAGCTCGCAGATCAGAAGGGGACAGGGACAGAGGCAGAAGGAGCACAGCACAGCCCTGTGAGGCTGAGATAGGTCCCTGAGGAGGAGCCATGTAGCTGATGGAACATAAAGGAGGAGGCAGGCTTGGCTAGGGGAGGACCAGAGAGAGACTTACGGCAGGAGTGTGGCGTGACATGCTCTGGGCTGCCACGG
Source organism: Cricetomys ansorgei (assembly GCA_026225945.1). Classification (NCBI taxonomy): domain Eukaryota; kingdom Metazoa; phylum Chordata; class Mammalia; order Rodentia; family Nesomyidae; genus Cricetomys; species Cricetomys ansorgei. The sequence goes on along the minus strand of JAMJFZ010000818.1, from coordinate 576,896 downwards.
CGCATTTGACAATCGTGGTGTGTTTGAGCGGGGAGGGGTGCAGGTTTGGAAAGTGTTGGGCTGGTCCTAGGTTTGTGAGTTGAAGGCAATCACCTAAGGGCTCTGTTTTCTTCAACACTGAAATGGAAACAGTGGCGCCTGCCTTCCCAGCGTCTTTTTGAAAACAAAATAAAAAATCAGTACATTTTAGAATTGTGGATCCTTGGCCCTCGTAAATCTTGACTGAAGAAATTGTCAGCAGCTCTCAAGCTCTGGCTTTTAGTGACAGAAACCACAGTAAAGGGCTGCAGAGACGTCCCGCCTGGCCACCTGGGTTCAAGTCCCCAAAACCCTCGGGGTGGGACAAGAAAACCCCTCCCTTGGAGTGTCCTCTGATCTCCACACATGCACCCCAAGGAGTGTCCTCTGATCTCCACACATGCACCCCCAAGATGAATTAATAAAATATAACTTAAAATATTCTTAAATACCACAGTAAGCCGGGCATGGTGGCATGGGATTACACCTGCAACCCCAGCATCTAGAAGGCCAGGCAGGATTAGGATTCAGAATTCAAGGTAAGTTTAGACTACAACTTTGAAGTTAGCCTAGGCTGCATAATGAGACTGTCTAGAAGAGGAAGAGGAAGAAGGTATCCTGACGTTCGGGAAGTCAGGAACCACAAAGATCTCACAGCTCTGAGGCAGGGAAGGGGTCCCCAGCTGAGCTGGAGTCTTCTCAGCTCTGCTCCCACTCTGAGGGGAGAAGCTTTCCCCGGGACTGCCTCTCTGAAGGGAAATATCCCCAGCTGAGCTGAAGTGTTCTTCTTGCTCCTGGCATGAGCTCTGAGGTGTTCTTGCTTCTTCTCTTGGTGGCTGCCTCCACTTGAGAGGAAGGCAGCAGCCAAAGCTGCGGCCCCTTCCGAGGAGAGTCCAGAAGGCTGCTCTTTCTATAGTGTCCCTGAGGGGGCGGAGCCATCCATGGTGGCCTGTGCTTGGTAAAATTTCTGTCTAGAGAGGGTTGAGGGACCTAGCTTAGGGCCATGTGTGTTAGTTGGGGCTGCTTCTGTGCTGCTCTGCCAAGACAGGGGACCCTACAGCTGACTGGGAATGGGGTCCCTGATAGTCAAGGGGGGGGGAGTTTTTCTATAGGGGGTCTCAGGTCCCAGAGCTCCCCAGCCTCACAGAGCCAGATTCCCACAAAGGGGAAATGTGCTGGCTCCCCAGTGGCCCTCAGTAACATTTGGGGGCTCATGGTGGGCACAGGGTGTGGTGGGTGGGGTTTCAGGGTCCCCAGCAGGTTAATGAGAGTCAAGCAGCAGCCCGGAAAGGCAACTGGCAGTAGGAGGGGCCAGGCTGCTGGGAAAAGTCAGATTTGGTCCCCTGCAGAAAGACAGATGGCAGTGAGGTGCCATTTTGGGCTGTGGACTCCACACACTGCGGAGCCCCTATACTGTATCCCCGCACACTGCGAGCTAAGGAAGCCCTTCCTCCCCTGCTTCCGTCAGGGACTCTTGCCACAGCAATGACAAATCACTCGTTGATGGAGGCGGTCAGAGTGCTGCATAAAGATTGGTCGAAGGCGCAGGAATTACAAATCTGGATTGGCTCTTGTCCTCTGCTCCCTAATTTCTCATCTTCCTGAAACTCGAGAATACAACCTTCTTTGAACATGAACGAGTGCAGCCAAGATGAAGTCATCTCAATCACGGTCGAGTCTAGCCCAGAGCCTGGAGATCAGAAGAGGGAGGAGCCATAGAGACAGAGATGTGAGCCAAAGACTCATAGCAGCCACAGGAGCTAGGAGGAAGCAAAGAAGGATCCTCCTCTGGATTCTTCAGATGTGTGACCCTACAAAGTCTACAGCTTAACTTTGAACTTGTATCCTCCCAAGTGTGAGATGGTACATGTCTGCTGTTTTAAGATACCCAGCTTGGGCAGTATGGTACAGTAGCCCATGGAGATGAATACACCATGCATTCACACACTCACACACGCACACATGCACACACGGACACATGGCACAGCCTAGGGAGCTAGGTGAGCCAATCTATGCTGAGCAATGCGGGAGTGCTGAGGGAAGGCTTCGCCCCAAGGGGAACTAGAACAGGGCTGTAAGACTGAATAGGAGTTAAATTCAAGTGAATTTAACTCGAGGACCCTGCAGATCGAGTCTAGAGAGAAGTGTTGTGTGACTCTAAAGTGACCCGTGCCTTAGAAGATGAACCGAACATCAGGGTTCAGAGAGGTCACTCGGTGAGCAGGGACGGAGTCCTTGCTTCTGTGTTGACCACCGAAACACCCCATTCTGTGTTCTTAATACCCTTTGGCTTTTCTTCCGGCGCCTTTGCGGTAGGATGTCTGTCTTTCTGTCTACTGCGCCCCTTTCTCTCTCACCCCTGCCACTGTCTGTCATGTGGGCTTTTGAGCACGAGCTCGGAGATCCTGCTGTCCTTGAACACTGCGGGGAGCACCTGGAGGAGGCAGAAAGACACTTTGTGTGGCAGCTCCCAACAGCTCCTGCTCCCTGAGTCCGCTTGGCTGTGAATGGGCCTCGGACAAAGGCATCCTGCCTGAGTACCTGTAATTGGAGCATCCACGTGCATGGCCTGCAGTGGCGGAAACGCAAAGGACAAAGGCAAGATGAATGGCCACATCTCCAGGCTGCCCGTTGCTATGGTTTCTGTGGGGCTGGTGGGGAAGGCGGTTACCAGGCAACTGGAGAGGGACGGAGACAAAGGGAGTTGGTCAGGGGCAGGTGCCAGTGTGTGTCGGGGGGGGGGGGGATGAGATGGGAAGGAGATGAGATGAGGAACAGACACAGAGACAGAGTAGAGGGAACAAGAGCAAGGGGAGACAAAGAGACAAGGCAGAGAGACACCGAGCACACAGAAAAGGCAAAGAGACACAGCCATCAAAACAGGAAGAGGTGGCAGAGAAAGAGACAGGCAGATATAAATGGGCATCGCTTATTGGGTGCAGGACAGACAGGCTGGTGCCCTCGGGAGATGGGTGGCTGGCAACGCAGACACCACTCCTACCCTTGGAGCTCTCAGACATAGTCAGAGCTGAAGAGAGTTGACAGCCTCCCCCTATCTCTCCCGCGGTCAAGTTGAGCCTCTCTCTCCAGGCCTGTATCTCTTGGAAGCTGGCAACTCTTGGGTAGGAGTCACTGGCCGCCATTGTGCTCATCCTGTCTCTAGGTGGTACCCACAGGCAGCTGTGCTCGTAAGAGCTTGCGTGCACAGATTCCCAGTTGAGTGCTGCTCCATCTCTACCATGATGCTCGCTTTGGTCACTGTTGTGGAGAACTTGAACCAATTTCTCTACCAAGCAAGTACACCTCTACCAAACATGCTTGTTTCTCAGTAGCTGATTGTGGTCAGTTCTTCAATAAGGGCTTCTGTGCGAACACATTCCCAGCCTGTGGGCACTGAGGAGACTCTGCCTGCCTGCTGGGTAGAGTTTCAAGGAGCTAACACTTCTGAAGAGCTATGTAAACTGTGATGTCCCGTAGAAAAGAAAGTATACTCAAGGGGCCTCGAGCCAGTGGCGTGTGCGAGATTATCATCCTTGATAATGGAACAAGGGGAGGAAGAAAGCGATCAGAGGATGCATAGACCAAGCTGGGTACCACGATGGCAGGACAGCTGGAGAGGGAAATGTCATTCCTTCTTTGACTCATTCAGTGAACGTCAGGAGCCCATACTGTAGGGACTGTTGGGCGATAGAGATGCAATAGGGGAGAAGACATGGCCCGTGGGCTCCACACTCTGACCGATGGTACCAGGCCACGTCTGAATTGCCTGCCAGCCATCACAGGATATATGCTCCCAGAGGGATGTAGCGAGGCCACGAATCAACTCAGCCAGAAGTGAAGTAACCCAGCCAGCCCACCGAGGAAGGCCAAGGGGAGCTGGATCTGAAAGGGTGTTGTGGGGACAGATGACGGCCATGTCAGAGTGAGGGTTGGCCGTTGGGAAAGAATCACTCAGTGAGTTTTCTATGATGGGGGTTCAGGGTATTTTGTGGAAAGGTGGTGGATTGGCAGGTAAGTCTAGGGACTGTCAGAGGGCTAAAAAAGTACAGGTCTGCCTTAAAGACAGGGGGAGGCCATTGGATTGTGGGAGGGAGCGAGCGTTGATAGACTATGCAGTCGTCCTCCAACCCTTCATCCTCCTGTCTCAGCCTCCCCAAGCACATACCACCACATCTGGTTCCTCAAAAGATGTACACAGGACTTTGTCTTCTAGAAAAATCTCTAAGAGGAAGTACAGATGGACTGGGGGCACTGGAGGTAAGGAGGTCAGTAGACAGAGTGTCTGTCTGGCACCTCCCCTCCCCAGAGCTGGCATCAAACCCAGGACCTTAGGGTCACGAGGCCAGCTCTTCACCTGACCCATCCCTCGGTCCCAAGGTCTCTTGGGAGGGAGACAGTTGTGTGGTTCTTTCCTCCAACCGAAACATCCCAAGCTCCAGCCCTCATGATTTTATCAGCAGCAAAAATTACTAGACGTAGGCGGGGGAGCCTTTGGGTGGCGGTATCTGCAAGTTGTAGGGAACTCCCATGATGCATCTCTCCCGAGCTTCACCCGTGCTGGGATGGGCTTTTCACTGGCATTAGATTGCCCATGCGTCTGCAAGTAAGCCCCGGTACACCCGTTGGCCCGCTAAGCTGGACCAGGGAGGCATCATTTTGATCCGCGACTGGTGTCGTGTCTAGGGTAGATAGGTGCTTGTTCACATCTCCCCAGGCAAAGTCACATACAGGAGCAGTACTTCCCAGAAAGCAATGTCCAGCAGCCTTCCTAGGGCTCTTAGCTAAAAAATCCCCACTACAGGGCTCTGTCCATTAGCAATCCATCTGGTCTGTGACGAAGTCTACAGATCTGTATTTTAAAATGTGCCTGAGTAAAAACGGCTCCCGGGCTGCTCTTTAGGAAACTTCATCCGAAGGGTAGGAAGGCGGGGGTGGCATCAGGAAGATCCTTGGAAAGACACTGCTGGCTCCCACCTTGAAGCCAGAGACCATTTAATGGCCCTCGTGGATTTTTCAGAGGACTGGTTATAATTGGTTTGCCATTATCATTTTACATATGTATCACGCCACACTAGCAACCTCCAGCATCTGTTGCTTGTTACCAGGGACTAAGAGACAGCGGGGTAGGACTTTAATAGCTCCCCCTTCTTGACGCCTTCTGCGTGCTCCGCCTGTAGCCCTGGTGCGGTGAGGACGGTGGAGGGAACATTAAACTTTATTGAAGACTTTGTGCCATACATTCTGCAATGTCACAGACACGGCGCGGAGTTCTATCTTCTCTCTCTGGAAGCTGTGTGACTTGGGGTGACGCACTCCGCTTCTCTGCGCCTCAGTCTCGGAGCTAATTAGAACTTCCTTCGGAGCGTTTGAGTGAGGATTCGTTTTTTATTACACCAGTGTGAATTCGTGATCCTGTATAACTGCACTGAGAGGCACGTGCTCTCTCTCTCTCTCTCTCTCACTCTCAGCCTCTCTCACACAGAGATTGAGAGAGAGAGAGAGAGAGAGAGAGAGAGAGAGAGAGAGAGAGAGAGAAAGCATGCTCATGTGCATGCAGAGAGGCCAGAGGCCGACCTCAGCTGTTCATTCACCCTAGTATTTTCTTTCTGAGGCATGGTCTTCACTGGCCTGTTTGCTAAGCAGCTAGTCTGCCTGGCCAGGGAGTTCCAGGGGACCTCGTGTTTCTGCCTCCGGTGCTGAGATTACAAACCTGGACCATCACCCTTGGCTTTTGTGTTTTGTAATTTTGGGTTCTGGGGATTGAACTCAAGTCCTCACGCTTTATGGTAAATACTCTGTCAATGGAGCTATCTCTCCAGACCCATTCATCATCTTCATCGTCATCATCAATTTTCAGATTATCCCATCTTTAGCTAGTGGATGCCACCTCTGTGTGGCCCCAGAGCCTTTTGCAAATGTCCCTAACATCTCCACAGCTTTTCCATCCTCAGATCTGGGAACATTTTCAAACTCGCTTTATGCATTTTTTGTTCAAAGCAAGGCTCAGCTCTTTTCCCCAAGGAACTGCACCTTCTTTTTACAGGACAGTGGTCTGCGAGGCCGTCATCTGGTGCCGGGAGAGTTCGTGCCTTTTGGGTTTGGATATTGGGGCTAGGCACCTTTTTATTCTGTGCTGCTGAGAATGAAACCCGGGACTCCGTGCATGCCAGGCAAACCCTCTGCCGGCGTGCTGCCTCCTGGTCAGGTACCGGCTGTAGGCATTTAAAGAGGCTGGCTAGGAAATCAAATGCTTCTTAGAGGAAGTGCATCCTGAATTCACACCAGTATTTCACATTCGAACTGGAGATGCTGTTGTTGTTCTGTAATTTCTGTGTCTTCCCAAATAGAAAGGCTTGACTCCTAATGGCAAGAAATAAGAGTATTTGCTCTATTTTAAGACCCCAAATCTTTTGGAGTTGTAATAATGGTACACTTACTAACAGTATGATTACTGAAAATATTAGTTAAAAAAATAAGATACTTATACTGTGACTCGGGTTCTTACTCTGTGTCCAGTCCGACATGTTCACCCTATGTTAACCTGTGAAAGGACCAGGGAGGGTTGAGGTGGTCATTGCGCCAATTTTAACTGATGAGAAAATGAGGGCTCAAGAAGGCAGGAGGCCATGAAGGAGACACCTGGAGCCCCAAGTCTGTTGACCACATTGCTCTCCGCTGCCTGGGCTTTCACTTGCCTCTTCATCTGCTGTCCGACTATGTGACACAGCTGCTGGGTAGTCATCCTGCAGACAACTGGATGCACCAAGACGAGGCTTGGAATGACACAAGTGTAAGTCAAGGAGTGTCAAGGGTTAGAAAAAAACACCAGGAGCTAAAAAGAGGGGTGAGCAAGGCTCTACTGGCTCTGTGACGTCAGACTTCCAGCTTCTGGAACCTGGAGAGAATGGGTTTCTGTGGTAACTGGTTACCACCAGGAAACAAAATCCTGAACTGGGAGAAGAGACAACAGGAATCCCTTCCTCTGGAGCGATGGTGCCATCAGGCACAAGACTGAACCTCCTGGAGTTTTTCAGGGTCACTGGCTCATGACTTTTGGTCATTAGCTCCAGCACTTCCCACAACATGAATTACCTGTTCTTGGTACCATCCCTTCAGGGCTGGTGAGAGTCATCCCGATGAAGGTGAGCCCTAAGAGAACATAGGCCAAGGGCGTCCGAGGCAGGGGAACAGCCCGCACTGAAGCCAGGAGAGCAACAACAGCTCGGGTTTCCGGGGAGACTGTGTATGGGATAGCTTTCCTATGGTGCAGCACCTGTGTGACGGAAGGCTGGGAAGGTAGGCGTGGCCAGATGACTCGGCCTTCAGGGTCACATGAGGGACTTCAAAGGTTCATGTCGGGACCAACCAGGTGGCCATTTTAAGTGTGTAAGCAAGAAAAAGAGGTCATGATTAACCAACACCTGACACGCCCAGGGTTCTGCAGGGCGATTTCCCTGCTGGCTGTACCCCCCACCCACCTGTGCCCAGTGTCTGCGGAAGGCACGGTATATACCCTCTGTGTGTGCCCTGCTTTTGGACAACCCTGGGCCCATTTTGTACCAAGAAGAGGGTGGAGAGGCAAATGCTTCCCCCCCCTTCGGAGACCTCAGCTGGACTCTCTTAGGCCTGCTCGGTCTTCTAGCCATCCAGTGACACCCATTAATCTCCTAATCAAAAAAGCCGAAGAGGGGCCTCTCCATCTTTGCCTAGGTTCCTTTCTGCAGGGGAAGGTAGACATGGGCCCAAGGAGTCTGCGTTTCCAAGGAGACTGCTTTGTTAGTGCCATAGCCTAATGGGTGTGTCCAGGAGAGTCCAAGGACTCCTGAGTGGACCTCGGAGAGACAACACCAAGGACGATGGGGGTGGGGGGGGGCTGGCCCAGCCTGCTGACTATTGGCCCGGCCATCTGTCCATCACGGTTAGCTTCCCTCCCACCTGGTCCCTCTCTTCTCTCTTCCTCTAGAGCAGCCTACCACCACCCCTCAGCAAACTTACTGCAATGTTGGTCAGGGGAACGAGAGGACCGGAGGCTTTCATAACAGGTCAAGCGTGTTTGTTGAGCAAACCCCATCGTTCATCCTAGGGCTTAGCAGAGCTAACTGAATCTGCTTCCCAGATCTGCCAGTTTCTAGCTGTGACCTTGGTCAGCTACGATCTTTTCTGTGCCTTGGTTTCCTAGTATGGCCGGGGGTGGGGTGGGGAGGGGGGCAGCGTTCAGTGTGACATTTACATAAGAGGATGCCTGCTGAGCTCTTAGCCTAGTGTCAAATCAGTGTTGATTAGCTCTCCTAAGGGTGGCTGCTTTTATTTATAGGAACGGAGGTTGGAGGGATGCACAGGCCTAGCTAAGCCTGGATCCTCGCTTGGACACATGCTTGATTGGTGTGTCCTAAGTGTGTAGGACGGGTTGAGATGAGCTTGTAATGGCTTGTTGCTGACTTTGGGCAAATAGTTCTTCTGCTTTGCCTCATCTTGAAAATGACAATAGTACCCATCCGGTAAGCTTGCTGTGAAGGTTAAAGGAGCCATTTTGTTGATGATTGGCTGATTGATTGTGTGTGTGTGTGTGTGTGTGTGTGTGTGTGTGTGTGTATGTATACATACATATGCCTTTGTTCATGTATGCAAGTGCATGTGTATGTGTGTGCCCTTGCATGCAGAGGTCAGAGGACAACCCTAGGTGTCATTTCTCAGGTGCTGTTCACCAGCTTTGTTCTTGTGTTGAGGCAGGGTCCCTCCCTGGCCTGAAACTCGGCAAATAGACTGAGCTGGCTGGCCAGTAAGCCCCAGGAATTGGCCAGTCTCCATCTCCCCAGCACTGAGGTAAGTGTACCCTGGCATCTGGACCTCTGATGTGGGCTCTGGGGATCTAACTCAGGTCCTTACGCTTGCACAGCAAGCAGTTTACCCAACACGGAGCTGTGTCCCCAGCCCCGATTTGTATTTTTGATATAGGGCTTTGCTGCGTAGCCCAGGCTAGCCTTGAACTCAAGATAAACCTAGAATTATAGACATCCATGCACTACCATGCCTGGCTTGAAACAAGTTCATTTTTCCCGTGTGTGTGTGTGTGTGTGTGTGTGTGTGTGTGTGTGTGTGTGTATCTGCATGAGAGGCTTCCATACATGCATATGTGTTTTGGTCAAATCTATCCCACTCCCTCCCTTCCGGCTCCCCCCGTGTCCCTTCCTCTATCCCTTCCCACCCCCAGCTTCATGTCCTCTCTCTAAATCCACTGAATGGACATTCCTTTTTTTAAAAAAAAAATAGTAATTTCATATGTATGGGTTTTTGCTTGCATATATGTCTGTGTACCACGAGTACGAGAGGTATCCATGGAGACCAGAAGAGGGAATCGGAGCCTCCTGGAATTGGAGTTCCAGATGGTTGTGAGCCACTGTGTGGATGCTGGGGACTAAACCAGGGTCCTCTGGAAGAGCAGCCAGTGTCCTTAACTGCTGAGCCCTCTCTCCACCCCTCAACAAATTCATTTTAAACAAAGCTCTTATGCCTGTGTGAGTCCATAATTCTCATTCCTCCCGGGCAACCGCATGTGAGCCTTTTAATGTGTTCCAGGCATGAACATGTCCCATGAGTTAGGTCCTATCAACTCCGCTTGACAGAAGACCAAACTGAGTTTAGAAAGGCAAGGTCACTTACCCAAGGTGACTCTGCCTGTGCATGATGTATTGCTTACAAGCACGCCTCCCACGAGTCCAGTGCTCTGGATAAGCTGAAGGAGCATAGCTGTCTTTGTGGTTCAAGGCTCCCAAAGGCATCCGGGGGAAACTGGACCATAGGAGCCCAAGCTAGGGTGATGGGTGGTCCCTGACAAGCCTGCTGCAGGGTGCACACAGCGAGATACAGGCCAGGTCCAGCGATCAAGCCCCTGCCTCCTGCTTGTGTCACCCCTCAAAGCCAGTCTTGTCACCTTGATCTTCTGCCCCGAATTCCAGCTTTCCCGGGGGTGTTCTTGTGGTCCGTGTGTTATAGAGACCTAACAAAATGTGTGCTCTGAAGAGTAAAGGCTTCTTACTGGATGGCATCCTGCTGCAAGACACACAGTGGGTGTTTTCCTTCCTCTTGCTTGGCTGCATTTTCTTTTAGACAATTCTGTAGCGCGTACTCTCGCAACAACTGGGATCCAATAACTCCGTGATGATCCCATCAATAGCCCTGCTACGATTGCTCCCTTGGTGCTGGCCTCTCAGCAGAGTGGCCTGGTCCCACAGCCACAGCCGTAGCAACTTCATGTGTGCAACAGCCCCGCCTTGTCACAAAAAAAATACCACGTCGCAGCAGTTCCTCTCGATCTCTGGCTCTGATGATCTTTCTCCCCTCCCCTTCTTCAGTGCTCCCTGAGTCCTACGGGGAAGGGGTGTGGTGTAGATGTCCCGATTGGGGCCGAGCTTACCACGGTCACTTCTCTGCACTCTGGCCAGCTGGGAGTGTCTGTATTAACCACACCCACTGTAAAAAGAAGTTTCTCTGGTGGGCTTGTGAGCTGCGCAAATCGATTGGTATAAAAGTAATGTTTGGTGCTATGTCCATGGACGAAATGGAGAGCTCTCAGCAGCTGATGGTGTTGAAAGGGGAGGGAAAGTCACATGGGCTGCGACCCCTGATGGATTGCCCATACTCCAGTGCATGGCTGTGTTCTTGTGCACACAGGCAGTACCGATTAGACTCAGTGGGTTAAAAAAAAAAAAAAGGACATGAAATTGGGAGGGATACATGGGCATCCCTCAGATGGGGTAGGACTCAGCTTGGCTGTCGGAATCACCAGTCTGATAAACACGGCTGTGGTAAACTGGCCCCACCACAGATGAAGGAAAGTCCTGAACTGTAGCAAGTGCAAGACCACAACCTAGTTACACGCTCTGTATGAACTCACCGAGCGTGAACCTGGCTGGAGACAAGTCACAGTCATCTCTGGAGCTGATGGGATGGCTCTCACAATTGGGTCCAGCCTCCATGAGCAGTGGAAGCAGTTAATTATGGAGGGTCTGGGTTTGGGTCTTGACTATTGGGTCGTGCCTATTGCTTACTAGCTGTGTGAAGCTGGTCAATTTATTGAATCTCCAGGGAGCCGGTTTTCTCCTCTGTAAGTGGGGAGACTAATAGGATTTTACTGGGCGGGGTGGGGGCGCTGTGAGGAGAGTTAGAGGAAATGGAAGGCTTGGGCCAGCACACAGAACACAGAGGGCGGCAGCTATGCTGAAGCAGACCAGAAAGGCCTAGCATCAATCAAGATGGGTGTTGCTATAGTAACAGATAACCGCCAGATCACGGTGGCTTAACATAAAACTTTCTCCATCCTGTGGTGTCAGGAAGACCCGTTGACAAGGGCTAGAGTGGGGGCCTCTGCGCATGAGGGTTTTGTGGAATGTTGATGTGTTTGTCAGTATCATTGTAGCAGGAATACATGGAGAAGATCCGGAATTGGGAGCCCTCTTCCCAAAGCTTTGGCCAGCGGTGGCGCACGCCGCTCACATCCGTATTTTATCAGCAGGCGCAAGGCAGGGAAGATGCAGATGTTACAGGCCTGAAGAGAACCGGCCTTGTACCCGAATCTCCCAGCAGGCAGCCTTGTGGATCGATATAATGCCACAAGCACATTTCTCTCTCCAGTTTGTGTTTTCAATAATAAACTATTGTTGAAATCCATCAGGGACAGTGGGTGATACTATCCCATGGATCAATCCCTTTGTGCTGTAGAAGCCCTGGAGTCAGCCACTAAGGGCCCGGAGATCTCGACATGAGCAAGAAGAGGTACATCTTGCTCCGACTGTCATCTCTCAGAGGAGGACACTGAGTGAGCACAGTGTCCATCCCAAGCCATGCCAGTCAAATGGAGGTGGGAACAAGCCCAGAGCCCGGAACACCCTCTTCTCCTTGCTCCTCCACCTCTGACTTCATGAGGCTTGCTGGTGAAGGTGCTACAGAAGGAAGTGCTCACACGGGGGTTCTGCAACAGCTATGAGGAAGAGGCCGGTTGTGCTGTGAAGGGTGCTTTAACGAGAATCTTAGGGAGTTCAGAGCACGGGTTGGAAGGGCCAGGACAAAGGACAAGTAGTTTAAAGATCTTTTTGTTCTTTTAAAATGCTGCCTCTGTGTGTGGGTATGTGCACACATGAATGCAGGCGCGGAGGGACCCTGAGGTCATCGGATCCCCTGCAGCTGCAGTTACGGGTGGTTGTGATCCATGTGAACACTGGTACCCATACCAATGTCGGAGTGAGCCAAAGGAGGGAAGAGGGAAAGAGAGGGCTCGGGAGAACCCAGGAGAGGACATTTGGAGTTGAAATGTGAAGATAAGGTTGCAAAACCATGGAGACTCTTGCCCTCACAAACGTCCTAGAAGCGCTTAAATAATAACACGGACTCGTTGTTCGGGGTCCAGGGTCCGGAGGAGCGTCAGGGTGCAGCTAGCTTGATACCCACAGCACAAATTCTAAACCCAGGGATGTAGATACTCTGTGCCTGGGTCCCTGGATTGCGTTTAAACATCTCCAGTGTACAAAATCTCCATGAAGGGTAATCCTTCTGGAAGATGAGGGCGACTTCTTTCCCAAGATCCTCTGCAAACACATACTGTGGTTTCTTGTATCCATCCAAACACTAATCATTGTGCCCAGGGGATGGGCACCCAGACTATCTGAAGCTGGCCAACTCTTCCATGTGCCATTTCCCAAGAGGGATATTTAGGATAATGTTAAAAAGGAGGAAGCGAATGTTAGGAGACCCAAACATTAGGATATCCGTTGCAGTTGGGATGAAAGAGGCAAAAGCTGGGGTTTGAGCAGGTGGTGGGTGGGAACAGCTTACTTAAAGTTATCCAGGCCTGTTGGGATTGGAGAGCTTTTGCAGAGAACCTGAGTTCAGTTCCCGGAGCCCATGTCAGGTGCTCACAACTACCTGGGACTGGAGATCACACTCTTCTCAAGGCACACTGCCTACACACATGCACACACACACACACACACACACACACACACACACACACACACACAGCAAAATAAATAGAGCTGCCCTGTCCATAAGAATGTCTAGCAAGGCCTGGAAGCTTCCTTATCTTACATCTCTGTCTCTCCCTCAAATATTACACAGGCTCTGGCCATCTTTCTATATGTCTCAGTTCCACATTTAGGGTGCAAGTACATTTGAAAGATTATATTGGGGTCTTTCTCCTACCTTCTCTGTATCAGGTGTGGGGGCTTGCCGATCTTTGACTACCCCTCTTAGGACTAGCCAATCCAGAGGACAATAAACCAGCCTGTTGAGCATTCCTTTCAAATAGAAACCGCCCACTTTCTTAAGCTTCTATGCTCAGCGATGCCAAGCCATTCCAGAATCAGGCACCATACAGTCCCTACACCCCAGAGCCTGCCGGAGCTATCCAAACTAGCCAGTAGACACCACGGTAAGCCATCGCTCCCGCTGTCCTATTGTCCCCTAGCTTTTGAGTGACCCCGGTGCTTTTCCATATGGTCTCTGTGGCATCGAGTGCCTCCCCCTTTTTGGGAACTGTGTAGTAACTTCCTTTCGGTGGCCATTGTCTCCTGCTCTGTAGGAACTCACGAGCCTCGACTTCTCTGTTAGCATGCTTATTTAAGAACATGGTGGTGTCTGCTTCTTAACCCCTTGACACGCCTTTTACTGTGATTAATAGTTTTCATCGTCAACTTGACACACTCGGGAGTCGCCCGGGAAGAGAGCAGCAAGGATGGGTTGTCCAGACAGATGGGGTTGGCCTGTGGGCAGGTCTGTGGGGGATTGCCCCGATTACTTGATATGGGGAGACGTGGCCTAGAAGTGGGCAGCACTCTTCCCTGGTGTCAGGGCTGTGCTCTATGAGGGCAGAGTAAGCTGGCCGAGTGCTAAGCACAACGCATTCATTTCTCTCTGCTCTTGACTGAGGTGACCGGCTACTTCAAGTTCCTGCCTTGACTTCCCCGCAACGATGGACCGTAATCCAGAATCATGAGCTAAAACAGACTGTCCCCCCATTTCTGGTTGCTTTTTTATTAGAATATTTTATCACAGTAACAAGAAATAAAACTTGAACACTTGATTTCTTGATGACAGAAAATCCCTGGTGTAGATGTAACTTCACCGATGCCTACAGGGGCTGTTTCTGCGGAACTGGGCTGCAGAAGTGGACATGACAGGCTTGAGCCTGCAGAGACTGCTGTCACCAATTCCTCACCCACACTATCCCTGTAGCCACCATTACACAGAGCAGCTGGAGCTCCTCTCCTGGAGCACTAGACTTACTCGCCCCCAGAGACTTGTCTCCAGGGCATTGGCAAAGCCCTCTGAGGCTTCGCTGATCTGGCTACAGAATCCCAGAGTTTGGGAGTGGATTCCTCCAGCTACTGTTACGGAATGGAAGAAAGGGAAGCTGGAGTCTGCATTCTCCAGGGTCCAGCAGGAAGCAGGTAGCACGTCCAAACGAGATGCTGAGGATTCTTCCCTGAACTAGTGACGGGCAGGGCAGGCACGAGGAGGTAGGGAGGGACAGTAAAGCATGAAGAGCTGCTACCAGGGGGCAGCTGGCAACACCACTGGGCGTCGTCTTCCGGAAAGGTGTGAACACACGGCTATTCACTCCAGTTAAGATGCATGTGGAAAGAAGAAAGGTTTCCACCAAATGTGGATTACTGATGCCATCATTTTGCTAGAATAACTTAGGGACACAAAAGATCTTCAGGCAGGAGCCTCCCTAGAAGCCTACCCCTGGATGAGCCCTGGTCAGTCACCAGCCACTGCCCGTGAGGGCCAGTAACCAGTGTAAGATACAACTACAGCTCAGTGACCCAGGTAGAGCTGAAGGAGCTTTGAACAGAAAAGGCAAAGAAAACAAAGTGGTTGAGATGCGGGGAGATGGGGAAGCTTCTACTCTGGCCAAATGTTTCTTCTATGATCTCCTCAGGATGGTGGACCAAAGAAAAAAATACTACATTGAATTACGTTAGTTGTGACTACTTCAAGAAAAGAGAGCTCGGGACTTGGAGTTACATGGTATGATTATACTAAAGTGTGAATTATCAACTCTGTCCTTGCCTCACCATGGAGACGCTGGACCCTGGAACAGTGAGACTGGCTGGATGAAGACGGATGAGCACCGATGGTGAAGGGTGGAGAGAGATTCTACCACAAACCAGGACCAGGCCCCGAGAGGAGGAGGAGGAAGACTCAGAGACAATCAATTTCCATTTCCAAGTGTGTTTTAGAAGTAATTTCAGTAGAGTGAGTCTCATTCGCTCTCCATGATCTCAAAACAGTTTTATAGTTTTTATGTAGGTTCGGGACGGGTATGGAGATGATGCTACAGTAGCATTTCCTGGAGGCATGGAGACATGGCCGGGCTGGAGGACACTGACTCGGGTACCATGATGGTTAGCGTCGGTCGCCAACGTGACGGGATCTGGAATCATCCCGGAGACAGAGCCTCCAGGCACAGCTGTGGGGATTACCTGGGTTGAGTGGACCCCTGGGCTCTCCTGTGAAGGCTTTTCTGCCTCAGATTAATTTAGGGAGGACCTTCTCATCTCAGTATGTGTGGTACCTTCTCACCAGCCATGGTCCTGGGCTGAAAGAAAGGAGAAAACAGCTGAGCATAAGCCTCCATTCCCTGCCTCCTGCCTGGGGCTGCCTCCCACTGCTCACACTGTGAGCTCCTCAAACCACAAGCCCAAATAAACCCTTCTTTCTTCCTTCAGTTGCTCGTTTCCGGGCCTTTGGTCCCAGCAACTGGAAAAGTAAGGGACACATTTGGATTTGCATACAATTAGAAATCTCTTAGAAGTCCCCTGCGCCTCACGCCTGGTCTTCTTGGGAGTTATGTCATCACTAGATATCCTTCGCTCAGGAACCGGTGTCGGCACATGGTCATCAACTCAACCCTGCAGTCCATTTGGGCCTTGGGCTTTTGCCTGATGTCGTTCCCCAGGGCGGGATCCTTGGATCCTCGCTCGGCTCTGTAGGCTCCTCCTGGCTTGGGCTAATCTTAGACTTTCCGAGTTGCCGTGAACTTGGCGCTCCTGGGGAGCACTAGTCAAGTGTTTATAGAACACCCAGCGGTTGGGGTCGGTCTGACATTGCTCTCACGATTAGGTGGTGCAGTGTGGCTGGGGAGAGAGACCCCAATGTCAAGTGCCATGTCAAGGGTACGAGGTATCAAAATGACTGATGGCTGTAGGTGCCGAACTCCATCACCTGACTAAGGTGTCTGCCAGCTTCTCTCTCTCATAAAGTCACGTTTTTCTCTCCCCTTCCACGGTACCTTTTTTGAAGGAGTCGCAGTGTGTAGCTTGTATTTAAGGAGTGTTGTGTACTGGCAAAAAGAAAAAAAAAATCTACATGTGTGGTTTGGCTTCTCCATATCTTATTCCATTATGATTAATGCACATTAAGTAAACGAATTAACATGATTCATTCTGAAAGTATGCACATCATACAAGGATCACGTTCTAGTCACCCTGTTAACCTGACTTTCTGGTGAAGAAATCTTCCCCAGCCTCCTTTCCCTGTGCTTTGCAAGCTAAGAAGAACTACGTAGAGCAGGCTAGATCCACATGGTAGAGGGCAGGAGCTTTCATTCCCAAATAGCGTCAATTAGGCCAGAGGAATTGTGTTGTGGAAGCAGGATATTTACAGCGGGTTGATCAGGAGGATCAGAGCTAATTAGCAAAGTCACTGGGCTGGTTCATGTCTGTAACTGATCAGGCCAAATGCTGACAGTTGCTCCTGGCAACTGTAATGGGATGCCTGGGAGACTCAGCAAGGATAGAAGGGACACCCTGTTGGGGAGACAGCCCATCTTTCAAAGGAAGCACCTCTTGGCTCTCAGAACTAAATCCTCTTCTGGTGTCACAGATAAAGCCTTGGATTTGAACTTCACAAAAGGAGACAGGGAAGTCCTATATTCTTGGGAAGTGTAGCCAGAAAGAAGTGTCTATTTTTTTTTATTAGAAAAATGGAAAGGATCAAAAGATGGATAATACCTTACACTGGTGTGGATGTAAGAAAGCAGAACACATTTGTCTACTGCAGAGTGCAGCGTGCAGGGAACCTCAAGATACCTCCGTTCTTCAGTTAATAATGGAACTCATAGGAATTTATCCTGGATCAGCACGAATAAGGCAAAAGATGAAGATGTAAGAATGTGCATTGTTTAGGCTGAAGAGATGGATCAGTGGTTAGGGGCACCAGCTGCTCTTCCAGAGGACCCTGGTTCTGTTCCCAGTTCCCAGACTGGGTGGCTCACAACCACCTGTAATTCCGGCTCAGGACGTCTGCTGCCCTCCTCTGGCTTCCCAGGGTAACACACACTCACACACACACACACACACACACACACACACACACACACCCTCACGCTCTAATAAATCTTTGTTTTGTCTTTATAAAAGAATACGAAGATTCCATTTCCATTATTTATAATTTAGGAAATCAGTATTAATCTAAATTCTCAAGGGCATGCTTAGGGGCAGATGAAGTGTTTAACGTGTCTGCTATTGCCCACAGGCTGTGGGAGTTACTAATGTCCTCCCGTAGCTGGGCGGGAGGGGCTCCCAAGACTTGTGAGGAGGTGGGCCTGGCCAGTGACTCACTCACCTTCCCTGGCCTGGCCATGTCACCGTGTGCCGACAAACTGCTCGGTACCAGAACCTGACTCTGTATTGGTTCCACCAGTCTTCTTAGGTTGTTGGACGTCTTTCTAATTTCCTGGGCTAGGTGAGCGTTCTCTTTCCTTGTCTCTGCCTCTCTCATGTCTGTTCATGGTGTGTGTGTGTATGTATGTATGCGTGCACGTTCGTGCTGGGGACCTACACTTGCGTCTTCAGGCTCCTGTGGCCAACGCTCGACCCACTGAGCCATCTCCACAGCCCCAAGATGACATGTCTTTCACCAGCATCTCTCAACCATCCACAACAGGATGGTGGGTCTCACCTGTGGGAGGCCGTCGGTCAGGGTCTGGGGATGGCAGCCTGTAGGGGAGAAGGGTGCTGATTGACATTCCACAACGCACAGGGCAGTTGGCCTTGGCGCAGGACCCCGAGCCCAGCATCAGTAGCACTGCGCTTGAGAAACTCATCCGGGAACGCCTGGCTCACTGGCCTCACCCAGGCCTTCCTGAGCTGCTCCTCTGACTCCAGCGTCCACCAGCGTGAGTCTCTAATTACCCGAGGCGCTCGCTCGTGAGCGTCATGACCCCCCTCCTCCCTTCAAAACAGCTTGTCTTGTCCCCAGAGCTGTTTCTAGGAGAACAAAAACTTAGCGGGTGGACGCCATGCGCTTCTCCCTTGTACTTAACACCACCTTCTGTGGTGGCCAGCACCGAAGGGAACCACCGTGCGCTCGAGTGCCATTTCTTTACAATTTGTTCTTTTCGGGGGAGAGTTCTGATGTGTGTTTGAGTGTTAAACATTCCTTAGAAGCTCCGTAGCTAAGGTAAACAAGCTTTCTCTCTCTGTTTCCTTCTTCTCTCCCTTCTCCCCTCCCCCTTCCTTCCCTCTGTCTTCTCTCCCCTCCATCCCATCCCCCGCCTCTCCCTTCTCCCTCCCTCACATGCATTCTCTCCCCTTTTCTTGGACATTAATGTACGAGGACGTTAGCGAGTCACTGCCCCTCTCTGGTCTCAGGGTCCTCATCTGTAAAGTGGGTACATCAAGGCAAGTTCTTCACGACTCAGGTGTAGAGGACAAATATGGCTGACGAACGCATTGGAACGTGGAGTAGGTTTTCCTACACTCCTGTAGCACCCTATTATTGGGTGAGTCTGCCATCACTCCAAAGTTTTCAAAGAAACCATGGCTCAAAGGACCGGTGTTCCGTGTCACACTGCTGGCAGGTGGCCACCCTGGGTTTAGAGTTTGTCCCTGTCTGACTCCAATAACTCCACGTCTGAGCGACCAGGGACTGTTGGGAGAGGAAGCCTCCATGACAGGTTGTGTCTGGCCTGAGGAGAGCAATGGTGGCAGCATTTAGGGGACCCTTCTGCATTCAGTGTTCCGCGACAGCCCGACACTGTTTACGATGCAGTCACGGCCTCCAGCGAACGTCTCAATCAGCACAGGTGACATTGTGGGTTCCATGGCTGCAGGCGGGTCTGTCTTTGGCTCAGTTAAATCGGTGATACTGAGTCCAGGTGGGTACACGGGCAAGGCGGGCTATGGTGATGTGCGCAGGGCTGGGTGGATTTGGGGGAGCCAGGCAAGAGTCAGGCGCAGATACTTGGATGTGACTCTTAGTAAGAAATGCATTTTATTTCACATCTAGTACAACACACACACACACACACACACACACACACAGCTGTGGAATGGTGTTAGTTCTAGGGCTATGAAATTAACTTCGTGGATTGAAGCCCGCACATCAAAAACAATGGAAAAAAAAGCACATTCTAGCTCATACTTGGAACCTAGCCAATAATACGTATGTGTCTGTGTAAACAAACATACTTGTGGGTTTAGTAGAACGGGAAGAGAACAAGAAAGGCTGAATATCGGGGTGCGAGGAAGGGCTGGGTGCAGGTGATGGACAGGAGTCACGAGAGACGACGAAGAGCTGATTGTTTGTCTCGGTTGGACCCTGTGGTGGACCTTCCCTTTTTTGCTAGTGAAAGGATAAAAATCTACCACGCAGCTCCGAGGCTTCAGAATGGCTATTCTAACTCCACAGGAGTTCACTGAGATGCGCAGCTTTTGTGTCTGCTTAATTTCGGTGTGTGGTGATTTTTATTTGCAAGTTTTTTATAATAAAGTTTATTAAAAAAATACTTGAAAACATGTCCAACATCCTTAGCCATCTGGGGAATGCAAATTAAAACTGCTTTGAGATACCAAATCAAAAAAACAAACAACAAATGTATCCGGCTTCTTGTTCTGTCTCTAGAGGGGTGCCCAGGGCCTGAAGGGCACCTAATGAGTTTTATCAAAGGATGGAACGTAAGCACTCAGGGATTTCAGTGGTACCTCATCTTCTACCACACACCTCCGAAGGGTCTTAGAAAACCATTCTTAAAATTGTATTTTATTTATCTACTCTGAGAATTTCACACATGTACACCACGTATGTTGATCATCCCATCCCCACCCTGCCCCCTAACTTCTCCTCTGAACACCCCTCCCCCCCTTCCAATGTCAGAGTTTCCATTTTATTTTATAACCTGCTGAGCCCAGTTAGCTGCTCCCGTGCCGTGCACTGGAGCACTGTGCCTTCGGGGCCATATCCTTGAAGATTTTCTTCAAGGGGACTTAGAAGTTCAGCGAAGGAGACTCTCCTCACTTGTGGGGTCCTGGGTCCCAGCCCACGCAGCTCTGCCACTGAGGTCTACAGCGCTGCAGTTCACGGGTTGCAGCGGGTATCAGTGATCGGAAATGATGGCTTCTGGATTATTTCTGCTTTGTCATTATGGATAATGCTTCTGCAACCCTTCAAGGGCAAGTGGCGTGAGTGTGTGTGGTGTGTGTGTGCATGCGGTGCACACACACAAGTGTGCTGGTTATGTGTGGAGTGTGTGAGCAGGTTGTGTGTGGTTTGTGTGTGTTCAGGTTATGTATGGTGTGTATAAGTGTGTGCAGGTTGTGTGTGCGTGTGCAGGATATGTGTGGTGTGTATAAGTGTGTGCAGGTTATGTGTGGTGTGTGTGTGTAGGTTAGGTGTGTGGTGTGGTTGTGTGTGTGTGTGTATGTGTAGGTTATGTGTGGTGTGTGTGTGTAGTTTGTGGAGTATGTGAGCAGGTTGTGTGTGGTGTGTGTGTGTTCAGGTTATGTGTGTATGGTGTGTATGAGTGTGTGCATGTTATGTGTGGTGTGTGTGCATGTTATGTGTGGTGTGTGTGTGTGTGTTCAGGTTATGTGTGGTGTGTGTATGCATGTGTGTGGCACATGCACACAAGTGTGCAGGTTATGTGTGCTGTGTGTGCTCTGTGTGTGTGTTATGTGTAGATTATATATGGTGTATGTGTGGTACACGCACATGTGTGTGTAGGTTATGTGTGCTCTGTGTGTGTGTGCGCGTGTGCGTGCGTGTGGTACATGCACATGAGTGTGCAGGTTATGTGTGCTGTATGTAGGTGCCTGTACTCCTGTGGGAAGCACACATGGAGGCCAGAGCAGGATGCCAGGCAGAAGCTTGTTGTTTGAGTGAGGCTGGCTGGTCAGCAAGCTCTTGGGATCCTCCTGCCTCCCCCTAATGCTGGAGTTACAACCACACAGCCATGCCTGCTGGACATTCGCCTCGGGCCTGCCTGTCTGCGGTCTTACCCATCAGCCCATCCTGCACAAGGTTTTGTGTAAGATGTATTCTCTTTTCTCTTGGCAGAAATGTGGGGCACAATCACTGGGCTCCGTGTCGCACTAGCTGAAGGACCCCTATCTCCCAAAGCGACTAGACCACTTGGTGTGCCTCCTCCCCCACGGCTTCTCCACGGCTACCCCACATCTTTGCCAGTACTATTGAATCTGACTTGTTTATTCCAGCCGTCCTGCCCTGCAAGGTGGGAATGAGCGTATTTTTCTGTGCTCGTTGGCTATTTGCACGTCTTTTAAAAAGAACTGTCTATACAGATATTTTTGCTCAGTTGTCACGGGAGGTGTTTGCCCTTTCTTTAGTGAGTTGTGACACTTCCTTCCATTCTTTAGATACACATTCTCTATCTTTACCAGGCTCTGAAAACATGTTGCTTTGTTTTCTTGCTTTCTTGACAGCACTCTCTAGAGCAACAATAAAAACATTAAAAAAAAAAATTATAAGCCTAGCAATATCATTTTCTTTTCTTGCCTGTGCTTCTGTTATCTTAACCTGAGAACCCGTCACGTATGTGGTATCGTGGGCATTCACCCCGGAGTTTTGTTCAAAGCTCCGGCTGCTGTGTGTAGGTCTCTGATCCACTGGGGTTAACTGTTGCGTGCGGTGTGAGGAACACTCACCCCACGTTGCTCTGCACACGGCTACCCACTTCTCTGGCTTTATCTGTGGAAAAGGTTGCTCTTTCCTTATGAGGTGGACTCCTCCCCCTTCTTGGTCAAATCTAGAATTATTTGACGCTAGACATGTGGCTTGCTTCTGGACTCCCGAGTCTACGCCCTGGACCCGGATGTGTGTCCCGATGCTGGGGTCGCAGCTAGCGTCTTGATTCGTACTGCTTTCCAGTGAAATTTGGGAACAGGAAGTACAGATTCTCCAGTTTCATTCTTTCTCAAAATTATTCTGGCTCCTGTGAGTCACTAGCAATTTTCTGCGCCGTTTAGAACCGTGCTGCCCTTGAGATCTGGAGACGGACTGCGTTCCACCCGGAGATCAGCCGCCATCTTGATGACGTAAAGTCACCAACCAATGAGCTCCAGACATTTTTCCTACTTAGTCATACCCCAACCAATGACTTTAATTCATAGCTTTGAGGTTCTGGAGTAGTTTTGGACTTCGTGTATGCCCTCTGTGTATTACTCCTTTCCCTGATACCCGTAATGAAGCTTCTTTCTCTTTTCTCCTGCAATCGCTCCTTACAGCGCTGACAGATACTTCGTTTCTAGGGTCTCTAGGCTTGCTTTTGTTTCAAATTTTGGTGTATTCATTTTGAGACAAGGTCCTCAGTATGTAGCCCAGGCTGGCCTGGAAGCTGTGATCCCTCTGCCTCAAACTCCTAAGCGCTGGGATTTGAGCCAGCACCACCGGACCAGAGCAATAATTCTAACTAGGCATTGCCTTACGTTTCACCCAGGGCGGGGGGCTCACTCCCACAGGATGGCCGGTTCCTTCTTAGGCAAGCAGGGCACTCCCCAGATGAGCCATCTTGCTGGCCTCTGCCAGTATCTATTACCATCATTGTGAAATCTCTCTCCCCCCCACCTCCCCCGCACCGTGACATACTTTGTTTTCAAGTTGATTTTGTTTGCTGTTAGAGCAACAACATTGCTGTGGTTTTTTTGGGCCTTCTGTTTGCAAGACTGTTCAACTTCTCGGTCAGTCTGTATCTATGAACCTACAGCGCGTCTGTTTTCTAGTCGGGTGGTCTCTACCTGCTGATAATACTGTCAGCGCATGTATGTTTAGTGCTGTTGATCTAGCTAGTGTCGGGCCTGCCGTTTCTTGTTTTGCTTTACGCCTCATTTCTTGTGTTTTTTTTTTCCTTTCCTCTCTCATGGCTTCCATTGGCATTGTTACACAAACGTTTTGAAATGTAGCGTTACGGCGTCTTTCTATAATGCTATTAGAACTTTCTGGAATTATGTCCTTAGCTGCTGGGAGGTTTCCTGTCAGCATCTTAGCCAGCCAGAATCGGCTCTCAGATTTGTAGTAAAACTTCTCGTGATATAAAAGTTACACCTACGTAGCTCCGCCCCTCCCCCCATCGTGTGCCAGGGCCATTTCACACACTTCGTTTACAAATGCTAATCTAACCATGCAGCGGATATGAGTTTATAACATCTTCATGTCTTTTCAAGGTGTTGGGAGAAGGGAGAAAAGAGAAAAATACACGTGGGTATCTTTGGTTATAGCAACCTTCTTTTTCATTGTTTCTGGTTCTTTTCATTCACGCAGATTCAAGGTCTTCTTTGGAATCTTCTCTTGGCTCTGCTGTGCCCCTCCCCTACTTCCATTGTGCAGAGAGATTTCGTTTCTGTACACCAAGCTGCCTGTGCATTTGCTTAATTTTTCTTACATATGACATCAATGCATATTTTATTTTCTTTCAGCTGCTTCAGATTAAATACCCAAAGCATGCCAGCAATTTAAAGGTGAAACTTCTATTTATTTTTAATATGTTTTTAATCGAAATAGAATTACATCACTTTCCCTCTCTACCTCTTCCCTCCAGCCCTTCCCAGCTACCCTCCCTCCCACCCCTCCCTTGTCCCCCACTCTCAAGTTAGTAGCCTCTTGCTCTTTGATTATTACTGATACATATTTGAAAGAGATACATATTGAAAGGAGGGCTCTATGGGAGGGTTTGGAAGGAGGAAAGAGATGAGGGAAATGATGGACATAGATTCTAATCTCAAGAGATAAATAAAGTAATTTAAATGTTTTCCCTTGCTTTTGGCTCTCAGTGTTTTTCTTATGATATGTCCACGGGTCACTTGGAATTTCTCTTACTTTTAATCTGTTGGGCTTAAAGCATGCATTTCTGAAAATCTAAAAGATTTATAGCTCATCTATGTGTGTGTATATGTATAGTCTGTTTGATTATATGTGTGCACGTGAGTGTGTGTGTGTGTGTGTGTGTGTGTGTGTATGTGTGTATGTCTGTCTGTGTATGTATGTATGTGTCCTTGAGATACCTGCAGAGGCCAAAGGGGGACGCCATCCCTGGCACTGGAGTTACAGATGATTGTGAGCTGCCTGACATGTTTCTGGGAACAGAATTCTGGTCCTCTACAAGAGCAGCAAGAGCTCTGCCTGGCTCCCCACCCACGCCATTACACGCTAATGTGTTTTCCTGCTTCCTTCTCTCTCTTCATCCTAACGCCCATTTAGCCTGTGCTCCTGCATCCGTCTGAGGACCTGTTAAGTCGTGCTGATGCATTTCTTCAGATTGTAGGATCCCCGTCAGTCTTCTGTTCGTAAGTTCATCCTTCTGCCCATTCAGATCGAGTGTTGAAGCCTCTAGCAAATTCTTCCATTTCAGTTACTGTGTTTCTCATTCCATAAAACTGTCTCCTTAGCTCCTGTGATACTTTGTATCTCTTTATTTGAGGGGCAGGGCCACCATATTTCCTTTCCTTCCTATCTTTAGCCCCTTGATCCTTTGGGCATAGTCACAGTGATGGCTTTGAAACTTACCTGTTAAATTTAATGCCTACTTTGTCTATTGCTACTGTTATTTGCTTATTTGACACGGGGTCTCATGTAGCTCAAGATGGCCTCCAACTCACTATGTAGCTCAGGCTGGCCCTGAATGCCTAGTCCTCCTAACCTACCTCCCAAGTGCTGGGACAATGCGTGGCCGGCCCTGGTCACTCCTGTATGAAAGCTTGCATTGAGCACCCCTTGGCACGGTTTGTCACATTCCTGGTTTCTTTGCACATCTTAGGAATTATTTTGCTGGAAAATACATTGAGATAATCTGTGACAACACTTCGTGGTATCTCTCCCTCTTTGGGTCTTAGCCATTGTTATCTGTACTTTTACCACGTAGTTACAGGCCAGATTGTTTTAGTGAGCCTAATTCTCCTTCATTGCAGGACGATGCCTCAAAGCGTCCCTGAGGCGGTATAGCCAGGACATGTCCGCTCTTGTCCTAGGATAGCAGTGGTTTTCATAAGGCTTTCTTGGCGTCACCTGTCACGTGTGAAGGGCAGAAGACAGTGTGTTAGTTAGGGGTTAGTTTTCTCTATTTACCATAGGTCTCAAGGATTGAACTCAGGTCGTCAGCCTTAGCAGCAAGTGCCCTTCCCCTGTGACCCATCTTGCCGGCCCCTGAAGGGGAGACTTTCCTAAGGCCGGTGTCTAATATTAGTAGCCACAAAATCCAGCTTCCTCCCCCTCTATGGCAAATTAGCTGATGTACAGTTTAATATTTACTGTGAGTATAAAGCTCCCTGTATTATCCCTCAGTATAGTGTGCGTTCGCTAAACCAGTGGTTCTCAACCTTCCTGATGCTACTACCCTTTAGTGCAGTTCCTCATGCTGTGGCGACCCCCAACCATACAATTTTTATTGTTGCTATTTCATAACTGTAATTTTGCTACTATTACGAATCATAACGGAAATACGTAATACGCAGATGGTCTTAGGCGTCCCCTGTGAAAGGGGTGTTCGACCACTGAAGGGATCTCCATCCACAGGTTGAAAACAGCCGCTCTAAGGGAACCCTGAGCCGTGAATGCTCCCCACCTTGTATTGCAAATGAGGTTGATCTATGGCCTATCCTCCTTGCTGGGTGAGGCCTGTTTGCCATCTCCCTAAAAGCAGGTGTAGCTGGATGGTAGACAACTTTCAGAGTCATGTGCCCAGCCTAAGAGCCCAGTGCCTCCAGAAGTCAGCAGTCCCCTGGTCTCTGCAGTTGGCGTCTCCATGGAGGCAGTGCCCCACTTCATAAGCCAGGGCAGGAGTAGGCAGGCCCAGGGTGTTCCCAACACAGCCATCTTCAGGACAAAGACCCCATGTCTTCAGTGGGACAGGCAGCAGCATGGCACCCCTGCTTCTCGACCTCACTGTGAAGGGCTTGACCTTGACGGTGGGTCCAAGGGACAGCTCCAGAAAGGCTGATGCCGTGGACCACAGCCCTTGATGATCTGAGAGAGGAGCTCTGTGTTCTTGTCTGTACTAGAGCCGGACTTAAGCTTCCATTTTACTAAGCTGGGAGGAGGTGAAGGGAGGGAGGGAGAGGGGAGGGGAGGAGAGGGGGAGAGAGAGAGGGGGAGAGAGAACATGTTTTAGTCACTGTCCTAAAGTGACCATGACCACATGACCACAGCAACTCCTATGAAAGAAAGAGTTTAATTGGGAGTTTGCTTACAGTTTCAGAGGCTTAGTCCTCTATCACCATGGCAGGGACCATGCTGGCATGCAGGCAGATGCTGGAGCAGTAGCTGAGAGCCACGTACTGAGCTGTAGGCAGAGAGAGGGAGATGGACTGGGCCTGGCTTGGGCTTTTCATACCTCAGAGCCCACCTCCGGTGACATACGTTGTTCAATGAGGCCACGCCTCCTAATCCTTCTCAAGTAGTGCCACTCCCTGATGGCTAAGTGTCCAAGTATATGAGCCTACAGGGGTCCCTCTTATTCAAACCACCACAGGAAGGTTCAAGCTCAAATACCCAGTGATTCCCTTTGGCTAAGTGTCAGGAGGATATCCAGCGTGTATTTCTTCCTCATTTGGTGTATGTTCTCAGGTTCTTTCAAGAGCTATGAAATGTTTGGTGCTTTAAAAAAAAAAAAACACATTCACCAAGTTCACCAATTTTGTAGGGAAGCAGGTCCTTGGAAGTCCGCCTGCCGCCCTGAAGGAACTAGAACCCTTGCACCAAGCCCTTCATTCCAGTGAGGAAATGGTCCTCTCTCTGCGAGTCCGTGGTCGCTCTGCCCTTGCCTCCCAGTCCGCTTCCGTCCAGGTCTTACACGCACATCAGTGCACAGTCCCCCGCACACGGCAGGGCAGACCTTTGCTTTTCTGTAACCTTTCCTTGTGATTCCTGGCTGCTTAAGGACACATCTGTTGTCCGTGCACACCAAGTATTATCAAGGCTCCTGTCAGGTAACCAAACAATGAGCTTCCAGCCAATTCCACATATACTTTTTGTCTGTGCTATCTCCTCTTTCAGTGTATGTGACAGACAGACAGACACAGAGAGGAGGGGGGATTCATGAGGGCAGAATCGGGGACAAAAATAGCTAACTGTAATTTATACATAGCAAGTGTTTTTCCCAGCACTTTTTACATATATTAATTTGTAATGTAATCTTCACAGCAACCTGATTATGCACCCTTTAATATACTTAACCTTATTATTTCTCATTTACGATGAGAAATCAGACACGGAGCCTTGACTCACGTGCTCAGTTGTACAGTCAGCCGTACATGTTGGGCTAACATTTGAGCTCTGGCAGTCTAATTCCACAACTGCCCCATGAACTGTCCCAAGAGCTTAACCACACACGTTAGCCATTCAGTAATTAGTAACCGGATGAACGCATGCATCAAGAAATGCAAACTTCCACCGGTGGAAGGAATATCCCATCATCATCTACTCTGCCTCTGACTGCTGCCCTTCTGGAAAATTTATCTCTGGCCAAGCATGATGGTGCATTCCTTTAATCCCAGCACTTGGGAGGCAGAGGCAGGTAGATCTCTATGAGTTCAAGGCCAGCCTGGTCCACATATCAAGTTCCTAAGACAGCAAAAACCAAAACCGGAAAAAAAAAAAAAAGACATGAAGTCTGAGATAATTTTTGATAGTATCACCTGGGACCCAGTTGATCACGTGACCCCCTCAGAAGGCAAGAAGCAGGCTGTGCCCCAGGTACCCACACTCCGCCCTCTTTCCTCACCACCAGCTGCGTATAGAGCGCTCTCAGCACCAAGGATCACCCTGCCGCTTTTCCGGTCTCGGCGCGCCTTTGTCTTCTTCGAGCTGACTTAGCTCTGCTGCCATCTTTCCTGAGCATGCTCAGACCCTGGCTTTGAATCATTCTCTCTTGGTGCTCTGCACAGTTCTAAGTCCTCTCACAGATGCACACGGGGAGTGTCTGGATGTCATCCTTATGAGCTGTGTGTCTCTGAAGCTCCGCCCCTTTCCCGTCGAGCCTCAGGTACCCTTGCTATGGCCGCTCAGCTCCCCAGGGGATGCTCACCTCTATGGACATGCAACCATGACAAAAAACAACATCCAGTTTATGGATTAAAAATTATAGTTAGTTCTCCCCCTTGGCATGCTTTTCTCTTGGGTATCTCCTAGGTTTTCTTCTTAAAGCCTCGTCATTTTAACTTTGTGTTTAGGTCTGTTAGTAATCTTGAATCTTTTTTTTTTTTTATTATTATGTAATGTAGGGATTCATTTTCACATTTTTTTTTTTTTTTTACACAAGTATCTGATTATTTCGGTATAATTCACTGGAAATACACTTTCAACAGTCACCTGACTGTGGCACATTGGCTGAGTTTCAGAACTTCACTCTGTCCCACTAAGTGTGATTTTAAAGATGATTATTATTTGTGTGTGTGTGAGCTCATATGAGAGCAGTGCTCATGGATTTCGGAGGGTCTCTTGGAGCTGGAGCCGTAGGCAGTCATGAGCAGAACAACACAGGTGTGGGTGCTGGGAACTGAACTTGGGTCCTCTGCAAGAGCAGTCGGTGCCCTTAACCACTGAGCCATCTCTCCAGGTCCTCATTACCATAATATAATAGTCAGTTAAGGTCAGTTCTCTGTCTGGACTGTTACATGGGCCTCCAGAAGTTGGTCCGCTTTCATCATCCACTTATCGGCTGTGGTGCGCGAAGTCTAATCTCTCGGATCTTTGTGGGGCTTCACTGGTAGAGGAGATTTGTAACATGGCACTTTGAATTCTCTCTCAGATCAGACAGCGCGATGGGCCAGGCTTTGCTCTGTGACTTCGGGGTAAATAATCCATCTCTCTGAGGCTCCACTTCCTCCTTTGCACATTGACATAAAATAATAATAGCAATGCATTTATAGCACAAGGTAATAATAATCAGCCTGGCTCCCACACACGATGATGGGAAGTTTTGTAAAGGGCAGTTTAGGCAGAACCTAGAGGCGCTAGTACGGAGAGCACTGTGTGTGTGTGTGTGTGTGTGTGTGTGTGTGTGTGTGTGTCTGTCTGTCTGTCTGTCATCTTTCTACCTGCCTATGTGTATTCCCTAAAGCCAGCAGCTTACAACAACACTTCTTAAACTAAAGCATGCCCTAGATCCCCAGAACTGCATGTGAAAATGTGACTGTGGGCGGGAAAGATGGCTCAGTGGCATTTTGACCATTTTCAAACACACACCCCTTCCCCACTCCAACCTGTGCCATCCGTGCCATCCGCCACTCCTGGATGTGGGACTGTCCTCTGAAGCATGTGCCTATGAGAAGTCACACCTTGAATGGAAACTGACTCTCTCCAAGAAGCCGCCAACCATCAACAGCTCCTGAGCTGGGGGTGGGAGTTTGTTAACCCCTTCAACCCCCATGCGGTAATGATCACTGGCTTAGTCTAAAGCAGGCAACCACAGCTGCTCCAGTTCATGAGTGCAGTGAGCCTGTCCAGTTCAGAAGACACTGCTTCACTCCATTCTCCCCTGACCTCTGGCTGTGCTGACACGGTCCCTGAGCCTTGGGGAAGACAAGCTGAATGGTAAATCCTGTGGCGGGCTCACCTAGTTCTACTGCTGGCTAACGTGCCTGCTGTAGGTGGCAGCTCTCCACCCAAGCAGCACTTGAGAGTCACACGGAGAACTTACAGGAAACATGACCCCGTGACCTGTTAAATCGAGGTACGGCATCACGACAGACACAGGGACATCTGCTGTGGGATTTGCGGCGGGCGCAAATTGGGGTGCCCAATTCCGGTGGGCAAGTGGGAATTTATAACCAAAGAGAAGGGTGCAGATCATGGGTGAAGATGACGAAGAGAAAAAGTGGGGGATCGGGGAGGTTCTGGCTAAGCTGATCTTGTGGGATTCTCCACGGGCGAGGTCATCAGGCCTCAGGACAGGGAGGGCAGGAACAGGATCACACGTGCAGAGTGGGAGATGCCTGCTGAATGAACCTCCAGGTTCTAGGAATGGAATTTATCAGGAATTACTCTCACGGATGGAGAAGGTTCAGGAAGCCAGTTAGAGTTTGGTCGGCAAGGAGATTTTATCATCAAATCGAATCTCATGTAGGTGTAGGGAACTACCAAAGCAGGCAGGTGGGGATCCACAGATTCAACTGCTGCCTCGTGTTCTCTCTCTCTCCTTCTCTCTCTCTCTCTTTTTCTCTCCCTCTTTACCTCTCTCTTCCTTCCCTTCCCCTCTACCTCCGAAGCCCCACAGCTTTTCTTTAAATATAAAGATATAAAGTCAGTTGCAGGGACACATGAGACACAGGACAGACCCCCACCTTCACACACACACACACACACACACACACACACACACCCCCACCCCGTGGATGTTAGGATGCTCAGTCTTCTTCAGGAGCCCTGTCTGGGTCTGTTCCACTTCTGAACGGGGTTTATCTGGGTCCCTCAGCCTTGTGTGCTCCAGAGATACAGTGGCTTTTGTGCAGGGATGAGCTGGACATGACCTTCAAAAGGCTCGATGAGACGCCCGGGCTGCTCTGGGCTGAGGCCGACCTTCCTGCCGTCCACTCCGAGAATCTCCAGCTCCCTTAGGGTCTGCGTGTTCACCCAGTTCCGAGGACGAGCAGGTTCCTGCTACTCTGTGAGCCAATGTCACTCCATCATTCATTAACTAATTGATTAATGTGTATTGGGCAGTACCCTACACCAAATTCTGTCCTCACCCTCCAAGAAAAGAAGTCCTGTGCCATGGGCGACTGACCTACCACGTTCTATGGACTTCATTTCTACAAAGAGCTTTGTAGCAGAAGTCCTTGCGACAGGAGAACAACCCTTTTGCTGATAAAAGTCTTTACCTCCTTGTAAATATTACAGCTATTAATCAATTACGGCTATTAATAGACGGGAGGCCGGTTCCCCGTACGTGGGGTGATCTTCAAGCGGCATCTGGCTGCTGTTGGAGGGGGAACATCGGCCTTGCTCACCAGTTCCGCTGCGGTGAGCTGTGTAAGCGCCGAACCTCCTGTCATGGTGTGCGCACGCACGCACGCACGCACGCACGTACGTACGTATGTACGTCTATAGCCACCCGCTGACTTCTCTAGGTGGGGCCTGGAGAAAGACATTGACTGGCTTCATGGGGCTCAGTGCGTCCCAGGAAATCTAGCCAGGCAGAGGAGTTAAAAGGGCTTTAGAGAGAAAGGGGCGTCAGTGCCGAGACATAAACGGTGAGGATGGGCTGCTCCGATGAGGTCTCCTTCTGACCACACTTTTATGTTCTCTCTGTAGAGCATTGTGTTCTACACATAGTAGGGCCTCATGCACCTAATGAGTAAAATGTCACACTGAAAACAGTTCTCCAGCGATGACTAAACAGAGAAACCACCATGAAGATAAGGTACCATTTTACTTTTTGACACAGGCTCTCACTCTGAACACTTGGCTGGCCTGCAACTCACAGATATCCCCCTGCCTCTGTTTCCCCAGTGTTGGGATTAAATCCATGTATGACTATGTTGGCTACATTACCTTTTAAAAACACATAGTATAATACTGTTAGAATGTTTTTATTTCCATGATGTAGCCCCTATACCTGTTCAGGAACCAAAAGCACCCCCACCTCCCGCTATCAAATTTCCTGGTGACAGCAAGACCTTCCATAAATGCTTTCCCTAGCCACTCCTTCAGACCAAGAAAGCTCTTGGAGTCCAGGAAAATAGTCCCAGGAGGTAAAAGCTGGTGAAAGAGAATATTAGTTCTCAAACGCGTGTCTGGAGGGAGCCACGTGGTATTGAGTTCTCCAGTTCTGTCCTTGGAATAAACTAGGGTTTTGGATTTCTGTAAACCATTCTGTGTGTGTGTATGTGTGTGTGTGTGTGTGTTCTCTATATGCATACATTCTATCTACCCATCTATATCAAATTAGGACTCCATTATAAATTACAAATCAAGCACCCAGCAGCTCATCTGGCTGCCCTTTCTGATTTATAGGTTATATATTAAAAATCTAAAGGGACTAGGGGAGACTCACAGCCCTCTGAGGCCGCCATGTTGTTCTGAGCAGTGTACTCTGTGTCTTACAAGCCTTCATCATGAATATTCATTTCTTGGGTATCCCTATTATCTTATTAATCTTTGTAACAACCTCACGGGGCGGGTATCATAATCTCCGTTGAGGACAGTTGCCAAGCTGAGTCCTCTCTGGCTCAGCGCTGTAGGAAATGTCGTATTCCGGCAGATTGGAAGCGAGCCGGTGAAAAGGTTTTGAATTAGGGACCTGATTTTACAAGACCCCTCAAGTGGCAATGGCCGGGTAATTGTGTAGACACTGGCCTTTTGTCGGCGGTGCGTCTTCCTTAACTGTTTCCTGTATGGTCGTTCTTTGAGGGGACATTGACGCCCTCGCTTAGTAGGGACATCTCGACATCTCCAACAGGAAGCTGGTTCCCTGTTACGCAGATATTCTGCATATGTATTAGTCACTCACTCCAGTGCTTTTTGAGATCTGTCCAGCTCGTTCCGCTGCTGGATTTTCCTTTTCTGATCTTACGCAGCCTCCAGAGCCGTTAAACTCCTCCGATTGATGATCCTCTGGAGTTAGTCACGGCTGGGAAAAGATAAGGGCAGATACTTTGTTGGGCCACGGCCTTCCATGGTTCTGGCTGGGGGATGAACACGGAGTGACCCCGGTGCCGGAGAAGCCCTGAATCCCCAAGGCCTCCTTTAAAGAGAGCCAAGGCTCCACCAAGTGTCTTTAAGGGATTCTGCAAAGTCATGGATCTAAAACACCCCCAGTTAGAGCTGGTATCTGTCCTAAGATGTGGAGCCCATGAAGGAGCTCCTGAAAGGGCTCATGAAAGAGCTCCACTACTTCAGAGGCAAGTCGGGCGGAGGGGTTGCCGGCTGCCTGGCACACGGGGCTCAAAGTCGTCTGTGTGTTGTGTGTTCTTCAGAATGTGGGTTTTTTTTAACCCCTGTTCCTGGAGAGTCAGTTTCCATGAAGGTATTTGTTACGAGAAACAAAGCAAAACAAAGAACTTAAGAGATTGCAGTCAGAGCTTTGACTTTCTTGTGTTTTGACTCTCTAAGATCCTCTACTGGTGCATGTTTTATAGGTGTTTTCCTCAGGAGGTGATGCTGTTTTGGAAGAGACCTAGCTACAGAAGAGGGTCACAGTTTGCATGTCCCGCTTAGTGCTTTGTTTCCCCATCTGCCCCCACTAGAACAGCCCCCAGCCCACACCCGTGCCCAGGAGGGCGCTGCTCCACCATGCCTGGGGGTCAGTGCACTGAAGTCCCCTGAACACATGAGCCAAAGCTAACCTTTCCCTTTAAGTTGTTCCTGTCACAGCTTTGGATCAAGGGAAACAAAAACCACTAAGATGGTGGTTAAGAGAATGGCGGAGCTGTTCTTCTCACCCACGTGACTGTGGAGTGAGGGCTTTGGCACTGGGTGATACCTCTGTTCTATACACTGACTTTGGACTTGGGCAAAGATGTCTTGAGTACTGTAATCTCTCAAGAGACTTCGATGGAGTCTTCGATGGCCCAAAGAGAGCAGTGCAAGCATGAGCTTTGTAGCCAGTGAGATCTGAGTGGTACCTACGGTTGCAGTTCCTTTGTGTGTATAGTGTATTAAAATCCAGAAAGTAGTGATACTTATCTCAAGCAGCAGATCGCAGAGTGGTAAGTCTTACGTGACCAGTACCAGCTCACGCACGTGAGGAGTCACGTGTGGCAGCACACACCTGGGAGGTGGAGACAGCAGGATCCTTGGGGCTTATTGGTCAGCTGCACCCCAGATTCAGAGAGACCCTGTCTCAAAACCTTAGGGGCTTGGAGAGAAGTCTTAGCAGTTGAGGATGATGGCTGCTCTTGCAGAGGATCTGGATTTGGTTCCCAGCAAATCATCAGGCAGCTTAAATTACCTGTAACTTCAGTTCCGGAGAATCCCACACCACCTTCTGACCTCCAGGGACATTCTTACACACACACACTCATACACATGCACATACACACATACACACACATACACATATACACACAAACATGCACACACATACATATACACATACATACACAAATATACATACACACATACATACACATATATCCATACACACATACACATAGATACAAATACACACACATACACATACATGCACACATATTCACATACACAGACACATACATTCACACATACACATACACACATATACGCACACACATACACATACTTACACACACATACACATAGACATACACATTCACACACTTACACACACACACATTCACATACTTACACACATATACATGCACATACACACACACTTACACACACATATATGCACACACACTTACACACACATACATACATATACTTACACACATATACATGCACATACACACACACACTTATGCACACAAACATACACACACATATATGCACACACACACATACATACACATACTTACACACATATATATGCACATACACACACACTTACACACACATACATACACACACACACACTTAAACTTTTTTAATCTTTAAAAAATAAAGTAGAGGACAAACTGAGGAAAACAATTGGCTTTAACCTCTGGCCTCCGTGTGCTCATGCACATGTGCATTCTATATACACATGTACACACATGGATGTGTACTCACACACACATGCACACACATGAACATGTACTCACACACACGTAAACGCCTCATTGTTAACTGCACCAAGTGCTCCAGGACTTGAAACCCTCAAGTCACTGCAGCTGGCCATTGCATTTACAGTCCCCCTGCGCAGTCTCCCCCCAGGCTGGCTGCTCTTCTCTCCACTACAGGCAAGTAGCTGAGACCTGAGGACGCTAAGTCAGCAGACCAGAGACACTCCGCAGATAAGTCCTGCCATCACAACGCAAATTCAGATAAACTTCCGGGTGGTATGGAGTTACGGCTGGGAGCAGAGCCCAATAGGTAGACTTGCCTATCACGGGGTGGGGGTGGGGTGGGCTCTACATTGTTCTGGACTGCAGAACAAAATACCACATTGAGGGAAATAAGAGATATTGATGGTTTAGGGTCAGGGGTGACACAGTGTTGTGGAAAGTTGATGCAAAATGGCGTTGTGTGATGTGTGAGCTGCGGAGGCTTAGAAGGAGGAGGCACAGGTCAGACATGAGGCAAAGAGTTCCGTAAACTAGAGAGAGGGCCGAGTACACGCCCACCTACCCTCTTTGGATTCTTATCCACAAAGAGGCAAAGCTATAAATAGCGATGCCATGCTCCCACCTGGAAGACCCCCAGGAAATGGGACAACCAACTCTTTAACTCACACTGAATGTGGCTTGACCTGTTTAGCAGTAGCTACAGAGCCTAACAAATAACTGTTGTCTCAGTTTACCCCTGGGAATTGGAAATCACGATGCCAGCTGTGGCTCTTCCATAGCGATCCCGTCGGGGAAATGTGCAGAGATGTTTGTGGAAGTTGCGATCACCAACCCAAAGCTAGGATTGATATTTGCATTGAGCAAAACCCGACAGCAAGAAGCACAGAAGTTTCAATTCCGTGATGGATTCTTTTGAGTTTTAATTTTGTGGATTAACGTTTTCAGACAGTACAGGAAAAGGTAGTGGGGAGAGATTAAAGGCTAGATGTTCTTGGGCGGTTGTTTCCATGGTGACCGGCTCAGAGGTATCATCCGCTGGCTGAAATGCAGATAAATAGGGAAACGACGGTGACATTCTGTGCACGGTACATGGTCCACAGCAGAAAACCACCGTATATGAAATCAGAGCCGGGGCCCTTGTAGCTGGCTGGATATCGATGCTTCTCCGCAAGAGCATCATGGGACATTTCTTTCTCCTTTGGAATACTTCTGCCTGAACATTTTGATGTTGAAAATGTTTGAGGCAGCAAAGCCAGAAGGAACACGACCTAGACACAGAGTTTACTGTGTGAACGCTCCGTCCTTCTGAAGCAGCCATGCTTCACACCCTGTTTCTCCGTCTCAGGAAAGACATCTCTGCCTAGTTCCAGTTCAGGATATTCTCCCGTGTATTGTCACACCGTGCTTTCTTTCGCAGTCAGACGTACAGCGCACCTGAGACTGATTTTGTGGGATGAACTAGAGACCAAGGCTCGGATGCCTTTCTAGGCGAATGGCCAATTGACCAGTACCATTTATTTTAAAAGCTACAGTCTTTCCATCATTCTCCATGGGAACCTCTGTCTTAAAAAGCCAAGAGTCGTTATAGTGTGTAGACTTGCCTCTGAGTTTTCTAACATGTTCCCTGGGTCTCTCTGTTTGTCCTGTGTTGGAGCGTGTTCTAAAAAGATCTCTGGCCTTATCAATAGCTCCTGGTAACTCATGACAGCCGCCTGACTTCTGTTTTTCTTCATGATTGGCCCCTTCATTTCCCACATGTATCTTAGGGTCAGCTTGTAAATCTCCAACAGAACAAACACGTGCCGGGACTTGGATTGTGATGACTGTGTCCAGCTACATTTGGGGGGAGGGTGGATGTCCTTACAACCTTGAGTCATTGTCTTTCCACAGCTACTGAGGTAGGTTCTATTGTGATCCCTTCTGTTAGACAGGGTCCCCTCTGTAGCTGGCATACATTTTAGCACTGATTCAGTTTTAGAGTTGTTATGTTGTAGTAGTAATAAAGAGCCATCTCTAGTATTGTTTCTATTCCTTCGGTATTGCTGTTTTTTGTGAAGAGGGGGTGATGCTGGGGTGGAACCTTGAACGTGCAGAACACCTGTTCTATCACTGGGCTACAGGGTCATTCCTCAAGTTCAAATACAAGCATCTCTGCTTAAAAAGTGTGTTAGCACTGCTCTCAGCCCTGGCTAAGGGAGGCTTCTCTTTGCAGAGGGAGGGGTTAATGCAGAGACTCAACATGGTCAGTATGCTGAGCCCAGAAGCCTGGTGAGTGCTCAGCTCTAAATCGGACATCTATACCGTCTCCAAGACTCAGGTGGACAGCTCAGAATAGATGAAAACAATGTCAGGGTTGCAGGATGGGAAAAAAAAGCTGTAAAATCCTGTCATGTGGACATGGCCCGGGTGCTGCGCCCATGAACGCAAGTTGCAATGGCTGCCTGCACCAGACCTGCACAGGACTGGGTGGGAGAAGGGCTCATCAGACCCCACCCCCCAGAGGAGCTGTGGGCAGTTAAAGGTTGCAGGGACAGTTGGAGTCACAGTTCTGGGTGGATTGCCTTCATACCTGTGCTCATGCAGGCAACATTAAGATCAGGGGGTCACCAAAAAATGCTAGGAAGTTGAAATGGGGCTGGGAAGGAGGGATTTGGTGATGGAGGGGATAAGAGAGGATAAGGGGGCATTTCGGTCAAAGAACATTGTGTGAGTGTGTGTTTATGAGTGTGTGTGTGTATGAGAGAGAGTGTGTGTGTAAGTGTGAGTTTGTATGAATGTGTGAGAATGTATTTGTGTATTTGTGAATTCGTGAGAGAGTGTGTGTGTGAGTGTGTGTGTTAGTGTGTATGAATGTGTGAGAATGTATGTGTTCGTGTGTGTGATGGGTGTGAATCCATGGAAGAATACACACAATTTTTTGTTTGTTGAGACTCAGTTTTACCAGGAAGCCCTGACTGGGCTGGAACTCCCTGTGTAGATCAGGCCTCAAGCTCACAGAGATCTTCCTGCCCGGTCTTCTGAGTGCTGGGTATAAAGGTGTAAGCCACCATGCTTGGCCCATAAAGAGGAAAGCAAATGGGACAAGCCAAGAGAACTTCAGTGAGTGGGCCAACACCGTTCTTGTCCGCTGGTAACACCGGCTCTTGTGATTACCCTGGGCTTCAGAGCTTTCTGACTCGGAGACCCTGCACACACGGAGTTTCCCAGAGCCTAAGCTAGACACTGTAGCCCACCCCCCGCCCCATGGATGGTGACTTGTTCTGTGCTCCTGCCTCTCCTGGTCCAATCCCTTCCTCCACTGGCCCGAGATCCTTCACGTTCCCTTCATGTGTCACATTTAAAACAGTTCAGCTGTTTTACTACATAGCAGTAGTTTTTGGGACAGAGACCTGAGACCCCTGAAGACAGCATCAGATGAGACGTCTGAGCCGCTCAGCCCCTCGGGGCTTCCAAAGTGGACCGGGACACTCAGCCCAGGCTGACTCAGGAGAGCTTCCAAAATTGAGATCAGCATGCCAGGCAGAAGAGTTCCAAGTGTGAAGTGGTAATGTGCTGTGGTCTCAATTTTATTGCCGGAAACAGAACCTCTGATTATGATTCTCTGACCCTCAGGATGTCTCCTCAACTCTCTGATATTATTTTTAAAGACTTGTGTTTATTTGTTTTTAAGTTGTACTTTCATTTTATGTGTATGAGTGTTTTGCTGGCTCGCATGTCTGTGCACCACATTCTTGCAGTGCCCATGGAGGCCAAAAGAGGGTATCGGCTCTCCTGGAACTGGAGTTACTGATAGTTGTCAGCCATTGTGTGGCTGCTGGGAACCGAACCCAGGTCCTCTGAAGAGTAGCCAGTGTGCTCTTAAGTACTGAGCCATCTCTCCAATGCCTGGTTTTATATTTTAATCTTCTTTAAAAGTGACACTTTGATTGTTTGCAATACAGTCTCTGGTGGGTACTTAACTGCCTTCACCGGGTATTCCTTTCTGTCCCGTTCGTATGCCGCCATCTTTTTCTCCTGCTAACCTAGACTTCCAGAATACGAAATCTCGCCCAGCTCACACATGCCAGACAGCTGCTTCTCCCTAGAACCCAGAATTAGATAAATATCATTGAAGACTGTTGTCTGGCTGGGGGGTGTCTGTGTTGTAGCTCCATGTTGGGAGTATCTTCATATGCCCACAGTTCACACCAACCTCCCTGGACTTGTGGAACTCCCTATGACATCATGCATCAGCATCAACCAGGATGCTGCTGGTCCAAGAACCAACGTGTCACACAGAGGCCATAGAAAAACAGTGCGCCCATCATTAGCCAGGCATCCTTGTCCGAGGTACCATTAGCGATGCAGCTATTTGCAATCACAATAAAAATCACAGTAATAGGAAAATCATGTAGAGGCGATTGCGCTGCCTACTGGATTTTTAATTGTCTTGAGGGTGCCAGAGGCAATCTTGAGCCCATTACTTCTAAATGAGGCACATTCGAAAAAGCTTGCAAAGTCCAAACTGCTTTCACAGTCATTAATTAGCCAGACTTCTAAATAGGCCCACAAGATTCTGCTTGTGTATGGTCTGTGGTCTCCAGAACGGGGTGTGGCCTTCACTCTCCTGCCCGGCTCTCTTCTCTTGAGTCATCTCCCACACAGTCGTTAAATGAGGGGTCAGCATTCTGGGTGGCAGGCGATGGAAACCTGACTGATTTTCTTCAACTTCGAGAGAATGTGAAAGAAGACACTGGGGAGCTCGGCACGAATGAGGGGTGACAGAATCTAGCTTGTAAGAGAGGAAGCATCCAACAGGAATCAGTGCTCATGCCTGGTGGTTCCCAGCATCCAACAGGAATCCGCGCACATGCGTAGTGGTTCCCAGTACCCCTGTCTTGATCATGTCAAGATCCTGCGTCCCTGGACAGAGGGAGCATCAGAGCCTTTCTCTCATACCCCTAGGGGATTCTATGGTGGTATAGTGGAGAGGGTGACGTAGTAGGAGAGCTTCCAA
This sequence comes from Cricetomys ansorgei, assembly GCA_026225945.1. NCBI lineage: Eukaryota > Metazoa > Chordata > Mammalia > Rodentia > Nesomyidae > Cricetomys > Cricetomys ansorgei. The sequence goes on along the minus strand of JAMJFZ010000818.1, from coordinate 536,972 downwards.
AAGCCGGTGGAAGAAGTGCATGCTGGGTAATTCTGCCGTGGATGTTTCCGGTCTAGTAATCGGAAACACGTCAAATTGAATTTGCTTCCCATCCTCCTCCAGGAAGAGCGCGGCGTCATCACAAGAGAATGTGATGTTCCCTCAGACTGTGACCCAGGGAGAGGCTTGTGAGGCACCTGAAATTTCGCTACATACTGTGTGTAGGTTACAGACCATGAGGCAGAAACTATTATCATCCTGTGTCTCTAAATTAAAACTCAGGGTTTACCCAGGGAAAATCACTTGTCCGTGGACACTTAGGCAGAACACAGACTCCAACCTAAAACTGTCGTGTCATCCATCAACCACACTGCTTGCTTCATTCTCTCAGGTCTCCTCTGGGGCAGGATACACCCTCGCAAGGGAAACCAAAGCTCCCGGGTCTACAGGCCTGATTGAAATCTGATTGAATGAATAAACATATCTGAAGATTAAACCGAAGTGTTATCAGCAGGGAGTGAGCAGCCACAGAAAGGATAGCAGCCTGGTGCACCAAACGATGTGCATTTGAGGGATGGGGTGGGCCAGGAGACTGGGGGGGGGGGGGGGAAGAGTCTCTAGGCCTCCCGCTGGTGTGTAAATATGGATCCTGCAGGTAGGTGGTATGAAACGGCCCCATAGAGAGATGCTCCTTGCTCTGGATCCCATCCAAACAGGTAGCTTTCTGATAAAAATCTAACTTTTCAAAGTTACCTGGGAAAAAGGATGTTGGTTAGTGGCCCCAAATATTCGGCCTCCTGAAACGTTAGAGTTTTCCTGGTAAACCGGTGCCTTGACTCCCGAGGGCACATGCTCCCTTTCAGTCAGGAACCCGATGGCAAATACCAGATAGTAGAGTTTAAAGCAGTGGTTCTGAACCTTCCTAAGGCTACGGCCCTTTAATACAGTTCCTCATGCTGTGGTGACCCCAGCTGTAAAGGAACGCTCTGCCAAAGAAGCTTGCTGTGCAGAAGCCCCTCCCCCTTAGGGCTGCGTGCTGCTTGGACTTCTGAGAGCAGCCGGGAGGCCGTTGTAGCAGGACAGGGAAAGAGCAAGCACAAAAGCCCTCGGTTGGGCAAGCAAGCCTCGTGCGTGCTCACACAAGCAGTCCTAATTAAAGACAGAAAGTCACAGCAAAACAGAATGGGTGAAGGAAAATGAAAAGAGCTCTAGTGCAGTGGTTCTCAACCTGTGGGTCGCGACCCCTTTGGGCGTCGAACGAACCTTTCACAGGGCTCCCCGAAGACCACCGCGCGTATCAGATTTTTACATTACGATTCATAACAGCAGCAAAATTACAGTTATGAAGGAGCAACGAAAATAACTTTATGGTTGGGGGGGGTCACCATGACATGAGCTGTATTAATGGGTCACAGCATTAGGAAGGGTGAGAGCCGCTGCCTTAATAGAGGCACTGAGTGAACCCTCAGGCTGTCATGGGAGCATTTACCCCACCCACGAGGACAGAGAAACCCCATGACCCATGCACTTCCCAACGACCCGCTTCTGGATCCCACCACACTGGGGATTAATCTTCCAATGTACGAATATAAAAGCATTCAGACCCTAGTTCGGGATCAAAGTGCTCTTGATTAAAGGTCATTGTTCTGGAAAAATATCCAGAAGCCTACCCTCGTAAGACTGGAGTGTTTCCTTGCTTTCTCAGGCTCCTCACCTTTCTTACCGTGTCTCCGATCATTCTCAAGAGAAGCTCTCTTCATTCTCAGCTGCTCCAAACTGCCTGGATGGACTGTGCTTCCTTATTTGAATGAAAACTCCAAGAGAGAGAGATTCTGTCTGTCTTACCTCCAAAGGCATCCAGGGCGTCCAGAACTGTGCCTGGCACACAGTAATCTACCTCCCAAAGGCTGGAGTTTGTGCTTCCGTTTGCTAAGCACCATCTTCTGATAGGCGCACACACAGCTGCACACACACAGACATTCACGCGTGATCAGGTTTCAGTGACAGGAACACATGCAACTATGCTATCCTTTGAAAATATAGAGCACCAGGGCTGGAGAGATGGCTCAGTAGTTGAGAGCACTTGCTCCTCTTTCAGAGGACCTGAGTTCAGTTCCCAGCACCCACGGCAGGCAGCTCAGGATTTAACTCCAGCTCCAGGGGATCTGATGCCTCTTTTGTGCACAGGCACCTACATTCGTGTGCACATACCCACCTGCACACACATACCTATGCATAATTAAAAATAGATCTTGAAAAAGTTATGGACTAGCAAGATGGTTCAGTGGGTAAAAGAGATGGCCTGCAAGGCTGATGATCTGAGGTCCATCCCCAGAACCTACGTGGTAAGAGAGGACTGGCTCCCAAAAGTTGACCTCTGACCTCCCTATATTCACACGTCATGGTCTGCACGCATGCACCACTCCCCCACATGAACAACTGAATATAATTTTAGAAAACCTCTTGTTATAAGTAAAGCCAAACATTCACTTGACTATTTCCTCAACTTCTCCTCTTCTCCCTCTGGAGCGTAACCTTCTCTGTCAATTTCTACATTGTATCAAAAGCATCTTTAGAAAATACAAAGTAATATTTTAGATGTGTGTGTGGTGTGTGGATGTGTATATGTGTGTGTGTGAATGTGTGTGTCTCTGTGTGTGTGTGTGTGTGTGAATGTGTGTGTGTGTATGTGTGTGTGTGTGTGTGTGTATGTGTGTGTGTGGTGTATGTGTGTGTGAATGTGTGTGTGTGTATGTATGTGTGTGTGTGCATGCAAGTACAAACCAATCATATCATATGCATCATCTTGCAATTTGCTTTCATTTTAATTCAAGACAAATGATGTCATTAAGATCCCCAGAGGCGGGTCGTTTTGGTACTAGGGGTCTGGGGTTTGATTGCTGGGTGTCTTCTTATATCTCCAGGTGGGCTGTGGAACGTGGTGTGCCTCTAACTGCCCCCTACTACGTCCCCACGCAGCACTTCTAACTGCCCCCCTTCACTATGTCCCCATGCAAGACTGGGCTATTGTTTTCTTGACTGCTATTTAAACGAGGCCAAGCGCTTTGGAATTCTGGGAAATAATGGCAGACAAATGGGAGCGAAATGGAATGTGGGACTGGAGGTGATGAATGCGGCTTTATGCGGGAGAGTTTGGCATGATTTCAGCCTGAAATGGAGCACTTTGTGCTCGGCCTAAATTGCCTCAATTGCACCTGGCGTGCAGGGCAGACGTGTGTGGCACAGACAGGTGGGATGGCTTTTAGGAGGGGGCTGGTGGCCCTCCCCAGTCTGGGAAGCAGGAAACCGACACCCAGGAGGTGGGGGAAAGGGCAGAAACCCAGCACCGGGTGCCTAACCGAGTTTTGCTTCTGAATCCCGTGGATGCCAGCCAAAGGACCTTTACTTGATAACCTTGGAGGTGGTCCTCTCTCAACGTGAGAAGGGAGACGTAGTCACTGATGGCCTCCATTGGCCCTCTTAAACCCACCTCACTTCTTTACTGTTGCCACAGGATTTCGGGGAGAATGCGATATTTGCAAAATGGAACTTAAGAGACTCTTTGAGAATGGAGTAAGTCCCCGGCAGCTTCCTGCGGGGGAGACAGATTTTCCCACTGACTTGTGTTTGCCCACCCAGAGCGTCCCCTGCACCCTTCACCTCTCCCCACGATGACTGCGTTTAGTCAACTATCGACTCGGGGAAACAATTTTGTTCCATTTGCTTTCTCTGCTTGAGAGAAAGAAATAAAAGAACGGCTTTGAAGCGCCTCTCTGGCGTGCCGTTTGCATTCAAGTGCTAATGTGATACTGAGGAAAGCGGTGAGCGCTAAATGTTTACATTAAAATGGAAATATGGGATCGATTTTTCCAATAGGGGCTCCCGGTCCCTCTCTAAAAGTATACTTCGCGAGGCCGAAGACAATACAAAACCCAAATCACCACCTTTAAGCGGCATCGGCTGAGGCAGCAACTTCCGGTGAGTTACAGCTCCGGCCAGGTAGGATAATTGTTTTCAGAGGCTCATCAGTGCACTCCTGTCTTTGTCACAAGGAAAGAAAGCAAAGAAGGAGAATTTATTTCTCAGCCAGGCACAGGCTTATTATCATCTTAGCCACTTGCGTCTTCCCTCGCTGTGACTAATATCTGAGAAAACTACTTAAAAGGGAAGAGATTTGTTTGGGTTATGATTTCAGTCTGAGGTCCAGCTTGCTCTGTGGGCGAGGGCTGGTGGCAGGCAGAGCCTCGCAGTATCACGCTGGAGGGAGTCGGGGATGGATAGCTCATCACACCCACCCCCCAACATCAGGGATCTGCCGCCTCTAGTTAGACTCCACCTTCCGAAGTAGCCCCAGCAACCGAGGACTAAGTCCACGCAACACAACTCACGAACTCGGGCGGGACATTTCATATTCAAACCCTAACAGTGATTTCGCTAATCAGGACACCTTCTAGGCATGTTGTGTTTTAAAGCCAAACTTTCAAAACTATTAGACCCGAAGGTCTCTGAGTCTATATAGCTGTTGCTAGACAAGCTTAGGACGAGAAGGTTAAACACTAGTGTTTGGGGTTTGAGAGGCGTAGCTTGCCATTTCCAAGCTGTGAGGTAAACATCTCTTGGAACCTTGGTTTCCACGTCTAAAGAATACTGCCCAAGTTGAGGCTTTCAGGGGCTGGCTTCCCAGGAAACACAGAGAAGAAAGGGCACACTAGACACCAATTCCAAATAGTGTCCCACTGTGGGCGCAACGTAACATTAGTAACGACATTCACCTGTAACGCCCGTTCCGTGGAATCTGGTGCCCTCTTCTGGCCTCTCCCAGCATTACACACACACATGTGATAGATACACAGACATACACACAGTCACAGAACTAAAAATAAATCTTTAATAATAGAAGGGATTTCTTGGCATTAGCTAACTAATGCGATTTGTCTAATCTCCAGCTAGCTGTTTTCACCGGGTAGGCACTATTCTTTTGCCAATTTCATAAAGATACCCACTAACAGTATTCAACAAATATTCATCGAATATGTTTGTAATTCTTGGTCAAATGGAATCAACCTACTTATTCAAATATTTATCAGAACTGAACGGAGGCTGTGCATTGGTCCTGAGCTACGGTGAAGAATGTCATGGAAGAATACTACGTCCCAAAGATGTGTGGCGGGGGGTCGAGTCACAACCACACACCTCTCGCTCTTCTCCAGGGGCCTGGTCCAGCTTTGCATGCATCCCTAGGAGTTTGTAAGATCCAGTCCAAAGAGCAGAAGGTTCCTGAATGAAGCCTGAAGATCTATGATGGCAGCCTAGTGGGTTACTACCGACCAGGAAACCTTGACGAGTCTGTTTCAATTCCAATGACAGCTGTGTGGCTTGGTACATGGATGACTGAGGCCGGACCACAGAAATAGTTAACAGGTGCTCAGAGACTTGATCCTATCATGCCAGATTTCGGTGGAAGCATCTAGACACTATAATTCCCCTGGCAGACGTGAGTGTGTGCGCGTACACCCAGAAGAATAAACGATCGCCAAACATTTCCAGCCTTTGAGCACGATGGTAGAAATGTGAGGTGTCGTGACCATGGTGATGGTTGGTTGACACTCTATCTCAGTAGAACCGGAACATAAGCTCCCGCAAATGCTTCCACTCTGCCAGCAAGACCAGCCGCCAAGTTATTTCTCGGTTCTCTCTTCCTGTTCTAACAGTTGCATCATGCAGGACCGTCGCCATATTGAAAGCTAGAGGTGTCTTCCAAGTGTCATTTCCAATGGTCTGGCCAATGACCATGAACTCAGAGTCCAGGGCACAAGTTCATGGGCACAGAGGCCCTTCTGGCTCTCACTGGCAATGGGCTTCATGGTTTACGGTTACCACCCTCCTCCCTCTAACCTTCATGAACCGGACATTTTAAGTTCTTATCTGAGGATTCCTATACACGGGGGGAATAATCTGACACTCCCCCCTTTCCATGTCACGATGTATGCATGCTTAGGATTACAGGTTTCACAGGCCACCTTTCCCCCAACCGTGGTAGAGTTTCCCTCTGGACCGCTTGACTTTTGCTTTCTTGGCAGCTGTCTCTGAGCATGTGGTTAATGGCTTCTTACCTCAAGGTCCTGCCTCTCGCCTGCCATAGACCTTTCTCCGGCTTTGTACGGACCTGTGTGGGTAACTAGTGGGTCAGGCTGGCAGCACAAGGCAAGGGAACGTCCACAGAGGAATCTCCCACACTGGGCGATGGGAGTTGGTGGGTAAATGTTCCACGTCCCACTATATTGACCCCCTGAAAATGCTGTTGATTGAAAGACCAAGTTTCCTGGCAATGGTGTCGAGTGTGCCTGTGAACCACACCTCCTAGTCACGTCAGTAGGGAAAAATTTCAATGATGCCAAGACAGTCTCAAAGTAAATAAAAGAATCTTACAAGGTTAGGAGGAAAAGACCGGGGCACAGGGGTGGAGACGTTCCAGTTTCCTGTCCGTTGCCCTGATGACCAAAAGCGACACAGTAGGGGAGGAAAGAGGTTTATTTCAGATTATAGTTCCGGATCCTAGTCTGTAATGGAGAGGACGCCAAGGCAGGATCCCACGCAGCTAGTGACATGATATCCACAGTCGAGAACGGAGAGAAATGAAAGCGCCCATGCTTGCTCCTGGCTAGCCTTCTCCTGTACAGTTCAGGCCCTCCTGTCCAGGGAATGCTTCCACCTACAATGAAGCCGGGTCTTCTAACATCAATCAGTAATCAAGACAGTCCCCAGTGGGAGTACCCATGGGCAAGCCTGATCTACACAGTTCTCTCACTCCAGGTCTGTCCTCAGGATCCCAGGTTGTGGCAAATTGGCAATTAAAAGTAGCCATCACATGGGGGTGAGAGGCAGCGAGGACCAGGACATCCCAGTGAAGTTCCACACATGGCAGAATCCTCTGAGGGCTCAGGGCAGGGATTCTAAAGCCTCTAAGGCAGCAGAAGATACCCTCCTAGGCTCGACGATTCTGAGACATTCTGCATCATCTTTGGTCCTCAGCAGGGTCCAGTCAGCGTGACAGCAATCAACCCAAGGAGTCTCTTTTTCTGACCTCCTCCCTTCCCCTCTCTTCTCCCCCCCCCACGCTCCCCACTCTCACAAGACTTCCAGGAGGCCCTTCCCAACTAAAACTAAATCACATGAGCTTGGTGCTGTACTAGAGCTAATGGTCTGATCTGGGGAGCTCACAGCGAATCCAGACAGATGGCACATTTCTTGGGAGCTCATAGGAGCTGCTGAGAGAAATTCCCTTCCCTTCAGAAACCCTGTACTGTGCAAGACACTTTGCATCCAACCCTCCTCCTCTCAGAGAACCAAATCTCTGGCCCCCCGGGTATGCATCTAAACAGTCCTGGAGTTGCCTTCGGCTGGATCTCATCCCACTAATGCTGAGTCCTCTGGTTGCGTCTCAAGCTTGGGATGTTTGTTAAGTACCTAGAGGGGACCTCCTATTACTCATCAGTTGGTCACATTGCCGACTTGGTCTTTCAGTCAACAAAATGGACAGGTGCTTATTCTTTAGGTTTACAGGTAGAAAACCATGAGTCTATGACTTCCTTGCCTGCTAGCTTTGGAGACAAATCCTTAATAACACATAGTTAAAGGTGGAGGTTAGGAGCCAATAGTGTTATGAAGAGACACAACACATGGAAAGGAAGGGAGAGTGAATAAGAGCAGGCAGAGGGCTGCCATCATTTATAGAGTGGCCAGGGCAGCAGTCACTCCTCATGTGAGATTTTCAGTGGAGACGTGAGATCAATAGGAAGAGTCTGGATGGTGTGTCTGTCTGCAGAAGGGGCTTTCGGGTGGAGGCAGCTCCTGTGGGTACAAAGGATAGAATGGGAAAGTGTGCTCAGCACATTTTAGAAACGGCAGGGATCTGTGTGTGGCTGGAGTAGAATGTAAGATGTGGCTGGAGGCGCCTGGGTTGAGTTAGGATGCAGGGCGTGGCTTGTCATCTCTGTTAGATGAGTATTTAGGACTTAGAGCATCGAGGGAAGACCAGAGAGGATGGTTAGGTGTCCATTGCAGCAGCCTGGGTCGGGAGGACGATGGTGGCTAGGATTAGCAACACCGTGGTGTTGGGAAGTGGCCAGATCCTCAGAAGCACTTTGGTTCACGCTGGATGAGTCACGGGTTCTGTTAGAGAGGTGACATCAGGCTGAGAAGTGAAATGAGAGGAGCCAGGTGGAGAAGCGAACAGGATGGACTGGGCAGGGCTCTCTCAGGACCCCAGGATTAGACATAGAGGGCCTGACATGTTTAGAAACATTTAAAAGGTGATGTTGAATCATGGGTTGGTCATGGGGAGGAGTCAGGAGGGGGTGAGTAGCTCATAGTCCTGTGGGAGGCGCTGGTGAGTAACAGGCCTATCATTCCCGGGCAGCACACAAGTGTGTCCACAGGGTGAGTACCGTGGGCCGCAGAAGCACAGAGACAGGTCCAGTCTTTTGCCATCTTGAGTGACAGCTGAACTGCAACCCTGAAGATCTTGGAGGCCAAGGCCAAAGGGAAGGAGCAATGTCAAAGGGAATCACGCAAGCAAAGGCCAAGAGCAAAGGCAGAATGACTTGCCATTTTGAAACTAGAAATAGCCCAGTCTTCCTCCAAGAGGGCAGAGACTGGGGGAAGGGCAAGTGGAGGGATGAGGAGTGCCATGCCTTGAGGCCACATTGAGAGGTCCTGACTATTTCAGCAAGAGTGCCAATGGGGTGTTCTAAGCAGGGCTCTGAGGTCAGATTTAGTACACGCGTTTCCCTCGGACATACCTTTCCCCCGGGAATGTGCTGGGCCAGTTCTGTGAGCTCGTCTCCCTTGGGCCGCTCTAAGCCTACCTTCCTGTCCACCCCCATTAGTGACACTCAGACCTCATCAGGCATGTCGCATCTAAGTAGGTCTCAACAGACAGAAAGGCCCCTGGGGCTTCGTTTCCCAGGGTTCCAGCCTAGACTAAGGCAAGAATAATCGGTATGGACAGCTTGGCTTTGTGCACTGAGCATGGAGCTCTGAGATACAGTGATGGGTGCTTTCCAGGGCTGCCCAAATGGAGCCAAAAAGAGAGGCCTCGCTTTCTGGCTTTCCTGTGTGGTGAGACAGCTGAGATCTCAGATTCAAGCCGCGTTAGCCGAGTAGCTCTTGCCTCGTGGCGCCAGGTTGTGCTGAACACTGCAGCGTGTGGGCATTTAGAATACATCGTCGAAGACATTTCTAGGAAGAGTCCAAAGCGCGCCCCGTGGCTTTTGGAAGTAGGCTGGACCGGATGCAGCAGACTGAGAGCACAGGTTCTGAAAACCCAAGTTCTTAGATTTGTTCCGTCATCTACTGCACATCCTGGGACGTGAACAACAACCACAGCTGAGCTTTAGCAGGTTTACCTTCTGAAGGAGCAGAGTTAGGCTGAGAAGGATTGGGAAAGCAAAACAAAGCAATCGATTAGTGATGTCTGTTAAGGGCTAGGCATGTTAACAGATGCATAAATAAAAATGTATATGCTGTTATATTTATATTTAAGGAAATTGAAACCGTAATATAAGCTTCACTTTACCCGCCCTTTATCAGAGCTACAGCCATATTTTATCAAGGGTTTAAGGACAGAATAATAGCAAAATCACACAATTTCAGAGCAAAGAATTGCCAGAAACTTATATCATTGGGTCAGCATAATCCCTGCAAGAACATGACAAAGACATTATAACAAAAAGTAACAGACTGACATCTTTCGCTAAAATAGTCATAAAATTACTTAACAAAATATTATCCAGTATATAGTTTATCAATGCATAAAATGATAAATTTGTTGCAAACAGAACAACAATCGCCTTCTGCCCTCCCACGCCAGTCTCATGACAGACATCACTAATCTATTGGTTTGTTTTTGCTAGCTGAATTTTTTTCCAGCTTAATTCTTCTCAGGATACCTCTGAACACATCCACTATCAATCGAGTAAAGTTGACAAATGAGAGGAAATCTATTTGATATCATTGAACTAATGGATCCTACCAATATAAAGTCAAGATATTGTAATTCTGTCATCCTGTTAAATTCTGGTGGTCATTTTACAAGCAAGCATCTCTATCGGTATGGAGTGAATTGCTTCAGATGAGACATGGAAGAGCAAGAATTATTTGTTTGGAGAACTGCCTATGAAGGAATAAGTAGTCATAAGACAGTAAATGCCTTGATCTCCCGGAATCTTGGTTGTACTTATTTATTACGGAGTCACCAGCAGGCAAGGACAACGTTGGACATACAAACATCTAAGGCTATCGAATGAAGGGTTGGATTATGAGAGAAGAAGGTGAATGGGATTCTTTTTCTTTCCTTTTCACAGTTTTACTGATGTAACTCTGGCTGTCCCAGAACTCATTCTGTAGACCAGGCTGGCCTCAAACTCATGGAGCTCCGCCTGCCTCTGCCTCCTGAGTGCTGATATTAAAGGAGTGCGCCACCACCTCCCAGTGCATGGTTCTATTCTTTGAGTCATAATGGGTTACTAGGGATGAAATTAGAGATCGGTTCTGCCCTGGTAAGGTTTAACTGTCAACTTGACAGAATCTAGAATTTTCTGGGAAGAGAATCTAAATTGAGGAATTTCTGAGATCAGACTGGCTTGTGTCAATGAGGGATTGTTTTGTTAACTGAGGGGGGGGGGAGCAGCCCACTGTGGGCAACACCATTACCTAGGCAAGTGATCCTGAATTGTACCAGAAAGCTAGCTGAGCACAATCCTGCCTGTTGGGCAGCAGCAGCCTCCACAGCTCCACTCTTCTTTGGCTGTGATTGAGTTCCACGGTCTGAGGTGATGTGAAATAGCAAGTCATCCCACCTTCAAGTTCTTGCCTTAAGTTCCTGCCTTGACCTCCCTTAATGATGGGCTGCGACCTGGAATAGAAGTCAACGAACCCTTCCTCCTAACCCATGTTGCTTTGGTCCAGGTGCTTCTACTAGAGCAACAGAAAGGAAACTAGAACAGGGTTTTATCCAGTGGCTTTCATTGAAGGTTCTATATACTATTATCTATATACTATCTATATAGTGTCTCTATACCATCTGTATAGTATCTATATACTAATTATAGTCTCTCTTTCCCTTTCTCCCCTCTCCCTTTCTTCTCTCTCTCTCCCTCCCTTTCCTGTCTCCCTCTGCTTCCTCTTCCTCCCCTGCCCCTTTCTCTCTGTGTGCATGTGTTGGATGTATGCAAGGTTTACGTATATGGTATATGTACACTTGAATGTGGAAGTGTGTGCCCATGCGCACATTGGATGGAGGAGAATGTCCAATGTCTTGCGTACTCTCCATCTTATTCCCTTCAGGCAGGGTCTCCGACTGAACCTGGAGCTAGGGCGGCAGCCAGTAAGCCCCAGTGATCTCCTGTCTCTGTCCCTGTAACATGTGCATAGAGCCTTAACTGTTTTTAAGGTGGGTGTTGAGAATTTGAACTGAGATCCTCACACTGAACCACGTCCCTCGCCTCTGATTACAAATCCGTGTATGAATAACTTTGCATCTCCGGATTACACTCCCAACAGCAATGGTTTAAGCGACGGCTGCTTAAACTCATATTCTAGTACCAGTACAGAATGTATTGCCATTCTGCTCTTTTCCCTCCATGTCTGGTCCTTCTGGTTTCTACAATCCACAACCATTCCTTCCGTTACAAAGGCCAGAGGCGTTAGGAGACATTTTGTCACGCCTCACATCTTAATCAGCTCTCAGACATGCCACCTACTTTTCTCTGTCTTCCCTCCCACTGCCCAGCATGGATCCCGTCATCCTTCACGTGCAGGACAGTGGCAGCCTGCTGACGGGGCTCCTTCACCCACCCTTTTCCCTCCCACACCATCCCCCCACAGCGCTGCCACAAAAGTGGTTATTCATCCCTTGCTCGAAATGTGTTGGGTTCTCCATGCTCGTCAGACAGAGACCGCCTGCTCTACACGGTGCTGAGGAGTCAGGTCCCTGATGCCTGCTGTGTCACGTGCCTACGCCCGTGACTTCCGTATGCACACCCACATCCTGCGCCAGCACCCTGTGTGCCTCTCTCCTCTGCCTAGAGCGCTCTTCCCTCATCCTCAGTTCATTCCCTGAAATCACCCAGAATTCTTGTTCCTCTCCTGGCAAAGTCTTCCTACCTTCCACCCCCTTTCCCAACAGGCTGTTACCGACTCTCAGACTCTGTTCCATCCTTCCATTTATTTTTGTAATGAAATGCTCATTTGTTTGATTGCTTGCTTAATGGCTGCCTTTCCAACTAGACCATAAAGTTCATTCGAACAGGAGCGTGTTTATTTTAGCTACTACACCCTCTGGGCCCGGTTTGCTGCCTGGCACTCAATACGCACTCGATAACCATTGATTAATGATGAGTGAGTGAAGGAAAGGCTCTGGCTGCCTTGCGAGATAGTTTAGGCTTTCCGCGTCCCGGCACTCTTGACATCTGGGGCAGGGCACTCTTCGGTGGAGGTCGACTTGTTCTTTATAGGATGCTACCTTTTCTTAGACTCGCCCATTAGACTTTGGCAATATCTTCCCTGTTGTGACAACTAAAAATGCTTCTAAACACTGCAAGTTACCCCCAACCCCGGTGGCGGGGGGCAAAATTGCCTATGACTGTGGTACATTAAATATTCAGGGTGTTTGAAATCTGGGCTCTGGAACTCTCTGTTCTGCGCCTGATGAAGGGTCCAGAAGCACACTCTGGTCTCTCCCTACTAAACTTCTTTGGTTGATAGATCCATCTACCAACTAAGGCTTTTTCCTGGCGTCCGTTCCTGGGTGTAAGTACATTTCCTGCCCCATGGATGTCGGAGTTCACGAACTCCATGACTTCTCTCAGTAGATTGGTGGCAGCCAGTAAGCCTCAGAGATCCAATTCCCTGCTGGAGGGAGTATCTTCCACTGCTCTTGGTCCGAGAAAGTTGAGAGGGTTGTGTTCTTCTCTGTACATCACGGAGGGTCCAGAGCTTTGCTAGGGCAGGGTTGTAACTGGAAGTGCCTTGGGTCCTTGTTGCACCAGGATGTGGGACTCTCTGGGAAAGCTAGTGACCAGAGCAATTTAAGAGTTAGTAAGTTGTTCTAACCCAGAGACTCTGAATCAGGAGCAATTTTTGTGTCTCCCTCTCACACCCTGTGTATGTGTGATATTGCCTAGGGATTTGTTTTTACTTGTGTGTCTGTGCATCTGTAATGTATGGGTATTCATCATGTGAGTGCAGTGTCCATGGAAACCAGAAGAGAGTACTTCTGAATGCCCTGCAGCTGGAGTTACAGGTGATTGTGAGGTCCCCAAAATGGATGCTGGGGACCAAACTTGGGACTTCTGGAAGAGCTGTATGTCAAGTCACTGAGATTTGAGGACTTTCTGTTTTTACAGAATCATAGGCCCTTCCCTTATCTACCCAATAAATGGCTGAAATACAAGACACATACTAGCTTTATAATTAACAAGATCTCCGTATTTTCCATGGTGCCAGAATCCTTCAAGAAAACAAAGGAATTATGAATAAGTTGGATTAAGTTAATAACCCCATGAAGAGCCATGGCATTTTCCATAATGGAAATGCATAGAAGAGGAAACCAAATGCTAATGGAGTCGAGGTTTTTATTCTATAGCCCGTGGGTCCAATTTGGCCCTGTCTCTTTTTGGGCAAATGAAGTTTTATTGGGGCACAGTCATGTCCACTTGCTTTTGAATCATCTACAGGAGTGTTTGCATTATTGGGATGTAGGTGAGGAGCCCCAACAGAGACAGTTCACTCCTTGGATCTTTGCAGAAACAACTTTGCTGACTCCTGATAAGCACATGGGGTTGAGTCTCAGCCCCGTCCGATATTTCTGGGCCGTGTCTATTTCTCTGAGATTTAATGTTCTCATCAATCAAATGAAGAGGGTGACAGGGGCGTTCCTATGATTGTCTCATATTTAATGAGCTCAAGTGCTTTGCCCACTGCCGGGCACATGGAATACGCCTAATGGAAGACAGTATTGTTCTATAGACACTGAGCCAATCAGTCATTGATTTACCCGGTTCTCAAATATGCGCTCGGCATTTCCTGTGTGCCTAACGGTCTAGACAATGTGGATCCAAAGGCCAGGCAGACTAAATCCTGCTCCTCAAATTGGTTTGAGTTTAGAAAACAGATAGCAGAGGGTGATAGCTATTATGAAGTGAGCCTTACAGATAATAGTAATCGGTTATTATAGTAGAGAATCCTTTCGGGCTCCGTGGAAGTAGGTTCTGCTGTTGGGGATTGGCAGTGGGTTTTCTCTTTTCATCACAGACACCCTGGCAGCCCACAAGGAAATGTGTTTATCTCAAAAGCACTTGGCAGAGGTGGCACCACCGGGGCCAAGCTGGTAGAAAGACCCCATTTCTCAACCCAGCTCTCTACGCAGAATTATTTAGAGGGAAACTTTATCAGGAGGCCTTCCAGGTCCACGCCATCCATCTTACAGAGGTAATTCAATAGCCCTCGCGAGCTGATGATTTATGGGACCAGTGGCCTCCGGGAAGCTGCTCTTTGTATTACAGCCTGTGTTTGTCAATGGCCAGCGACCTGCTAGCGGGGGCCAGAAGCAACAGGCTCTCTGTTTAATCCCATTAACCCAGGCTTTGGTTACAGCCAGTTTGGGGGCCAGCAGAGAACCAATGCCACTTGGGCAGATGAGAGATTTGGATTGTTCTAAGCCGGGAGATCTCGTTAAAACGGAGTGACTCTATCTTAATGTGCTGGGGCTCTTTCTTCCTTCGAAGGTTCCCATAAGCCTCCAGATCATCTTGACCTCGCGGTCCTCGGGAGTTAGAGACTGTCATCTTCCCTTGAGTCCAAGCTGAGAAGCACTTAACTCACGCCTGGATTAATGTAGCTGCAGCAAGTGCTCAGGATCTGTTGTGAGGAAGCCCGGGTTTTGGGGGTTCTGAGCCTTTGCCTCTTTGGTGTCCTGAACTAAGCACGCTGAAGCGATCTCCAGGGCGCCAGGAGCCTCACTTTCGTACACATCATTTCATTTCAGTGCTTGGTGCTGGGCCTCCTACCCAGTAGGCACTGTGTCGATGTTTAAGAGATGGGTGTCTTCAGGACCTCGGCACATGCTGTCTGTTTCTGAAACACTTCCATACGATCGGATCGCTCACCCCTAACTGTCCTTAAGGCCCAGGCTCTGATGTCATCTTGAGAAAGCATCTAATCTATAAAATGGGAATGGTGCAATCCGACAGAACTGAATGCAGGGAGTTGGTTCCACCTCTGCTGGAGGGTGGGGAGGGAAGAAGGGAACAGTATGCCACACAAAGCACCTACAATACCTGCAGAGCCAATTACCTAGGTGGGTACCCAGGTAGGTGGTGTGGCTCCCTGGGTCTTGTTTCATAAGGCATCCACCAAGCGTCTGCTAAAACTGGGGTCTCCTCCAAAGTCAGTTTCCACTGAGGGCGGGATCTGCTTCCAAGATCGCTCCAATGGTCACAGGCAGGATCCGCTTTCTTCATGGGCTGCTGCACTGAAGTCTTTGGTTTGAGGGTGGAGGAGTTCCATCCCCCACCGGTGACTCTGTAGGTGGCTCCCAAAATGACCACTGGCTTCATGGGAGTAAGCAAGCAAGAGAGAGAAGCTTTGGCTGTGATCAGTCTTGTTTGATATCAGCAGTGATAGATATCCCATCACCTCTTCTGTGAGTAACGAGGCAGGAAGTCTGTCTTCTCTCCTCCAGGAGTAGGAATCACACATGGGGAGGGGTCCATGGGAGGGATCACCAGGCAAACTCAGAGGCTGCCCCACTCCCCACAGTCAGAAAGAAGCTCATGGCATCACAAGGCTGGAGGAACAATGGGCGTGGCTGGGGCTCTAGAATCGGAATGCTTGGACAAGGAGCTGGCAGTGATGCTCGTGAGGGAACCCTGGCCAGCGGTGCTGGTAATGGACAGGGTCTCGTGGTGCTGTTTCTAGGCGTATAAGGAGAACACCGGCTAGCTGCTGCTTGTGGAACCATGGAGCACTTCCTGGGGTACGGGGAGAATGTCCAGTGGCAAGGGGGACAAGACTCGGTGGGGTGAAGTGGACCTCTGAAAATTCACTCCCTGTAGCCATAATGAAGTCTTTAAAATAACCTGTGTGTGTGTGTGTGCGTGTGCGTGTGTGTGTGTGTGTGTGTGTGTGTTGCAGGGTGTTGTATATGGTCCACAGCACATATTTGGAGGTCAGAGGTCAATCTTGGGACCTTCATGGCCCTCCATCTCCACTTCCGGGCTGACCACGGGGATGCTGGGATTACAGGCACATGTGTGACACAACAGTCCTGCCGCCCTGCGGGTTCCGGGCATCTGAACTGTCCAGGACGGTGCCAGGATTCGGGAAGAGGGTCACTGGAGATGAACTGGGTCTGGGAGAAGAAGATTTGGGTGGGATCTGACACAATGTGGCAGATGTCTAGGAAAGGGGGAAATGTGGATGCAGACACTCACACTGGAAGGCACGGGAACAAGATAGAGCAACTGTCGTTAAGTTGAATACTTGAGAGTGGAAGTGGAGACGGGCTGGGCTCGCTCACCTCCAGCAGTCATTCCCGTATCATCTCCTTTAATCATCAGATCTGCGCGCAGGTGTTTCACCCCATGCTGTGTATATACAAATGATCAAAATGACTCACTAATACGTGGCAGTCAGGGTGGGATCTTCTTCCTACCAAACATTCCTGTCCTCATAGCATCCTTAGAGTTGGCGTGAATAACCACGGCGGGGTGCCAGGAGCTGCGTGGGACACCTGCGTGCCATCATCCGAGCCACGCGTGTATCGTCTGCCTCCTATGTGTTTGTGACAGTGTCATCTTTTCATTTTGCGTATGTGTGTATTTTTATGTGGGAGTGTATCGTATAGGTATATGTGTGTGTTCTTGTATAGTGTTTGTATGTATGTTTGTAATATGCATGCATGATTTTGTGTGGTGTATGTGGGTGGGTGTGGTTTTGTTTGCGTGTATGTACTGCATGTGTGCATGTGGTGTATATGTGTATGTATGTGTGTGTCTGTGTGTATTTGTACATGTGCGGTATATATGTGTGTATGCGTGGTATATGTGTATTTGTATGTGTGTGGTACGTGTGTGTGTGTGTGTGTGTGTAGTGTTTGTATCTCTCTGTGTCTGTATTTGTGTGTGTTTGTATGGTATATGTGTATATATGGTATATTTTATGTGCACTTGTGTGTATGTGTGTGGTGTTTGTATCTGTGTGGTGTCTGTGTGGGGGCATGTGTGTGGTATCTGTGGTACGCGATATCATCCATAATGGTGCCCCGAAGCAGATGAGAGATCTGTTCACCAGAGTCTGAAAACGCTGCTCGTTTAAACGGAGCTACTGTGTCTGAGCGTGTGACGAGGCCAGAGGCGGGTGGCAGATGTCCAGATCTGCTTCTCTCTACTCCCTTCCTTTAAAAATAGATGACATTTTGTGTGATGCACTTTGATCACATGATCTTCAATTCCTCCCAGCTCCACCCCTTTCCCTCCAAAATCGTGTCTTTTTTCTCTCACCCATCACGCCCAGTTTGTGCTGCCCAGCTGTTCTCAGATGTGTGGCCTTCCACGGGAGGGTAGCCAACTCACCAGGAGCTACACCCGGAGAGAAAACCCACTCTCCTTCTGCCAGCAGCTGTCCGCAGGGCTGGGCTGAGACTCAGCGTCCGCACCCCCTTTCCTGTTGGGATGTGCCTTGGCTTGAGCTTGCACAGGTTTGGTGCGTGGCGTCGTAGATGCTGTGGTTCCTACGCAGCTACCCTGCTGTGTCTAGAAGACATTGGTTTTTGTTTTATTTATTTATTTATTTTTACAGTCGCCCACCGCTTCTGGCTCATCCACTCCTTCCACCGAGTCTTCCACAAAGATCTCTGAGCCTTGAGAGAAGGGGTGTGATACATATGTCCCATTTAGGGCTGAGCGCTGCTCTCGTAAGTCTCTTAAGCTATGCACACTGACCAGTGGTGAGTCTCTGTGTTATTTACTTATCTGCTACAAATAGAAGCTTCTACGATGAGAGGAGACATGCTTTAGTCTTTGGCTGGAATAATAAGTTATCAGAGTCAGTCTAATACCATGCCTACTTTATTCCCTCTGACACAGGGTCTGAACCCGGAGCTAGGCTAGCTGCCCATGAGCCTCAGGGATCTTGTCTTCCCCCCACCCCAGCGCTGGGGTTACAGACGTGTGCACAGCCACACCAGATTCTTACGTGTGTGTGTTGGAGATTTGAACTCAGGTCCTCGCCCTTGCTCAGCAAGTGCTCTTCCCCACTGAACAGTCTCTCGAGACCCGTTACTCATTCCTCGCTTCACAGAGGGAGCGGTACCGACGGAGGGCCTGAAACCAAACAGTATTCTAGTTAGCTCCGATTCTACCGCACAGCCAGACAGCTGAAGATCAACCAACATCCCTCCAGGAAAAGTGGATTAATAGGTTGTTGATACATCTAATGGTTTGTTTAATTGATGGCTTCTGCCATTAATACAGGAGAGTTTAAAGGAGCTTTTATGATTAGAAGGCCCACATCAATTAGCCTTGGAAACAAGACTGTAAATACAAATGTCGTTTGTTCCATTGCCAATCAAAACAAGCACCTATATTTGTAGCCAAGGCCTTAAGAATTTATTCTGTAAATATTTGAGCATGGATTTTATGCGCGTGGCACTGTTCCTGTGGCTGTGTGGGACCTGAACTTGTACAAGGTGCACTCTGTCCCCAGGGGTCTTGTGGTGTAGTTAAAGAAACGAGGCACACGTATGGGCATGTTAATTAACACAAGGCCACGGAGGGCAAAGTACTAACTAGCGGAAAGGACACTGGGAGAGTCACGCTGTGGTTACTTAGAGAAACAGCAGAAGAACCTTGATGTCGCTTCATTGAGTGTGGATCGCATCCCATCCATGGCGCCGAGTGCTTGATGCCTGTTCCGTTTCAGGGATGAGGAAACTGGGGCTTAAAGATGTTGAAGGACTTGCACAAGGTTACAAAGCTAGCACGTGAGGTGTTGACAGCCTGACGGGGCCCAGGACCACCTAGCAGACAAGCTTCTGGGCACTCCTTAAAGCAGCGGTTCTCAGTCTTCGTGACACTGCGACCCTTTGATACAGCCTCATGCTGTGCTGACCCCAACCATAAAATTACCTTCGTGGCTACTTCATAACTGTAATTTTGCTGCCGTCATGAATCGTAATGTAAATATCTGATGTGCAGATGGTCTTGGGTGACCCTTGTGAAAGGGTCGTTTGACCCCCCCCCCAAGGGGTCTCGACCCACAGGTTGAGAAATACTGCCTTAAGGGGTCATCCAGATCAGGCCGAGATGGGGAGGCTCACCCTGAAAGTGGGCAGCACCATTTGGAGTCCTGGGTTGAATGGAAAGGAGTAAGAGAGCCGAACACCAGAATTCACCACTCTCTGCCTCCCGACTGTGGGTGTGGCGGGTGTGGCAGGTGTAGCAGGTGTGGCGGGTGTGGCCAAGGTATGATGGGATATGACCAGCTGCCTCACGCCCCTACTGTCATGACTTCCCCGCCATGATGGACTGTACCCTTGACCTGTGAGCCTGGATGAGCCCTTTGTTCCTGCAGCTGACTTTGTCAGAGGGTTTTACTGCAAGGACAGGAACGGACCCCATAGAGGAGGGTGCGATCCCGAGGTATATCACCACAGAGCGATCTCGTAAGCCCTGGCACTGAACCTGCCCTGTGTATGGCCGTGGGTAGTAGTGGCCGTATTGGGAAACTCGGAAGACTTGGGTAAATTTTCCTAAATTTGTGACATTCAAACTGGGTTTCAAGACATAAATAAGAGGTCAGGAGTCAAATAGAAAGGGAGCTAAGGACCCAGGCAGAAGGAACAGCCAGTGGACAGCACCCGTGTGTCTTCCTTCGTGCCCCCATTCTTCATCCGGCATGCTCATCCTGTTCTTCTGTTCTTTGGCTTGTTTTCCATTTCCAAGCCACCGTCCATCTTTCGTGCCCACCTTTCCGAGAAGCAGTGGACGCGATCCTTTGACCCCACCAGCACAGGCTTGGTTCTTTGGGAGCGAGATGCCTCTGCAGTTCTCGACTAGATTTGTATTTCATCAATTATTTCGAGCACTTCACAGAGAGAGTTGTAAGAACGCACCCCCTCGCCATGTTCCCTCCACACACGCCCTATTAAGAATGCTGGAAACGCCGGGGAGGGAGCGGTCCTGGAGGTCTAAAGCGCTTATGGCTAATTTTTTTTTTTTTAATGCTGAAAGAAAACCAAAAGCATATGGGAATAAATTAAATTTTCTGCCTTAGGAGGCCCTGAGCCCTGAAATTCACATAATTGACCATTGGCCTTAGGTGGTGGGGCGGGTACTAGAAGTGTGATGGGGTGGGGGAGAGAAGAGCCCAAGGGATGTGTGCAACGGAGGGAAGGTCGTTGTGCAGAAAGAGGTTGCATCCCCGTGGCGTCGGCATCTCCACCAGAAGACGGAGGAAGCTTGGTAAGGATGTATCATGACATCACCTCTCAGAGCACCTGTGTTTTCATCTGTGGAGTGGGAACATGGCACTGAGCCTATGAGGTCATAGGAGAAGTCATTTAAAGAGCTGTCTGGCACACAGCGGGTAATAAAAATGCGAGCTACCGCTCACGATAACATTGTGTTTCTAGGGTAGGGTGCTGAGTTGTGTTTCAGATTGGGCTCTGCGGAATAAGAATGTGGTAGACACTCGAAGTCTCGTGAACTTGATGTATTAAGTTCAGAAGAGAGAGAAGGGGAAGAGGAAGAGGGGGGAAGAAAGGGGAGAGACCATGAGGAGGGAGTATCCGTCAGAGACCGTAGCCTGACCCCATGGGGAGCCCTAAAGTAAGGATGATATAACAGCGTCCTGTATTAAAATAACACCAGCCTTCCTAGCTCTGCGCCAGTTGGCTATTGGGTGCAGGATACATGAGCCCTGTTTGATGGAGGTTCGTCTCTAAGGCATACGTGAGTACGGCAGCCGACATCCACAAGATCTCAAGTGTAGGCATCTGGGCTGGTAAAGCGAACCAGGATCAGCTGCATCAACCTGGTTGCCATGGTGAAGGATGCTGAATGGAGGTGCAACAGAGCGAGGGTTTGCTTCTACAAAGCGCAGGGTTGAATTTTTAACAAAGACATTCACAGAAGTGTCACCCCAGTGTCAATGAGGAGACCCCCCCAAGTCCCTGTTGGATCTTGATATGTCAAGAATCCTGCTCTTCCACCAGAAACTATCCCATTATGCTTCTGTTCTGAGACAGAACATTTACCCTAATCCATAAATTATTCTTGTATTCCTTTGTGCCTCGCGTACAGTGGGGGCTCACAACTGCTTTCTAAGATAAAGTACTTTTCTGGCAACAAATGGCTAGACTTCTTTCCTTGACATTTTTGGGCACTCCCGGTTGTATTCTAGTCTGAATTACTTTAATGATTACCCTTAGCCACTGTCACAATCCCTGTGCTGCTTAAACCTCTTCTCACAGTGTTTGTGATAGTTATAACAATTTTCACATTAATAGGATCTAGAAGCACTGGGGAAGTGTGCCTCTGGGCATGCCTATGGGGATTATCTTGATTACATGAATTGAGTTGGGAAGACCTGCCCACCGTGGGCGGCACCATTTCCTGGCTGGATCCCGGGCTGTATAATGGAGAAAGCAAGCTGAGCAGCAGCAGCAGCATGCATCGCTCTCTGCTTCCTGGTTGTGAGTGCAATGGATTGGGCTAGCTAGCTTGTTACTGTACCTTCCGGACCGCTTTGGAATTCTGAGCCAAAATAAACCCACCCTTTTCCAGTTGCATTTCCTGGGTATTTTAACACAACAGGAAAATAAGACAAGAAAGTGTTATTGTCATCAGTCTAATTGTCCAGGCCAAAATCCTAATTTAAAATTCTTTTTCTCTTCCCTTAAACCACTAGCCATCAAATCTACCAACAAATCAGGTTTATTCCCTCAGTTACATCACAACCTGGTATTTCTTGGGTCCTTTCTTTGCTTGCCCCCCATCCAGTCTATCTCTTCTGTACTCCTCATCCAGATGACAACTATTATCTCAATGGCATCCTTGCACCCAGTATTGCTCAACCAGGTAAGTGTTTTCCACAATAGCTGCCACACGATAGACTTTCAATAAATGGTGAAGGAATGGGCATAATCATTTCTTTTAGACTTAAAAGTTTTGATTCCCTGACTAGAAGTCACTGTTTCAAAGATGATCAGTTGGCTAAGTATGCCTCTGAGTTCAGGAATGCTGCTGATGAGTAGAACCATTTTGACAAGTCGCTAGTCTCTAGAGAAGACTCGACATTTACCCTGCAATACACCTGCAGCCCTCTAGGAGGCAGCGGCTTCCTGATTGAACTGAGCTGCTCTGGTTAATGTAGGTCTTTGCTGTTCCCCTGCGTGATTGGCTTTGAGGTTCTGTTCCCACACTGCACTTTTGTTCTGACCGCATCTCCCATCTGGAATGACATTTCGAGTTTACCTTGATCTCTATGTGTACAAAAACGCATCCGTCTTTAAAGCCCCAGCCCAAATGTCAACACCGCTGAAGCCTTTTTCTGACTCGACTCAAGTAGGAAGATGTCTGCCCCCTTGCTGTGCTGGCATAGAACTTTGTCTTCTTGGTCCTCATTTATAGCGCTGGCTACCTGGTTTGGACAGTTTGTGAACCGGTGACATTCGCGAAGAAAAGAGAGTTCCAATAGAGATTTGGCCAACTTATAAAGTTTCCAACACGTCTTTGAAAGGAGCAGGTCTTGTCAACGCCATCGTTTCATAAAAAGAAACCTATTTAAACACACAAGAGAAACAGATGAAGTGCATCATTTCACAGTAAGGAATCGTTTTTGTAATCAAATAAATTTAGGGCTATGAAAAATTCTTCTGTTTATGAGTCCTAGGGAAGAATCCATCACAGATTGGCGCCCATCCAGAGAGGGGCCCTGGCGTCTTCATTCTCGCTCACCGATCCTGTGTCTTCCCCTTCATCGCTGCTAGCCTAAGTCTCATGCATCTGAATTAGCACATTCTCCCAGACAAAACCAGGCTCCTGGGGAGCAATGCAAAACTATTTGATTAAGCACCACGAAGTGAGGAGAATTTGTTCTTTTTTCAGGATAGTTTGGGTCCCATCCTCTAAGTAGTTCTACAGCCATGTGAAGCAGCTGAACTAGGTGACATGGCATTTGGCTTGCAATACCTTGACAGCCCTCTAGGAGGCGGTGGCTTTCGGGTTGGACTTCAGAGCTCTGGCTGAACTAGGTCTTTGCTGTTTCAAAGCAAGACTAATCTTGAGATTCTGTTCCCACCCTTGTACCCTCCAGTATCTTTAGCCTTTCGCAGAAGGAAACAGCATCAGGGAGTTGTTTGGATTTCTGCCTACTAACTAGTAGGAAATCATTTTCTCCCCCAGGAAGGCACTTTTTGTACAGTGTGGAGAGATGAGGCCAGAGCATACTTAATTTGCAGTATCATAGTAGATGCTCAATAAATTCTGAACAAGTATCCATAGCTCTGCCTCACAGTCCAGTCCATGATGTTTACTCTCTCTTTTAGTCCTGAAGACTTTCTTGGTTGAGCTTGAGTCTGCTCATGCTTGCAGTTGTATTTGAGAGTTCACCTGTCCCTTAAAGCAGCAATAAGAGGGAGTTGAGACTTGCACAGGAATAGGCCTCTGTGAAAGTTAGGAAGGGTCCATAATCCAGGGGTCTATATGATGGAATCACATTCAGAGGCCTGTGTGGTCCAGATGGAATGTAGAAAGAATGTTACGAATGTTGGTACACACTTTTAATCCCAGTATTCAGAAGGCAGTAGTAGT
Organism: Cricetomys ansorgei; assembly: GCA_026225945.1. Taxonomy (NCBI): domain Eukaryota; kingdom Metazoa; phylum Chordata; class Mammalia; order Rodentia; family Nesomyidae; genus Cricetomys; species Cricetomys ansorgei. The sequence continues at coordinate 513,120 of JAMJFZ010000818.1, read as the reverse complement.
ACATGCCTTTGATCCTAGCACTTGGGAGACAGGAAGCAGAGCTCAGGAGTTAGTGCCAGACAAGAGTGAAGCCTGAGATTAAATCAGAGTGAGGTCATGCTCAGCTCTCAGGATATAAAAGCAGGCTGTCAGCTCACAGAGTCAAGCAGTCCGACCCTCAGTATGAGAGAGGCAGTAATGAGGCAAGCAGTCTGAAGCAGGCAGACAGGGACAAGACACAGAGAAAATGAATCTGTCTGACTGAGGATAAGGCAGAGAAACAGAGAGGCTGATTGAGACAGTATGCAGCAGTGAGAGACACAGAGGCAGCTGAGCAGAAGTCAGTATCAGAAGGGACGAGTGAATCAGTTTGAAGCTGAGCAGAGCAGTTGAGTCTGAGGCAGTCAGAGAGTCAGCCAGAGTTTCTCAGAGTCAGAAGAGCTCAGTTAGAAACAGTAAGCCTACTCAGAAGATCAGTTTGAACCAGTCAACTTGGAGAAGATTTTGAACCAGGCAAGTTAGTTGAGTACAGCACAGCTCGGAGTCCAGAAGGAGCTATCCAGAGTGGCTCAGTCAGCCCTAGGTCCCGGAGGTTGATTGCACCGCGTGGGGGTTTAAATGTTTGAGATTGTACAAAGGCTGAAACCTTCCAGGCTTAGACTAAGGATTAGATTGTGCGGAGGCCGAAATGCTCCAGGGCTCCAGGCTAGAACCAGTGATTGAATTAGACAAAGAATAAACTTCTCTTTGCCCAGAACCAGTGCCTACATCTTGTGACTCTTTGGCTACAGAGACCAGCAAGCCCAATGCCAGGCATGCCTTAGTCACCAAGTACAGGGAGGTCTTGTGGCTTTCCAGGAGCTTTACTTGGTCACTACTTCTTATAGAGCCCTGGGAGAGCTGCACCAAGGACAAACTGTCTTCCTGGCTCAAGACATCAGGCACAGGACAACCCCTGCCTCCAGAATGGCGCAGACACAACTGTCCTGTGTGGTTTGCTGGTACTCTGTCCATCCGTGAGTAACGAATTCTTCCTTGATCATCTGCTGTGTAAATCACCGACGATGGAGAGTTAATCATGCATAGGAAATGGTTCCTTTCTCCGAGTTAATGAGCGCAGTGCTCCGAGCACCATCTGTTTACGGACTCTATTTCAAATCTTGGGCAGTTTGAACAATTAATCGTACCCGGTGATGTCTCTTTGTTTTCAGGCAATAGGGAAAATTTCCGTTCTCCCATAAAACACGTATACTCGCTGGACAGAAATACTTTATCTTGTTTTTATTTTATGTTGAGTGTGCGTGTGTATTGTGTGTGTGTGTATGTGTATTGCGTGAGTTCTTATGTGTGAATGCAGGCACACACCTGTTACACCTGCACAGGGAAGGAGATCAGATTAAAGCCCATGGCGTCGGTCCTCACTTTTGTCTTGTCTGAGACAGTCTCTTGTCTGCTGCTGTGAACACAGGCTGGCCGGCCCACGGGCCTCCGATTCACCGACGCCTGCCTCCCTCATCCCTCTAGGGATGCACTGGGATTGGTCTGCTGCACCCAGCTTTTATGTGAATTCTAGGGACCTGAACCCACATTCTGAGGCTTGCATGGCATGTGCTCTTCCCCCACTGGGTCGTCTCCCCAGTCCCATAAATCTTTAGCTTCTTTGTGCACTTTAAAAAAACTTTATAAGAATTGAAAGAGTCGTGTGTGTGTGTGTGTGTGTGTGTGTGTGTGTGTGTGTGTGTGTGCGCGAGAGAGAGAGAGAGAGAGAGAGAGAGAGAGGGAGAGAGGAGATAGAGGAGACAGATTTGGTCCTCAGTTTTTCTGAGTCACCGCCTAGTGAGTTCAGTAGCACATCGTAACAACCACAGAGACAACATTTCTACCATTTTTAGAGGGGAGTCATCAAGAACGAGAAAGTGCCACTCCTTCCTTTGCCAAAGCTGGGGATCCTAACGACGGCCCGAGAAGGCCTCGACTCTGATGAACTCAAAGGCACGGAGCCCTGCTCTCTTGCACCTGACTTCCCCTGGTGGGAAACCTCACCTGCCTTCAGGTCCCAGCGCTAGTGGTTCTTCACTGCTCTCCCCTGGACGGCTCACAGGCAGAGGGTCAATGTCTCCGTCTCAGCTGCCACTCAACACTAAACGAGCCCTCCTCCTCATTTATCTGAGCCTCAGTGTCCTCGTCTCTCCACTGGGAACAATCATGGTGTCTCTGCATATGTTCTTATGAGGATTAAATGTGGTAATATAAGTAAAGGTCATACAGTCCTCGAGTAGCAAAATTATCGCGGTTCTTTATGAAGCTCTTCCTATGGGCAGGCAGCTTGCTAAGTGTTTTATAACCACCGTGCATCGCGAGGTCTCAAAACTCCCCAGAAAGCAACTATTATAGCTAAGGATCAATCCGTCATTTAACACCTATTTACTGAGCGTCTACTCTGTGGAGGTACGTCTGTTGCTAGGGCTGGAATTTACTTGGGATGTAGACAGTAAACCAAGTTACACACTGGAATGAGGATAAAGGTTCTAAAGAGACCCGTGTGGCATTCTACGGGTGCATCACAAGTCGGGTGGGGCTTAACCTCGTCACGGACAGAGCACGCCTGAGATGACTGCTTGGGGAAAGTCACACTTCGGCTGAGCCTGAAAGGTTGAGTGGGAGGAAGTCGAGGCGAGGGGGACGAGGGAGAACATTTTGAGAAGAGGATGATGTTCTTATGGAACCAGAACCTTTCCTGTTTTCATCCAAAGGCATCAAAGTCTGAGCTACATTAGCGTCTGTGGCAGACTGGTGATCTGGACTCTTATTTTTATTTATTTATGTGTGTGCGTGCGTGTGTGTGTGTGTGTGTGTGTGTGTGTGTGTGTGTCTGTGTGTGTGTGTGTGTGTTTTACTGGTGGATCGGTGCATACATATGTTCAGGTGCATGTCCATGCACCTGAGACGTCAGGTTGACAGCATTTGGAGACGTCAGGTTGACAGCAGATGTCTTCCTTGACTGCTCTCCACCTGTACACATTGAGGCAGCCTCTCTTGCTGACCCCAGAGTTCATGATTCAGTCAGCCTGGCCAGCCAGCTTGTTCTGACGTCCCCTGTGCGTGCCTCTCGCCTGTGCCAGACAGAGGCTGGAACTCAGGTGGCCGCCATGCCCACCAGGCTTTTACATATGGGTTCCAGGGATCTGAACTCTGATCTCCAGGCTTGCATAGCCAGTGCTGTACGTCCCGTGCCATCTCTCTGGCCCCTCCTGAACTTTTTCTATGTAAGCGATTAATAATACCTTCATTAGGATTTATCAGAGATGTTGTTTTTATGATAATGTTAGGAAGCCAAAATGCAAAAGGAAACTAATGTCATCAGAGGTCAGAGACTGCAAAGAGATGACACTCATCATGAGAGCTATTATGGATTGGCAGTGTCTGTTACGTCTATCTGTTGGAAAAGATATCCCTTTTGTGACAGAGTGGTGTGATTGATTAGTGATGTCTGTTTCAGACATCGAAGTAGAGATGCATGTCATGTATATAAAGGGGTTCAAAAAAGCTGCTAACAATTGGTGTCATATGTTCTATTTAAAAATTCATCCTTGCCTTAGATATAGTTTATAGGCGGTTATAGGTATTAAAATATGGAGCCGAGCTGGGCGGTGGTGGCGCACGCCTTTAATCCCAGCACTTGGGAGGCAGAGGCGGGTGGATCTCTGAGTTTGAAGCCAACCTGGTCTACAGAGTGAGTTCCAGGACAGTCAGGGCTACAAGAGAGAAACCCTGTCTCGAAAAACTATGTGTGTGTTGTGTGTGTGTGTGTGTATGTACACACATACACATGTATGTTTGTGTATACACGTATATATGCATATTTATGTATATATGTGTATGTGTGTGTATATATATATACACATATATAAACCATTAGAAAATGGTCAAGTAAAGTGAAAAGCAGGCTTTCTACATAATTCATAAGAACCAATTGTGGGTCAGCAGGAGGAAGAAAGGGAGCTTGAGGGAAAGGAGAGGTGGTGGGGAAGGTTCCTGATGGGAGACGGCAAAGCCGGGGATGCCTCACGTCTGACTAGAAGCACATTGCTTTACTGCGGGGTGCAGCGTGTAGACTCATGCTAACAGTGGAAGTCTGTTTCACAAAGTGAGACTCTGTTGGTGGCCTTTGGGGGAGTGAAGGGTGGGGAGAAGGGTCCCCAGTAAGAAGACACAACCTGGGGAAAGAAAGGAGACGTGGGATGATGATCTGATGATCCACAATCTAAACCAACTAATAAGTCAAGTACCTCAGACTGGAGAAATAGAAACCCCCTTCTCAGGGGTCCTCAAAAGAATTGAAAGGAGCCTGGTCACCCATTACTTACAAGATGAAAATCTATACCAATTTCTTTTGAATTTCAATGAACAGGCTAGCACTAAAGGACTTATGTGAAATACAGGCCACTATGCTTCCCTGTTTAGCCTCTTGCTTTTACAGATGGGGAAACTGAGGCCATGTAGGCAGAAGGGGGCTAATGGAGGTCTCAGTTGATGGCTGCCCAGTGAGCCTTCTTCCCGGAGCCTGCGGTAGGGGACATTAGGCAGGGTTAATGAGCCGGCTCCTCTGTCTGCCGGCAGCCCGGGTCTGCAGCATTCAGCTCAGATTTGGGCAAAATACCACAGAGTCCCAGAAGCACTTTCACTTTTAAAGGGAAATTATCAGGATGTAAGTGAAGCCTGTCTTGACAGAGGCATGAATGTGTTTGGTGGAGGTGTTCCGGTAGTCTGCGGAAAGATTGGTTGTCTAGGTGTGACCTGAAAGAGGACAGGAGGGACTTGTATGTGACTCTTGCTTTTAGCTTTCGCTTGGGTAGTCGCTCCAGGATGGCGTCCAGGTGTCTGGGGATGTTAGGTTTTGCGTGTAAACTGTGAGTGGTCACGTATGCAATGGGAATACAGAAGTCTAGCGGACTACAAGAAAAAGCGCAGGTCCCTCCACTTGCCTCCCCACAGGGTCCACATTTACAGGACTTGCTGACCCTTAGGGATGAAGCAGGAAATGCAGATGTCTTCTTGGCTGAGAAGGGAACAGACTCCATAAAACTCGTGGATGCTCCAGGAAGGACTCCCTAGCCCAGCCTTCCCCCGAACTGGCTGCTGCTGTTGTAAGAACCTGAACTGAGACACTGACACCTGAGCTCTGAAGAAGAGACTGTGCTCGTGTTGCACGGGTGTGTGTCTGTGACTGGCTTGTGCGCAACCTGTAGGCGGACTGAGATCTCAGTACTAGTGGTTAGGGCTCTGTGTTTTTTGTTTTTTATCTCTGAGCAGGCATTATATATATGTATATATTTTGTATTCAATTCTCATTATAAAAGCAATAGTTGTTTTTTTGGTTTTGTTTTGCTTTGGGTTTTTTTGTTTTGTTTTTTGTTTTGCTTTTTGCCCCAGAAAGACAAGGACATACAGTCTATCTAAAGAAGGAAAGAAACTTCAGTTGCCATGTTATAATCTAAAAAGATGATCTCATTTTCATTTGGGGGCAAATCCCTGTGTTCTGTTCCACACGCGTTACAGCTCTTTAATGAAAATGGAATGAGGACCTGCGGACATCCCCGATGGAAATGGATCATTATTTACTCAACGAGATTTACGACGAGAAGCATTTATTGAAGTTATTTGTTGAAAAGAGAGATGCCAAGCTAATGAAGGCTCCACTGACGGATAGAGCACGGCCCTTATAATCCAGATTAATTTGTAACCGAGCTGAGGAAGAACAGACAATACATCTATTTACTTAACAACCTGATTGAGTATCTACACTGCTTCAGAAATGGCTTACGGCACGGGAGACGCAGTGGCTCGAAGTCTGCTTGGAGCCCACGTGTGTCGGATGGAGACAGAGCGTAAATAGATGAAAAATGTGAACGGATACATTGTGTGTCGTTAAACATAAGGAGGGCTCTGGCGGTGTAGAGGAGGGTAAGATGGTGTCTGCAGGCAGAGCAATGGCGAGGCACTATTGTCTCAAGTTCAAGATGTTTCAGTTTGTAGTGAGTGCCCAAAATAATGGATTCTTTATGATGTGTTACGTATGCATTACTGTACTGTGTTCATATTTACCCTTGTCCTACTTTCTCTTCCGGATCCACTCATGTTCTCTCTAGATACACACACACACGCACATATACAAACACATATATGTATATATGTTTGTGTATGTATATATCATGTAGATATGACATACATGTACATATATGTACATATGAAATATATGGCATATATACATATATATATATATACACATAGATATCATTTGAATCTATGACCCACATGTGTGCCATCTGTATTTTCCCTCTTAGAATCCTCTCTCCACCCACCTTTCTTTATCCTCCTTCCTTCTCCCAGGATCCCTCACTTTTATCTATAGCTATAGATATAAATCTAGATTCCTAACATGAGAGAAAACACATATTTTACACGACACTGCTGTAAATATTCTTGAGGAGGTGACATCAGAGCAAATCTCTGAAGCAATACTCCGTGTGGGTATCCAAGTTAACCAAAGGACCAATGTCAAGGTCACATAAGCAGATGGGGAGGTGTCAGGTAACGGGACATGGGTACCCAGATCAGTGTGACCAGGGAGGACATAAGGCACAGGAGGTTCACCAGGAAGCCTGGAGTTTGCTTCTGTGGCATCTCGAAGCCACAGTGGGATGTTGGGATGGTAGATTATGGTGACCTTTGAGAAGTTGCAAATAGAGGTGGATTTAGACATTATGTGTTTTCAAAGGTTCATTTTGGCCATAGTGTGGAGACCAGTGGAGAGGAGGGAAGAACAGCCAGAAGCCCAGCTTAGAGGGCAGTAGAGCCTTGAAAAGTTTACCAGGATGGTATTAAACTTACAATCTTCCTGCCCCCACTTCCTGCCCAGGGGGATTGCAAGATTGTGTCACGAGGCTCAGGCTCACCTCATGCTTCCCAGTTGACTACTTACCACCCAGTCATCCCACTGTTTTCTACTGGGGAGAGTCTTGCTTGACACTCAGTGCAGCCATAGTACCGTTTCCCATAATAGCTCCTGGGTCATCGGACCTTCTGCATTTGCTGTACTACTGATACCTTTTCCATTGTCCCTACTTGACTCTCGGCTCCAGGAGGGTGGGGTGCTGTCTGCTTTGGTTCTTCAGGGTCATCAGTGCTTAGCGTGACTCTGGCAAAGAGAAGAAGCTCCATCAACCATTGCTGAATACATGCCTGGGAAACTTAGAAAAGGGGTGACATAGGAATCCTCAGAGAGGCTCGGGGGAAAGGCAAACTTGTGTTTGAGGTAGTTCTCAGCGAATCTCAGAAAACATAAAACATCACTGTGGTTTAAGCACTGGAAGAAGGGAGATGTTTGTTCCCAGAATGCAATGCTATGATGCTGTGACTCAATGGCACTGGCTGGACTCTATTTAGCTATCACTCACTGCTGTGGTGCGTGCCTGTTTCTCTCTCTCTTGATGATAACCAGCTGCTTTCTACATGCCGTCAGAGAACAGGTTATTCCCATCATGCTCTTTCACTGGCTCATCACATTTTGTGCCCAGGTGCTGAGCTCAGTGTCTAGCACAACTACCGCCATGGCAACCCTTTTCCCTCAGCGTCTGATGTCATAGAAGAAAGGAATTCTGCCACGCTGTAATTCCTTATGCAGTGTGAGAGACGGCTGAAGGTCTACCAGCTATCCCTGCGGACAGCTGCGGGAATTAGTTTGTTTGTTCTGGGCATGCTCGATTGACAACCCAGTCCTGAAACAAACGCAGCACGCTTCATCTCAGCCATCTGACTGGCCGTTCACTGAAGCCAGACACTGTGCTGGTTTGGGGCATCGCCCTCTTTAGACCCTTGAGCACACACACTGAGGTATCAACCAACATAACAGCCCGTCATTGGTAACGAGGATGGGACACAGGATGATAGCCACCACCAGGGTCTTTTATAAAATTTTATAGCACTCTTCAGTTCATCCATTGTGATAGTGTCAATTGTTAACTTGAGTCTAGCGCCACCTGGGTGATCATCCTCTGGGCACGCCCGAGAGGGGATTATTTTGATTATGTTAATGGATGGGGAAGACCCATTTGAATTGTAGGCAGGATCATCCCATTGTTAAGAGACCCTGCATTGCTTTGAAGGGAGCCTGCTTCCCTTCAAAGGCACTCGCAGGGGTGCCTTCCTTGTTTTCTTCCCTTCATAGATGTGATGCGATCAGCTGCTTCAAGCTCCTTCTGCCTTGGCTTTCTGCCATAATGGGCTTTACCTTGAACCGTGAGCCAGAATCAACCCTTTCTCTCTTAAGTTGCTTCTGTTAGGGAATCGTGTCTCAAAGCAATGGGAGGAGAAAGACATCACCCTGTTGATCTGCTGATGTGGACGGGCGAGTTCTCCCATCAAAAATTATTTTATTTTTTATCTATTCTGAGTGTGTGTTATGCACGTGTGTGTGTGTAACCATGGAGGCCAGGAGAGGACATGGGATCCAATGGAGCAGGAGCTACAGGTAGTTGTAAACGGTGGTCCTCTAGAAGGAGCAGCAGGCACTCTTCATCAGCCCTGCCCCCCCCAATTATCGTATGCAGTCCAAGCATGCTACTTTTGGAAAGCCCACCCACTGAGGATTGCCTTGGGGGTGCTCTGCACACCCAGTCTCCTGTGGACCTCCTCTAGACTACACCAGAGTGGAATTCAGAAGTTCTCACGCAGGGCTCTCTCATTGATTACTCAGCAAAGGGGACCCTTCTACGGTGACAATGAATATACATTTCACTTCAGGCCTGACCTGGAGCCCAGTCAAGGCCTCTGTGGTACCACGGGCACATTGGTGACTCCAAGCCCTAGGGTGGTCCCACCTCTAGAATGGTGCTGACGGCAGGTGTGTTGGTGCACACCTGTAATTCCAGAACTTGGAAGGCTGAGATATGAGCACTATGGATTCAGGGTCAGCCTTGGAAACACGGTAAGACCTTGTCTTTCAAAGGGCAGTGTGAGAGTTGCGAGACCAAAACCCGAAAGGTTAAGGAAGAACACACTGGTATGATATGTGCGCAATAAACAGATAAAATGATCCATTTTTCCCTGGCGGTAGCATGAGCTAATAGCTCACTAGCTACATGTGACATACAGACTGTCTCATCTGCGTATAACCTGTTGCTATGCATCACTGTTTCCTTGGCTGTACACTGGCGGTAACAGTTACTTCTACGTCTTGAGATTGCTTTGAAGGTTGGCACATTCTGCGCTAAGTCAGAGCCAGCTCTGGTAATTTTCACATGTATTTCATGTAAGAGGGGAGAGGACGGAGCTCCGGAGAGGACACATAAGACAGCAGAAGCCTGCCTTAATCACCTCAACTCCGGGCTAACCCACTCCACAAAGCTCAGTGCAGATCCTACCCGTGAACTGATGCCCAGTCCATGAATGTGCATCTCTGGTGTCGGCGAGCGAGGAGCAGCAGCTTTGCCCTGAGATCCTGCCAGCTCCGCCTCCCTCCCACATCTCATCTGTTCCCTCACCCCAGAGCCAGGCCCCATTACCACTTTTCCCCCAGAAAAGCGCTAAAAGACAGAGTGATTTGGGAGTCCCATCTCATTCCCACCTGTTGCCTGGAGTCTCGGCAGACATCAGAACAGAGCCATCTAATTAAAGTTTATGTCAGCTGTGGTGTACGGCCTCATATTGATGAAGTAGTGTGGGGTGCCAGCAAGAGAGGCTTACCCACAAAGGCCTGGGGCGGGGGAGAGACTTTCCAAGCTCTGAAACAGTGTCTGGAGCCTGGACCGTAAGTCCAGGACTGGAGTTAACATGAAAACTGTTGCTGAGGTCTTCAGCTCTACTGAACCCCACTGACCTTATCTACAGACTAGAGAGGCACAGGCTTGTTTAGATTACGTGTATGTGAGGCTCCCAAACCACGCCCACGTCTGTCTTGCAGTTTTCTGCCCCGCTTGCTTTTTTTCCTTTTCTCTAAACCCCTTCAATGACAGGGTTAGGGGAGAGGATGCAATAGCAACCCGCACCATACACTGACACGGTCAGCTTGTCTGCAAGCCCGAGCCTTCCTTGCTGTCTTCAACTGATCATTTCTAAGGACTCCGTTCTTAACCTGTGAATTGAAGGTGGTAATCCAGAGCTTCCCTTAAATGATCGCTGAGACTGTGAAGGAACCAGTATGCTACTACAGAAACAATCAGTCAATACCCAGTTATTGTCACGGATTCCGAATCTCAAATGTGCCCCACTCCAATATGGTTGATGGCGCATCTGTGTCTCCCAAGAGCGTCATCTCCCACGTGGTCCGGCAGCTCTGGGGTTTGGATTCTGCAGGGCCCTTTTCTTTGCACACAACACCATTTGACTCTGTTCTTTCTGCAGCGCTCCCGTTCCTGAGGGGACAGGGCATGCTTGTTAGTAATTGTGTTTTCAGTACCTTGGACAGCACAGCCCTCACTTACCGTTTGTTTCTGTTAGGAAAGGACACGAAGAACTTTAGGCGCCCAGCTAGGGAAATGACTCAGTGCCAGGCAAGAAAGAAGACCCGAGTTCAGGTTCCTAGAACCCACATAAAAGCAAGGTGCAGGACGTGGACCTGTAACCCCAGTGTTGGAGACTAAGAAAGGCAGATGGGGAAGGCTGCTAGCCAGCTAGCCTAGCTGAAAAGAGCAAGCTTCGGGGTCAGCGAGACACTGTGTCTCGGCAAAAATAAGGAAGAGGAAGATTCCCAATCCTCTGGCTTCTGCACATGTCCAGTGGGCAACACCCCAGAGAGGGGGGTGGGCAGGGAGAGGGAGAGGTCTTAAGACATTGATTATCACAGTTTTGTTGGCCATAATCAATAGTAGTGACTGTATTTTACATGAAAACTGGTGATGCATGGTACGTGTTCATGCACAGTGGGAAATAGATGTTTACATTTGATACTAGTTTTTCATCCCACTACACACAACACAGTCCGTTGGGGTTCCCCCTATCCCCCTTCCTCTCTTCCACCCCTTCTCTCTCCTCTGTCAAGTCAGGCCTCATTTTTGTACGGCACTGAGGCACTATGATTGCGTTGGCCCAATACTTGACAAAAAGCAACTCAATGGAAGGAGGGTTTACTGTGGCTCACAGTCCAAGGGGATACAGCCCACTGTGGCAGGGGTGGCATGCTGGCATAAGTACGCTGCAGTTGGTCACATCGAGTCCACGATCAGAAGCAGAGAGGAATGGATGTAAGCACGCTCCCTTTCTTGTGTGTGCTCAGCTCTGTTTCTCCATTCTTCTGCACTCCTTCATGACCCTGCCTTGGGAATGCTGCCACCCATGGTGGGCTGAGCCCTCCCACGTCGATGAACCTAATTAAGAAAATCTCCCACGAGCATGCCCATGGTCCACCCCAATGTAGACAATCCCCTATTGAGACTCTTTTCCCAGCTGAGTCTAAGATGTATCAAGTTGAAAACTTGAAGTTAACCACTACATTGTATAAATATCCAAAGACCCCTATGCCCTCATCTTTGATCTTGCTTACAATGGTTAGACTGGATGGACCAGGGCTAAAAGAAACAGTATAGTAAGACTACCATCCAAGTGACAGCTTAGTGACTCAGGTGACCTGAGTTCGATTCCCCAGCATCCATATAAAAGCTAGTTGTGGCTACACATGCCTGTAACCCCAGCGAGGGGTAGGGGTGGGGCAGAAGGATCATGATGGCTCATAGGGCGTCCATTCCAGCTGACTTCAGGTTCAATGGCATACTGTCAAAACTCATGGACAGCAGTAGAGAAAGATACTTGACTTTGACCTCTGACCCCCCACACTTCAAGAGAAGGAAGAAAACACAGCCAAGGCCCCAGGAGCTCCTTGCAGATCCTGCCCCCTCCCGTCATTGACTTGCTGTATTGTTTTCCTTTAGACCTGTAGGCTGTGTTTGCATTCCTACAAATAGGGTTAGTCTCACCCGGTTCGGAACTTGGTGTTAATGATTCTCTTTTATTTCTGTGCTTGCCATTTTCTCTCTGGTATTATGTGTGGTTCCTCTGTGTTCCTGCAGGTATAGCTGGGCTGTTCATTATCTTTGCCATATAATTTATTGTGCGTTTATCTGTTCTTGTGTCGATAGACACTGTCATAATTTATTATATGTTAAGGTGACTGCTGACATTTCCTATTATAGATAATGGCAGGATAAATATCTCTGTAGATATTGTAGCCATTTGCTCAGGATGAATCGTAGATGGAGAGTTTGGGGATTGAAGACTACGGCCATGCGTGGAGCGTCCTCCGGAAGGAATGGCTGCCCTCGCCTGCCCTCCCTCGGTCCTTTGCCTGTGTCCCTGCACACTCGCCAGAGTTGGCTCATTTGTGTTTTTCTGATTGTGCCAGTTTGGCAGAGGAAGCAGGTGGCCTCTCCAGGCTGTGCAGTCTCCCTTTTCTTTGAGCGTTGCTGAAGCTGGGTAGCCTTCTGCCATTGTGTTTGCCGACTACCCGTTTATATTCTTTCGTGTATTAGCTTTTTATGTATTTTTGCCACTGCAAAAAATAATCAGAGAGAGAGAGAGAGAGAGTGTGTGTGTGTGTGTGTGTGTGTGTGTGTTTTAATAACAGTTCACTTTAGGGCTCAGCCCAGGTGAAGTGTCACTTAGTCATACCTCCAGTTGGAGCCTTTGGGATGTACAAGGTGGATGCGGGGCGAGGGAAACTTCTCGGAGGCTCATAGATCTCAAGTAGATCTGCCAGGCGGAGAGTAATTTGGAAGCGTATTGTTCAAAAACCAAAGGGGACAGAAGCCCATTTAGCCCCCATGCTGAGGAGAAAAACACTCCTCCACTGGGGTCTTTTGAGAACCAGGGCTCCTGCTGTATTGAATCTTCCTTTTACATCCTTTGTGCCTACACAGCACCCACTAGGCCTGAGCTGTGTGTTTGTGTGTGTGTGGAGGGGGGCAGGGGGTGCTATGGAAAGAGCAGGATGTCTGTAGCTGGGCTTCCAGCCCAGCAGGGAATCATGAGCATCCCACACTGAACTTAGCCCTTGTCTTCTCCCTGCCCTCATCCTTCCATCCAGGAGTGTCTGTTGAGCTCCCTTCCTCCATGTATCAGTGTCCTGGGCGTGAGGTCTCCTGCCCTGCCCCACCCCGCCCTGCCCTGCCCTGCCCTGCAATGTTCTCATCTCTGCAACTGGTGACTTCACCCTCCTGGGTACTTAGCCTATGAAATTTGGGGTTACCCCTGACTGTTCTACCACCATTATTCACAGTTCACCTACCTGCAAACCCTTTCAAGGTTGCTTTCAACTTATGTGTACATCAGGTTTAAGACAATCCAAGTGCCTGCCAACAGGTAAAACAAACAAACTGGCATGTCTGGGTAGTGGACTATTTTTCAGAATCAAGGGAGGAATGGACGGATCATGCCTGGATCAACACAGTGAATCTTCGAACAGTTTCACTGAGGGAAAGGCATCAGCTGTGAAAGATCACTTACTGGGTGGAGCTATTGATAGAAACTTCTGCAGATTTTATCCTAATCTATATTGATAGAAAAGTCCACCAGCGGTTCCTGGAGAGATGGCCCAGTGGCTAAGGGCACCGGTAGGGGACCTGGGTTCAGTTCCTAGCACCCGCATGGTGGCTCACAACCATCTTTAACACCAGTTCCAGGGGACCTGATGTCCCTTCTGATTCTGTGTATTCCAGGCATTCACGTGGTGCACAAGAATACACTCGTACACGTAATTTAAAACATTAAAGCCGCTAGCAGTTGCCTGGGAGATGGGTGAGGTCAAGGGGCGCATGAAGATCTGGGGAGTGGTTTGGCATGCTTATTACATGGATAGCGGTGATGTCTGCACAGGTATGCACACACACCGGATGGTGTCAAGTTGCACTTTTAGCACACACACCTTGTCGTGTGCCGGTTCTAACTTGATGAAGCTGCTTTGGGGGCAGCCATCACCCGACCTCCTCTCTGTTCCTACTGCTGCGACTTCATCCAAATCACCATCCTTCACGCGTGCTTTGCTGAAATACCCCGTGCCGCGTGCCCGTAGCCCAACGTGCTTTCCTTCTTCCCTTCTTTGTGTGCATTTTGGGGTGTACACGTGTGTGGATTGGTGTGTGTGTGTGTGTGTGTGTGTGTTGTGTAGGTGTGTGCATGTGGATGCAGTCTGTCTCTTGAGGCCAGAATAGCTCATGAGATCACTGGGAGCCGCAGTTACAGGGGGTTCTGAGCTCCCCAGTGGGGTGCTGAGTCCTCTGTGCGAGCAGTACATGTTCTTAACCTCTGAGCCCTCTCTCCAGGCTCTCGTCCACTTTTAATACAGGGTTTGTTAATGGCCTGGAACTCACCTAGTAGAGTGGACTGGCTGGCCAACAAGCCCCCGGGATCTGCCTGTCTGCCCCTCTCTTTCCAGTGTGCACACTGCACCTGGCTTTTACACATCTTGATTCTCTGTGCCCCCACTGATTCTGGGGATCAGACTCAGTGCCCATGCTTGTAGAGCAAGCACCTACCGATTGAGATCTCCACCCCGTTCCTTCCCTCTCCTGCACAGAGCCTTCCCATAGCTCTGCGCGCACCTCACTCCTCTGCTTACAGACGTCCAGTGGCTTCCTTCACCCTCCCGTGTCACTGCCTCCTATGTGAACTTTGCAGTTTTCTGCCTCTCCACGCTGTTCTTGTTGCACAAAATCAGGCCCACTTGGCACCGCTCTCGCAGTCCCAGTGTCTAGGGCAGTGTATCACAGAGAAGCGATGAAAGGACACCCAGTAGGACCACTCGGTGAGCACTGGAGCAAACTCAAGGAGCCCCCACACTGTGGAAGGACTCACATGTAAATGCAGCGAAAACCCGGAGCACTGGCTTCTACTGTTAAGGCCACACTCCAGGTCGGAGTGGGAAGCATCTTAGGGTGAAGGAAGGGTGACTATTTGGGAGACCATACCTAGTGCGAGGCCTGGAACGCACTCCAGGTGCAGTGCATGGGGGGGAAAGCACTCCTTGTCTTTATAGAGTTTACTGGACGCATAACATTTTGAGGTACACGTTGTACCCATGGAAGAAGCTCTGTGGTGCCGACTCTATGGAGTTCCAAAGTGGAGAGAAGAGGTGGAGACCCATCCCAGTCCTGGGGAGGAGCCACGCCCACTGACAAGGTGTCCTGTACTAAAGCACTCCTGGGAGAGGACATCTTTCACTCATTTCCAGACCACCTCCCATGGGAGACTGTTGCCTAGATACGGACAGTGGCCTTCCAAAACAAAGGGGATATACCGAGACTGGGGAGACACACGGCCATCAGATCTCTCCATTGCGCTTGCTTCTATTTATAAAAATCCTCTCTACCAACATCTGTGTAGTCTCGTCTTTCTCTGCCCTTTCTGTGCAACAGAAGTGCTAGAGAATTGGGTAGAATATGTTTGGGTTTCACCGTGAGACAGGCAAGTACAGAGAAAGCTTAGCGATCTGGGTATTCACCTGGCTTGAGGTACGTACACACCTCTTGATAGCAGCTTGGGGCCCCATCTGCGTGGGGGCTGCACCACATCTCTCTAAAACAGAGCAATGGACCAATTTGACCTACAGCTCCTTAGAAACCCTTATGTTCCAGGACATATCAGGGTGCAAGAGGCAGGGGGCTGTTCCAGTCTGGACTGGTTTGGGGGTTTGCATGTGTAGAAAAGCAAGCTTTGCCCTCAAATGAACTTTGAAGGAAGCTCCTGTATTTACTATCTCATACCTATGTGTGACCGGGCAGGCGTATGATTAAATCAAATGCACTGTGGGAAGAGACACGAGCAATAACAAAGGCTTATGTAACCCAGGCCTGTCAGTCAGAACAGGAAACCACCCACACCTCACCCCTTCGTAATCAACTCCCCTTCCTTTCTGAACCATGGAAAAAAACCCAAGTAGTAACCCAGCGAGCTTGAGTACACCCCACTTAGAGCCTGCTGCCGTCTGTCCTGCATCTGGCCTGTGCTTTTTACTTTGTTTCTGAATAGAATTCATCGAGGCTTTGCTATCCGCACGTGCTTCTTCAATTCATTGAACCAGATGCCGAGAACCAGGAAACACCTCGTCCAGACAGAGAGTCTCAGTGGCAGCCCCCGGCTGACCAAACCAAAGGGTCCTGGTGAGTCGCCACATTTGAGTATATCTAAAAACGTAATGGCTCCGCTAACTCCTCGCTATCCAGGAGTGGCGTGAGTGGGGATCAGTGCGCGATGAGTTTAAAAGTCACTGCACACGAGGGCCCTGGGTGTGATTCTGAGGTCAGGGAGAGTTGTCTTTCTTGGAGTCTCGCCGGTCATTCATGTCTTGGTTCCAGTCCTGCCCCAGGGCCTTTGCGTTTCCCCCTCCCTCTGCCTGAGATGCTGTTTCTTTGGTGGGAGGGCATCTTCCTTATTTCTTCTCATACTCTGAGCTCTCGCTTGAATCATGGCAGCCCCCCCACCATCTCCCTCTCCGTTTAAAATAGTTTCAGATCTGTTCCTCCACTGTGACTGCGTTTCCCCTTACCACATCTCCTGTTTCATTTTCTGTACAACATTTTTTCATAGCTTGAAATAGTCTTGCACAATTATTACAGGGTCCATAACACTAAGGAAACGAATCATTTCACCCAAGATTTAAAAAAAAAAAAAAGCCCTTTCCCACCATGCCTTCTGTCTGGTAAGGATCAGGTTGCAATTGTAATTTATTTTATGTGTGTACGTGTCTTATCTGAATGTTTGTCTATGTGCCACATGTGTGCCTGGTGCCCTTGAAGGCCAGAAGAGGGCGTCAGATGCCCTGGAATGGAGTTACACACCGCTGTGAGTGCTGAGATTGCTGGGAACTGAACCTGGTTCCTCTGGAATGCGGCAAGTGCTCTTGACCTCTGGGCCATCTGTCTAACCCTGTAATTACAATATTACACTTTGAAAACACATCTCTCTCTCTCTCTGTCTGTCTCTCTGTGTATGTGTGTGTGTGTGTGTGTGTATGTGTGTGTGTGTACCTTGGAGATCAGAGGACGACTTAGGAGAAGCTGCTCTCTCTCACCGTGTGGGTCTCAGGCATAGAACTTGGCTGCAATCTCCTTTTCCAGCCGCTGAAGCAATTTGGTGGCCAGTGATCACCCAACAACAATCAACAGTTATTAAGAACCGGGTGATCGGTGGTTGCTGCGAGTAGGGGACTTGCGAGGTCTGCAGTCATAGGGGATGCTGGGAGCTCAATGTCATTGTTTTATGAGTCCGTTACTAAGCTCTCTGGAGGAAGATGCTCGGGCATATTTATTGTTTTTATTTGGGTGCAATAGCACAATACCACTAACGTGAGTGTAAGCAGGAAAATTGAATTTGTTGGAAAGATGAAAGGCTCTCAGAGAACCCGAAGGTAGGAAAGGGAACTTAAACCAAAGATAAGAAAATGGCTGGGAGTCTGGCAGTTTCCCTCCTGCCTCTCTAGGACTGAGCCTCTTCTTCATTGTCCTTAAAAACCAAAAAATTGGTTTTCTCTGGTCCTTAGGCATCTGTACACTCCCAGCTCGGGCTTTTTACAGCCTTCTAATCTAAGCTTGCAGCAGAGACCCAACAGTGCCTGATGCAACAAGCCCTGCAAAGAGGAACACCCGATTGGCTGTAGCTCATGCCAAGCAGTCACCTCTGAGCCAATCAGCTGGGTCTAGGGTGGGGAGAATGGGATCAGAAATGGACTATCCTATTTTATTGGTTGGAATGAACCCTTATCTCCATGGAAGAGAGGCATGGAAGTCTTAGCTCAGAATCTCCCCTGAGAGCAGAATTTGGGGGTTGGCTTGGAGGCGGATGGCCTGCTGGGGTGGGAATCCAGGGAACAGGAGAGCAGGTTTTGAAACACTGAATTAGGGAGTAAGATAAAGTCCGTCCACGGGTATGCTGATTTTTATTGTTTTTCTATTTCCGTGTGTGTGTGTGTGTGTGTGTGTGTCTCCAGACACATGCGTGGATACAGGTGCATATGGGGACTGGTTACTGTTCACGTTTATTCATTAAGGCAGGGTCTTTCAATCAACCTCAGAGTTTGTGGATGGTTTGGTTAATCTCTCTTGTTCTGGGACTCCATCCCCACCCCCACCCCAACCCTCACCCCAACCCCGTCTTTGT
>JAMJFZ010000818.1:485000-490000 GCA_026225945.1 Cricetomys ansorgei | reverse complement strand
TTTAACAAGGTGGTTTCAAGGTTCATCTGCACTGTACCGTGTATTAATGCTTCGTTCTTCGTGGCGGTTGCATAATGTTCAAGTGCAAGGAAATGCCATGTTTTGGGTTATCCATCCATCCATTGATAGGAATTTGGGTGGTTTATGCCTTTAGTTACCACGTAATGTTGTGAATATTTGTGCACAGATCTGTCTGAACATGATTTCCAGTTCTCTGTGACATTTGCCAGAACAGACTGTCTGTGTCACGTAGTAGTTCTGCACCTCGCTGATTGCACGAACCCTACTAGCTATGCCGTCTATCGCAGCCTTAACAAACACATTTCCAGGTTCCCCGTGGCTTCCTCGGCATCTGACAATTTTCACTGTGAGGGTTCTAGCCATCCCTACGAATTTGAAGTCTTGCGTAGTTTGGATTTGGATTTCCTTAGTGACTAACACTGTACATCTTTCCGTGTGTATCTTTCTTTTTTTTCTTTTTTTTTTTTTTTTTTTGAGAAATATCCCATTCTGTGATTCTTCCCTGTTTAAAATTGGATTATATATTTGGTTGCTGTTAAATTGTTCTTTTTCCTTTTAGAAATATTTTTATTAGATCACTGAGAGTTTTGTACAACATGTTTTGATCATATTCATACTCCGTTCCCTGACTCCTCCCAGCTCTACCCCTTTCTCTACCCACCCAACTCTGTGTGTGTGTGTGTGTGTGTGTGTGTGTTTAATCCTTCAAAACTAACTTTTGATGCCCAAATATTCCGGGCGTGTAGTCTTCCACTGGACCACAGTCAGCCAATCAGCTGTTACACATACAGAACAGTGTCTCTCAGCAGCTAAACAATTGCCAATAGCTTTATGGTTAGGGATAGAATTGTGTGTTCACCTCCCCTCTCTGTGCTGGGATTCTGTCTGGCTTGGGTTTTGTACATGCCGTCACAACAGCTGTGAGGCCACACATGCAGCTAGCTGCTCTGCTGTGTTCAGAATCTAATGCTTCCATGAAGTCATCCTCTACCTCTGCCTGACACTCTTTCTGCCCCCTCTTCCACAAGGATCTCGGAGCCTTGGGAGGAGGGGTATAGTATACCTGTTCCACGTAAGGCTGAGAATTCTGCAGTCTCTTAACTCTCTGCACATTGGCCGACCTTGGGTCTCTGTGTTAATAACCATCTACCGCAAGTAGAAGCTTCTTTTCCAAGATTGAGGGAGACATTGGGTCTATGGGTACAATGAGAAGACATTAGGAGTTGGCTTAATACTGTGTCCATTTAGCAGCGTATTCGTAGTCTGTTCTTTCCTAAGGCCATCTAGACACGAGTTTGAGGTCCAGTAATGTTGCCAGGCATGGATTTCATTGTGTGGAGTGGAGCTTAAATCCAACCAGAAAGTGGTTGGTTTCTCCCATGATGCTCATGCCACTATTGCAGCAGTGGATAGGCCATTATAGTAGCTCACAGAGTTCACAGCTAGGCATGACTGATGGCTACTTTTCTCTTCTAGTAGATGCATGACACATTTCAACACCATGAAAGCTAGCCAGTGCGGATGAGGCTTCCAGGTCTGTCTACTAGCTTGGTTTCTCCATGTTCTGTGACTCAAATACATGGAGTCTTTCAGCAGTAGGATCTTGCTGCCAGGTTATGGAGTGTAACCAGGACCGATGGCAACACCCTATCTAGTCTGGGAATATATGGGACCTGACTGGCCTACAACTCCAAAGGAAGTAACCCACTCCTGACACTAGGCTTTTTATCTGTTAACCTCTGGTATCTAGTGGGGGAGGGCATTGTTGACCTGTTATATGTATGTGTCTGTGTCATTTAGAGATCTTCTACAGCAGTAGTTTTCCAAATGTGTCTTTCTAAAGGTCTTCAGTGTTATCCATCCCTCACCAAACTTTGCTCTCTACTCTGCCCTCTGCTTCCCAACTGAAGTTTGACCCTTCCTGCTCTGTTGTTCTCTTTTAACCCTTTACACCTCCTCTCCTATTTCTCCCCCCTTGAAAGCCCCTCTCCGTAGCCTCTTAGTAACCTCCTGACATCTCTAAGTGTTCCAAATGAAGCATGCATATCTGAAGTTTCAAAGGTAACATCCCCAGAGGACAGAAAAAAAAGTGTGAAATGTGTCTCTCTGGGTCTGAGTTACCTCATTCAGAACACCTGTTTCCAGCTCCACTCACTGACCTGTGAGCTTCATAATTTCATTTGTCTTAACTGTGTAAACACAGCACGTGTTCATTACCCATCCCTCGGGTGATGGATATCTAGACTGTCCATAGCTAAGTTCGGATATTTGAAAGCAGAAACTGTGATCGTGTTGCTCTTCAGGAGAATACTTAGGTGTTAACTTTTCTTACCCTGGCATCCACTCTAAATACCCCTTCTCCTAGGAAGGACTGTCTGAATGCAGCACAAGATAGCATCACCACGGGGATTGGTTGGTGGGTGGGGGTAGATCTGAGGGAGAGGGGAGATGGGGGAACTAGAACAAGTGGAGGAGAGGGGGGTCAGGATGCATTGTATGAGAGAAGAAAAATAAAATAAATAAAAAACCCTATCTTACTCTGTGTTGCTCGTTTGAAGTATTTGTGAAGGCAGGCCTATTTCTGACTTATTTCCCAGAGGAGAACAGTTTCAGAGGCAGAGTATATGCTGAGCAAGAGAAGGAATGAGTGAAATGGGTCAAAGAGGTTTAGAGAGGAACAGGTTTAATTCCATTAAAACGTGAAGCAGAGTCACGTCCTACCGTGGAGTTGTGAGAAGAGGTGAAACGCAACTTCACGTCTCTGTGGTTCATTGCCACCAGAGCCTCCTTAAGCCTCTGGGTTTGTCTAGCCTCTCTCTGCATCTTTCTCCACCAAGAGAGACTCGAGTTGTTCTCTAAGGCAGATGTGCGATGTTCGCTGGCAACATGATGGGGTTTGGAATCACCTGGGAGACACACTTCTGGGCGTACTCTTCGGGTGTTTTCAGAAAGGTTCAACTGAGGGGAGAAGACCCACGGTGAGTGGCGGTGACACCGTCCAGTGATCTGGGGCCCCATGATTGAGTAATAAAGAGATGAAGGAGAAATGAGCTGAGCACCAAGCCGTCATCGCTCTCTGCTTCCTCACGGTAATGCCATGTAACCAGCGCCCCACGTCACTCACCGTGCCTTCTCCGCCCTCATGGGCACCACCACTCTAAGTCCCAAGTAAGCCTTCCCTTCCTCAAGTTGCTTTGTGAGATTATTTTGTCATAACAATGAGGAAAGTCACCAATACAGAATATCTTGTGTTATGATTGGTTTTTCTGTCTGTCAGAGGGGAAGGGTTAGGATATTTGGGAGCCATCTTGAAGAATAGTTTGGGCCCCTCATTCCTTCAGGTACTTCCTTGGCCATGCTTACCATTTCCATTAAGGGCTTGGCATTTTTTGGTAACTTTGATAAATGGTTGGATTCCATTGCTTGGTAAGACTTTGACACAAAGTGCAAAATAAATACAAAGTACAAAAACTCTGTGCTTTCCTGTTACCACCTTGGAATCCCAAGTGAGGGGAGTGGATCTGGATCTAACCAGCTCGGCAGATGTGTTCCGCTACAGAAATTCTGAATGACGACGGGGTAGAGCTCTTTCTCGCACCGTCCGATGGGACTCTGGTGATTCTGATAAACAGCCTGAGAAACTAGATGTGATGTTTATGCTTGGGCTAGATCTCACAGTCGTGGAACGCCCAGAAGGCTCTAACGAGCAACTGAAAGGCTTAAATTTTATTTATCTAGATTTTTTTTTTTTTACAGTATTGAATAAAGGGGAGTGACATTCAGAAGCGTCTCCTAAATCATCGGAGGGAGATCCAATTACGTTTGCTGCCGTTTGTGTTATCTCTACGTAGAAGAATCGAATTTTCTATAAATTAGTTGCCTGAGTATGATAAACAAAAATCTCTGTCTCCCCCAATCAAACACGTCATCATCCTCCAAAAAGCCGAGTGTCGGGGAAATGCAAGCCCTCGAGGCTTAGGGTGGTCCCTGTATAACCGGGCTGTGTTGTGTAATGTCACAGCCCCAAGTGTGAGAGTTCCGATGATCTATCCTCTGCGTTCACAGTACAGCAAAGGTGACATCTACGTAAGAAGGCCTCCAGAGAGTGTACGTACACATACAGTGCTTGGTGATGAATTGTTTCTCATCGGTCTTCATTCATCACCTTCAACTCCCAAGGAAATGTGACAGTCCACTTCACAGACTCCTGGGCCTTCGGTCACAATGGTAGGATAGAGTGCTGCTCTCAGACAGATCCAGTCCCCCATATGCAGGCCTGTTAAAAGGCCCAGGTAGAGTCAGCGGGCTTTGTTGGCAGAAGTCAATAGGAAGCTGTTCGGGCTAAGTCAAGCTAATTGCAGTTTTGCTACGCCAAGCAGAAAGGTCTCATGGGAGCCCAGAGACAGCAGAACAGCAGGCCCCAGGGAGAGGGCAAGGAGCCACAGGGTTGTAATGACTCATGCGGCTTCCTCTTGCTGACTGTGTGGCCCTGGCTGAGTGACAGCTGGGAACAAATGAAGCCAGCATCCTAGCGTGCGCTATAGTTTCTACCCTTAACCATTATAGCAACCCAGGGTCTTGGTCCACAAACTAAGTAGCCTACACGTGATGGAATCTATTTGGTAGTTAGAAAGTTTTGGGAGTCTGTGGTCAGGGTGCGTGGCAAGGTGGGCTTCTGGCTAGGGCTCACTTCGAGTGGCAGGAAGCTGACTTCTCACTGTGTCGTCAGAGTGGTGGAAGGTGTGAGTAGTCTATCAGCATTCATCTGTGAAGACACTGATCCCACTAAACACTGGCAGAGCCTTTAAGATCCCATCACCTCCCTGGTGTCTTCCCTCTCAATACCACCACACTGGGAAACGGCTCTGAACACATGAATGGAGGCCAACATTGAGACCAGAACATCTAGGAACCGGAAACAGATGGACTGATTTTACTTCTTGGCAGCTATTGATCTCAACACCTCCAGCCAACTAAGA
>JAMJFZ010000818.1:452500-480000 GCA_026225945.1 Cricetomys ansorgei | reverse complement strand
TGGAAGGCCATGGAGACTCCCAACAGTGGGACTTGACTGATGGAAAAATGTCACTAGGTGCCGGCCTATGAATGTTCTACCTGGCCCCTAGTTCATCGCTTTTTGCATCTAGTCTCCCATGATGCAAGGAGCACACAACTCCAACCTCCGCCCCCGTGACAGCCATCTTGATGGACTGTGACTCCCTGAAACCATGAGCCGTGAGGAATCTTCCATCCCGTAAACTGTTTCTGTCAAGTAGTGCGGTCACGGTGACTCGCGTAACAGCCGTGCCTGTATCCCTGGGTGGTTGAGAGGGTAAAACCACAGGTTTGAAGCTTGAAGCTTTTTGGAAATGGTTCCCCAAAATGTCGTGCTCAAGAATGACCCAAAGAGTCATCCTGAATGCATATGCAAATCATATGCAGATCCAATCTGGGAGGCAAGGGATGGGGCTCTCCGAGGGGTGCCATGCAAAGGAACCCTTAGGATGCACACGGGAAGCCATCACGCTCTACCCTTCTGTGAGGTTATTTCCTTTTATGGTTTTCAGTTCACAATTCCTAGAGTTCACCTCTGCCTCTGCTAGAGCATCTGTGGTCAATGTCTCCTGTGCCACAACACTGCCCTCTATTTCCCTGGGTTTGAAAGCATCTTTCCTGACTGCCCGTACCAAGCTTCTCTGCTCAATCAAGTGACCTTTTGCAGGCTGGACATTATCCATTAGCACTGTTGAAAATGATAGTGCCCCTGGTGCCATCGCTGCCGGTGAAGGTCTGCCTGGGGTGCAGGTGTCTGGGGGAATTTCCAGGTTTTAGTCAACAAACCATTAGCCACTCACTTGGGCTGCGCTCTGGGTTGCAATTGCAGCAGCTGGGGTCCTGTCTTCCATCTCTTCTAACTAATTTCTAGAAGGTTTGATTGAGAAAACATTGTGGGGTCCTCAGTAAAGTCACAGTATAGAGACTTTCCTTCCCTCCTTTCCTTTCTTCCTTTCTTCTTTCCCTTCCTCCTCCTTCCCTCCCTCTCTTCCTCCACCCATTAGTTAAACAAGATTTCATGTCACAGCCATCCACGTGACAGGCGCAGCATTTACTCACCACACCCCCCCCCCCCACACACACACACACACTTCAGGAGCTCAATAAATGTCTGTAGGATTGCTGTGATGTTGGTAAATATCATCTCTGGCATTGGGAATTTCTGTTGTCTTAATAGGCAGTGGGTGTGTGAGTGTCATTGACCAGCCATTTCTTTGGTCTGAGCTGATGGTGCAGTGCCCAGCTCTGACGCAAAGCCAGCAAGGACATTAGACCAGGGAATGCCATGTAAAACTGGAGCACCCGGGGCGGTGCCGACCCAGGAGGAAAGGAATGCAGATTTTCACATTTGCAATAAACCCCTGTCAATCACATGTCCAAGACTGAACTAATATCTGAACTGTGATTTGGTGCTTCATTCCAGTTTTTCTGTCAATGGGAAATTTTTGTGCCTACCGAATTGCCAGCCAACACATATACTCAAAGACAAGGGAAAAGTCAACATAAAGTTGGAAACAGAAGCCTGAGTTAACCTGCAATAAGTGTGATGATTTATGTTTATGTCTGTATCATACATTTATGTCTGTGCCAGGCACTGCGTTCCTTACCCAACACAGAATGCTTCGCAGCCAATCGACACAGACAGAGATCCAAGGACATCCAAGGACAGAGATGGCCTGATGGATTATTGCAGAAGTTTATTTTTAGTTATATATAAAATAATTGTTTTATTCACTGTGGGGTGAGGGGCTGTCTAGGGAGTTCTGTATTGTTTGTAGGTGTTGGATTTCTGTGGGGGGGGGGTTGTTAATTGCTCATGATCTGCACGTGCTATCAGTAGACCACCTGAGGAGTTCTGAAAGAATAAATACACCTGAGCTCAGATGCTCGGGGTTCCACTGTCAATCGAGTATAGCCTTGCTGTGATGGTGGTTCCCTCTGCTGAGGCCTGGCAAGGGTTTGCACCTATGAAAACGCCTCCTTGTCTTCCTGTGCTGAGGCACCTTGTAGGTGTATGGCTACAATGGATGATGTCACAACATGGTCACCACAATAGACACTCCTAAGTGGCTAACTAACCAACAGTTATATACATTATTCTCTCCAACCAATACAGGAGAGATGCCATTACTGTGCCCGTGTCTTGGCTGAAGGAACTGAGATACAAAGAGGTGCAGCAACATCCTGAGGCAAGTTCCAGGGCTGAGACATGGCATCCCTTCTGTTCTTGGATACCTTAGGGAAGGTGATTACTGGGTCCCCAGAAAGTTCAGAGTCTGTGTTGACAAGACCCAAGTTGGTAATTGGTTAATCTTGAGAATCTTAGTTTGAATAAAACTGGTGGCCATATTCTCTCACGTGCGGACTTGAGTTAGAACTTAACATTCCCATGAGTTCCTGGAACCAGCCATCATGGATGTGTACAAGGCAGAGTCTACACGTCCCACAAGCTCATGGCTGTGAGAGGAGGAGACAGAGGCATACTCTGAGTGGGGGTACCAGTACAGAATGGCAAGGAGTGGGAACCCCAAACCTGAGATAAGAAGAAAAGTCTAGTGTTAGAAGCATTCTTCCACAGAGTGGGTCTGAAACATGTCTTCTTACTGGGTGTGAATTCATTGCTTCTTTATATAAAACAGGGGGAAGTTCAGAGATCAATATCTGCACCAATCAGCACAGCTCTTTCACTCCGCTCCATTATCTGCCACACCAAGCACCATTGAAGGGTTATCAGACATGGCTCCGTTGATCTTTGAATGCTCTATTCTTGGGGCTCCATCCTTTCATGATTTCTGAGATCTTGTTGAGAGGAAGAACCCCATCTCCCTTTCCCCATCTCCCTTCTCCAGTTTGGGTTGTGAGAAAATGGGGTCGAGCACAACCCATTCGAGACAAGCTTCTTGGCCACGGGTGGCCACTACTTCACTCTTTCTTCCGTGGAAGGACTGAGCTACCTGCAACGCAGGACTATGGACAGTGCTGGTCGCCATTACAATTTTAGCCTGTAGGTGAAGGCTTTCTCCGTACGCTGATAGAAATAATTTGTAAACATGCACATATTGTGTATTACCTAAGACAAGATGCATTTTTATAGGGAAGCTGGGTGTGGTGGTGCACACCTGTAATCCTAGTGCTTGAGAGGCTGGGGCAAGAAGATCGCGACCACTTCAAAGCCAGTCTGGGTTACATAGCATGTGTCAGGCTGGAGAGGCTTACATAATAGGATCGTGTCTCAAAGTGAATAACAAAGAATAGACTTGTGATTTTATTCTTCCCTTATTGTAATTCATAGAAGTTGACTCCTAGTATAGTGTGTTCCAAACATCATGGCGCTGTGGACTCCAAGTGATGCTTTGCAACTCTCCATCTTTAGTGAGAAAATGGAAACAGTGTATCCAGCTCTGCCTGTAGGAGGCATCCTCATGAGAAGCTGCCCAGGAGTGAGCCGTCTGCTGGAAGAAGACTGCTGACTCTAATATTCAGAGATGGGGCCCCCTGAGCTGAGACCTAGAGGATTATCTGAGAAGGGAAAGGGAACTGGAGTTTCCCGTGGAGAGGGAGGGTCTGCTGCAGCCATCCAGAGGCAGGAGCCCATCCAGTGTTCGTGATGGGGGTGATGGCTGCAAGGTCAGAACGAAGAGAGCAAAGCAGAAGGAATGAGGTTGCTGGAAGGATGAAGGGGGAGGCGGGGAGGCTGCTCCGCAGTAGAACTGGTAACATTAACACTTGCAGAGTGGAGATTTCTGATTTCGAGAAAGATTTCCCATCAGGGAAACACTCAGTTATCTCTTTCTTATGTGTTCACATTCCTATTTTGTGACCAGTTGGTGATGGCTGCTTTCATGTTCCAGCAAGTGACAGCTCAGACACTCCAGTCACCTCCCAATATCTCCACAGGTGTGCTAACAAATGCACTTTCATCTAAGTTTCATAGTTTCTGTATCAATGATGCTGTTTCCTCTTAACCATCCTTCAGCGTCTGCACTGGGTACCTGACAGGTACCTCAGCCTATCTGTGGTCCTCTGCAGTCTCCGAAGCCTCTCAGCATATTTCCTTCTCCACTCTTCAGTGGAGTGCCAGCAAGGCTTTCCTCTAGGCATAGAATATTCCTAGAAGGTCTGTGAGTTGGAGTGGGAGCGTAGAGGTTAATAAGGGTCAGCATTTAAGGGCAGGCACCACACTGGAGGGATGCCCGGATCCTGCTCTCAAACCACCAGTGATCTCTGCAAGCTCTGAAGACCAGTTGGATAGCTCCTGGGCCTGGCTTGGCCAGCAGATACAGGTTTCTAAGCACTCTAGTTTTCCTTTAGATTTTAAGAGGTTGGCCCTTCCCTCTGAAAGATCAAGAACATGAAGAGGAGAAAGAGGAAGAGATGCAGGAAGAGAAACAGAAGAAGTTAAGGAGCAGGAAGAGGGGAAGAAGGGAGAGGTGAAGAGGGAGAGGAGGAAGAGGAAGGAGCAGGAAGGGGAAGAAGAGGAGGAGAAAGTTGGAGGGATTTCTTGCCAACATTATTCTAGATGAACCTCTGCCTCAATATGTTCTTGGCAAGACCCATCACCCCTTTCTCTTGCCATTGAGTGGGGAAAGGAAATATCCTTGAATGGCTGAGCAAACTTTATTTCTACTTTTGATTGTTTTCCTCTATCAATCAAAATTCCTAATCTGCCCAGCAGATTACCTTGAAAAAAAATGAAGTTCAGCAATTATTTGGTACCTGGAAAAATAGCAGATTGCCTGGGCATCTCATGCAGGTATGCCTGGAAGAGATAACAGACTCCCTGGGTCAATCTTGCAGTTGGCTTCTGTAGAAACTAGAAGGTTCTCCATTGATCTGTGAGTGATGGAACAGGCTGGTCTTTTACAGGTAAAATGGCATTAGTATGAATTTAGGCAAGGATCTTACTAGATTCCATAACTCAGAACATGAAGCTACCACTGATTTTAGGTTGTGTTGGTGAAGTTGATTGCAAGACTCAGAGCACATTCTAGAAAGACATACAAGAGGTAAATCATATTGCATACGGACTGTATAGTGGTTAATTTCACTGTGTAACAACTCCCCAAGAATAAGTGACTTCAAATAATAGCATTTATTGTATTAGCTTTCCCAGAGGTCACTGGGAACTTCACAACGAGATGGACTGATGTCAGCTGGATTTTCTCATGAATGTGTGTTTAGGCTGAAGGAGAGGAGAGGAGGAGAGACAGTTCTCTCTCTGCTCACTCATGTCTTGATGTTACTTGGCTATCGGATGAGTAACAGGTTGTAATTGGGCTGTGCGTTTCTCATGTAGCAGACTAACCTAAGCTTGTGTTAAGAGAGAGTGGAAGCATGCCGGACATTGACCTCTTAGGCTGGGACCCTGCGATGGGCACACATTCATTTCTGCCAATCAGCCATAAGACCATCTCATGTCGAGGATGTTGCTTCTCAGTGAAAGGCACTGCAAGGTTGTGTTGCACAAGTTTGAAATACAGGGAGAGTTGAAGGGGGCGTGGACATTTTTGCAGTTGATCTACCACAGACTTAAAGAAAGCAACTGGTTTTTGTGAGATGTAAAGGCCGAGAAGAGAGTTTTATAACCCGTGTGACTGCCTGCATGGCTCTTTGGTAGATCTATCACCTTTCTGAAAGGTATGATACTTCCTCCCCCCCCTCCACTTCTTGGAAGGCAGAACATGGTGAGAGCAATCTCCCTCCCTCCCCAGGCTCCGGCTGTCTTCGCAGCTCTATGGTGATGCCCCATGGTACTCCAGACACCGCCAGTGTGCGCTGAACAGAGTCAGAACGATGAATTCAAACAGATGGGAGGAAAATGCTAAGATATGCCTGAGGTAGTAGAGACAGAAAACAAGATTCTTATTCTGCTTTCTGCCAGCTGCCTGTGCCCCCGACTCCTCGCGGATGAATCAGAGCTCTTCCAGAGGGCTCTGTTCCCTCCCGCCATTACCACACAGGTATTTAATATGGGGAAATTTTAATCACGTTTGTTTGCCCATGTTTCCATCCTCATGACAAATCATTTTTAATGGGAGACCGGGGAGCGAAAGAAGACGTAGCAAATCTTGGCTGACATTTTTATCACCAGCTTTGGATCTTCCGTCTCAGGGTTGGCTTTGCCACCAACAGCAAATCATCCTGATTGAATGAGCTCCATGGGAAATGGGAAGAAGGACCAATCCAGGCTTCTCCTCGAGAACTCAGGTGGCCCTCTGCCTTTCATTCACCTACCATCCCCTCAATAAGAATGTGGGCATAACTACTGCTTCACCCTGGGTATCGTCACAGTTTAATCCTTTCTATAGTCAGAGCAGAGAGTGGCTGTCCTTTCTTGGCTACAAGGAAACTGACACCAGAGGTCTCCAGGGGTTCACCCACGGTCAGGCAGAATAAGCCACGGAGTGGGGATGACCAGTTCTGTGTGTGTCCTGAGCCCGTGTCCTCGATCACAGCACCACGGTGCCCCTTTCCTCGCCAAGCCGCAGGGCATTCTGAATCTTTTGATAAGCTTGGTTTTCTTTCGAGGAGTCTATTTTCCTAGAACATGTTTACATAAACAGGGAAGCTCAGCTCAGCATGGGTAAATATACTATCTGTATAGTCCTGGCGGGCCAAGTCAGGGACGCAGAACTGTTGTTTGGGGAGCGACAGGAATTAAACACAGGGACTTTGCACACACTAGACAACACTCAGTCATAGAGCACATCCGTAGTCCAAGACGACAGGGCTCTTGACAGTAAGTCTGGGTTTCTTTTTATTATAGCACAGACTCCTCCCTGGTCCTTTACCTTCCACGAATGAGGCAGAGCCCTCCCGACCTCACCTCTGAGATCACCTGTCGCACACTGATCTTTGCGGTGGAAACAATTGGTTCTAGGACTTCAAAGATCTGAATTTCCAAGATGAAATGATGGGAACGGCACGTCATATACCTATTACTTTATTTTCCAATTATACTTACCTTTTGAAAAATTTCAACTACGTCTGGAGTATTTAAAAGCCATTTTCCAAGACAGTTTAACACTTTATGAATACTTCAGGGAGTAACTCCAAAAGATGAAAACTTTCAAAGGATACATCCAAAAATCACACGGCGTATTGGACCCTATTGTACTCAACTTGTAAAATGTTAGGCGCTGCTTAGAAAGCTCTGTGAAGAGTCTCGATGAGAAGTCATAGTCAGATTATTAAATAAAGAGCTGGGAGATGGTGCCTAAATCCAGCGACTGGAGCATGTCTTCCAAACGGCTGTGGTTTGAATGTGAATTGTCCCCCTTAGGCTCACGTGTCTGAATATTGGGTCTCCAGTTGGTGGCGCTGTTGGAGAGGTTTTGAAACCTCTCCAAAGGGAATGCAACCTTTCTGGAGGATGATAAATAGATCTTTAAGAGTTTATAGCCTCTCCTCACTTCCTGTTTGTTCTCTTTGCTTCCTGTGGGTAGATGGAACTTAATCATCCACCTTCCTGCAACTGTTGCCAGCCTTCCCCATCATTGTGGACTCTTCCTCAGAAACCTAAGGCAGGATTAAACTCCTCCTTCCTAAAGTTGCTTTTGGTCATGGTCAACAGAAATTAACCAACCCAGCGATCAGCCTCACTCAATGATACCAACAAAGTGGAACAAAAGCCGAGAAGCTGCTGCTGAATTCTGTATTTGGAAGTTCCGTGGGCTTTGCCGATTGTTCTGATGGAAACTTGTGGATGAGATCTACACTGAGAGGAGCCAAAGGGTGACAAAGTAGAAATAGGGAGTATAGATTTTGCTGTTGTTGTTGTTTTCCAGAAGGTTCACTGAACAGAAAGAAACCAGGCATGAATGGCATCTTCAAGACAGAGGAAGATGAATGTCTGGTGCAGCAGTGAACGGAATTGGTCTTGCTGAAGAAGGAAGAGTGGTTTCCAGCAGCGTAAGAGGTATCATTAGAAGGAGAAAGCGCTCCTATATACATATTTATCGAGCTCTTGTTGATACCGTGCAGGGTCACAAGCACCTACTGTGTAGGGTACCGAGGAGGCAGATAAGCCAGGAGTTCCCATCTTATTTCATGGTTGCATGGGCTAATGGTTGCTAAGAGCAACTACAGGCACCTGAAGGCATGCCATCTACGCTAGGTCTTCACAGGTGAGCACACACATTCTCCGAAGACAAGCTCGAGTTCTCAGGGCCGAGAAAGCACAGAGCGATCCTAGCAGAGGAAACAGTGTTTGTAAAGGTCAGGACTCCGAAGCAAATGGAAGCAGGCCTGGTAAGGACGGGGAGATGCAGATGTGTTGGGGACCGAGAGGCGGTTTTCGGTGCAGAGGTTGAGTGACGCATGTTTTCCGGAGGAATTTGATATTTGGAGCGACCGTAGAGGTGACGGGGACACACAGGAGGAAGCGGGGGGCTGATTATGTGTCTGAAGGGCACACGGTGACTGTGTTGTGGCTCCAATGTCAATGGGTCCAAGTGGTTCCCCCTCTGCCCTGGACTGACACTGACTCCTGGTTGACTTCACTCCCCATGCAGATCCATCCACCCACGGTCTTTAAGGCAGGCCATGTACCTGCCTTGGGTATATCTCTCTGCTAACTTCCCATTGCATTAAGAAAAAAGTCTAGACAGCCTCGCCCCGTCTTACAAATCCCCATGGGGTGTAGCTGTCTAGTCCTAGGCCCCACCTTTTGATCTCTAGGCTCCACCTGGCCTCCTTGCCTTGACTAATGCAGCCTCCTGTAACGCGATCATTTTTTGTGGGTGCCACCTCACATATGTTTCGGTATTATCTGACTAAAGATTCATCGCACCGACCGCTTGAAGCCTAGCAGGCTGTGACGTCTATAGCTGAGCCAGCCTGTGTTATCGTGTAAATAAGAGTTACTCTCTCTTAGCTTAACGTAAATAGAATTTCTGATAAAGCGGTTTGGATGGGATGTTCTACCAGACCGGAGGTGACATTAGGTTTGGCCTGGTCTCCCCTATTGATCTGCAATTCCCCCACAATAAGAAGTGGACGTAATTCAGGTGGGTGGGGCCTAGCTCCTTTTGTGTCAGCGGTACCCGGCTACGGATGTGGATGCGTACCTATTCCCGAAGGTTTGGGTGGAGTAAACCACTGTTACTTCTTTGATTGTGCAAATAGTCTGCTAAGAGAGAGCTAGGAGGAGCTTTTAAGATAATAAACCACCAGGAGGATTGAGCAGAGGAGTGGGAAACGGTGGGGTAGCCAGCGGGAGTTTGAGCTGGACGACGGCGTGGTGTCAGCTCTGCTCGAGTCTGTCTGGCTTCTTGTAACCACGCCTCATGTGTCATTATTAATAAATCGCCAGACAGATAGTTACTAAACACGCATGCCTGGTCTCCTTGCTTCATCTCTAGCGCTGTTGACAGCGAGGGATTCACTCTTTAGATCCTATCTCGGTTATTACCACCTCCGGGCAGCTTCCCCCTACCTCAGGGTGTGGGTCACATGCCCCGGTCCTCAGGACTAAGTAACTCAAGCTTCTTCACTCATGGGAACTGCACAGAGGGGACATTTGACATTTCATTGCTTAGCTATTTGACTGAAAGCCTCTCCACTATTACTATTGACTTTATGAGAGGAGAAATGGTGTCTTATTTCTCTCTTTCAAACACACACACACACACACACACACACACACACACACCATTAGAACCTGAGAAGGCTGAACAGACTCCATCTTGTGCCTCAATCTTCATTTTGGGCCTGAGACTTCATCTCAGGCTTGCCCTGGGCCTAACCCTGCAAAATCATCAATTCCAGGAACAGGCCATAAAGTTTCCCCACTCGGAGGGCAGCCAGTCAGGAAGAAGGGCGCCCACAAGATAACCCCAGGGATGCAGGAGGGTCTTATCTCGAGGTCAGCCTTCCGTGCCTGCAGTCCTTACACGGTCTGAGTTGCACAAGTGTCTTATCTTGAGGTAAAAACATACGTGACTCAGGACACTGGCCACCTGGACATGAGCCAATCAAAAACCACCTCCAATAACTATCTCCCTGACCACCAATCATGTTCCCTATTACCTCACCCATGCTAAAACTCTCCTTTAAACCTAAAAAAGGGCCAAGAAGCCTTTGTTTGTGGTGGTCATTTCTTCTAAATGGTGGACCCCACATGCTGGAATTTTCTTTCGAGAAATAAGCGCACCCTTGCTGACTGCACGTGAGTGGCGGTCTCTGTGCGACGGTGTCCGATGTAACAAACCTAGGACCCAGCCCTTTATCTGACACACAGTAGGCACTCAATAAAAACCAGATGATGAGTAGGAGGTGCCTCCGAAAGGCAGTGTACCCGTAGAAAACCCAGGACAGCTACGGATCCAGTCCCGTCTCACCGGGTCACAGGCTCTCTCCCCCAGCACACCCACAGGATTGTGTTCATCACTTGTGTGTAAATAGATCAACTCCCCACAACCCTGTGCACGTGGACGTGCCCAGCCCCAACACTGGCAAACACACCGTTTAGAGAGGAGAGCAGGCATACTCTCGTCACACCCTGTGAACAGGAGGGTTGCTTTGGCACGCATGTTTATTGATGATGCAGATTAAGCTTTAATCATATTGCACAGTTTCAATTTCCAATCGAAATGGAAAGTCTGAGCCACGCGCGGGTTTTTATGACCTTCCACTTACGCCTCTGATGGAAGCAATCGGAGGGGAGCCATCTTCCGGAGGCCTCAGGTGGGGCGGCTGGGCCATAAATCAAATTAATACCACCGCGTTGCAGAAGTGCCGATGCATAATAGGAGATGAGAAGGGTTGGGGCGATTTAGAGAGCATGGCACCTCATTGTCAGGGAGGAATGGCGTGTGATGGGGGACTCCAAGGTGGAGAGCGAGGTTGACACCTCCAGTTACCTCCTTGCGGGGGGGGGGGGAGGCAGGCGTTTTTATAAACCATGGAAAATTGTATTCGACCATACTTTCAGAGCAGTTGCACCGGCGAGAAGTCCCTCCCGAGGAAGATCAGGCTCCTCCACGTGAATGCGTGCAAGTAGGAATCCCTAAGGGCACCAGGCGACGCTGAAGGAGATGACAGCCGATTTTAAAGCCAAAGAAATCGTGTAATGCTCTTAGTGTTAGAAAGGCATGCTCCTGTGTCCTACAAACACAGAGTATCTTTACTTGAGACTGAATGATGAGCTTAAGTACCAGACCTGTCACTCATCTGTTGGGGAGGTGGTGAAGATCAGGCTGGACCTAGACCAAGTAGTGCAACGTAAGCAAACTTCCAACAACATGTATTGTTCGTTGAGCACCCACTGTGTTCCCGCCTCTGTTTGAACGCTCATTGTGTACATAAGAACGGTGAAGTAAGAAGCACTCATGATCAGTGCAAGTAACGTTCTCTCTGAGTCGGTCCTGCGCGTATGTCTAGTCGGGGCCTGACGGGTCCTGGCTCACGCTGTGGGTGATATCCTTGGTGTGCTTGGAGGAGGGAAGAGACGGAGACGTGAAGTGTCTGGGCTGCGGCCACACAGCTGGGAGGGGGCCCGCTGGCTGACTTCAAGATGCTCAACTCTGACTTTGGAACGTTCTGCCTCGTTCAGAGATCCGTGACGCACGAGGGCTGACTTGTCGTTAGCCTTTCTGCCGTACGGCGCCAATGCTTGTTGCTTTGAGATCATTTCAACTGTTGATTCCGTTGAATCCCTTGCCCCTCGTACCCTCCCCAGTCTTTAGCAAACTGCCATTCCATCTTGAATGTACTCGAAATAAACAAGATTGAAGTATTTAACTAATTTACCTGCATTGACCACAGCGCTATACACACATGAAATAGCATATCACATCTGTTGTGGGCGTCAGTGTCCTGCACCAATCAAAAGTATTCTGGGAAACGCATTCACTTTTTTAAAAAGAAACTTTACTCTGAAGAACAGACCCTTGAGAAAGGGTCTCGCGCTGGGGGAATTAAGGTCCCGGTGGATTCAGCATGCTGAGAAGTTGAAGGCCGAGTGACTGGTTACCGGATGGTTCCAAGAGCATCTGGAAGATCCCGTAGGCAGTGTCGACATGGCTGTAGGCTTTGAGGACGGAAGGGTAACGAGATGCCGCCCTTTCCTTGGGGAATCCACGTCTGTTCCAGGGTTTGCCCGGCACTCAGGTGGCCTCTCGGAGGGCCCCTGTCTGTTGACTTCCCTCTCCTTAGGCGAAGCCTCACCTGGGGATGACAGTGAGTTATCCTCCTTTGTGGGGCTCAGATCTGTCTCGAGCACCATGGGAGAGGCTGCCTGAGTCCTAGCTCATGCATCTTTAAAGAGTCTGACTCTGTCGCTCAAGAAAATTTTTTTTAACAACTCAGCCCCCAGACACCCCCACAGCGCTAGCGTGTAAAGGAAAGAAAACAGAGGGACGCTCTGAGCTGTAACAGCTCAAACCTTGCAAACCAAAGAGGTAAACAACTCCATTGGCCTGGGTTGTGAGAGACCACGTGCTGGGAATTTCATTGGCACATTGGATAGGCTGTCTCATAAAAGGCCTTTGAGGGAGGTGTGGAGTAAACCACATTTTATAAAATAAACCAGCTGGAGAAGTTAGGGTGCCTGTCTGGAGTCTCACACGCACAGCTAGTGTCTCGGGGCACAGGTATGCATGATTAACGGCAAACCCCACACTCTCTTAACTCCATGATGTTGCCTCTTCATTTTTATATGAGTTTTAAACTAGCTTACCACTCAAATCAGTAATATACACAACATCTTGTGAGGGACCCATTTTACAGATGAGAATACTAAGGCTCACCCAGGGGATAAGAGATGTTGGAGATGGTCTGCAGTGATTCCTGCTGCCCGGAACCCACGCTCTTGTGTTATTTCTCCCAGTAGAGTACGGATGGACAGGGTGTCAGTTCCACGATCAGGTTACTAAAGATTGTAGCCTTTGTCTTGCAGGGGAACTCTGTCATTGCCTTCTCAGTTTGAAGGCATCTAGAAGCAGGCTTCTATACACAAGTCATGTGACAAGACCCAAAGAGGAGCTTCCAACCAACAGACATGTAAACACTGAGGCCCTCAGTCCAGAATCCTTGACTGACTGACTGTTGCCCAGCTTGAATTAATGAGGAAGCAGTTCCTTCTCCTGTCAACCCTTGTATGACAGAAGCTTTTGATTGACACCTTGATGATGTGGACTTGAAGGAGAGGATGCAGCTAACATCCCTTATCCATTTGGTATTGTTTCAAGGTACCACGTTCTGGGGTTATTTGTTACACAGCGATAGATATCCGATACAACTAGAAAGACTGATTGACATGCCCCAAGCCTAGACCCGTAGGCGGGAATAGACTCTGGAGCAGCTCAGACACTTCGCCATGTACCACCTTCTACGTCTCGATGTTGTTTACTCTTTTATTTGATCTTTTTGTTTTATTATTTTACCTTTTTGAGACAAGGGCTGCTATGACTGGATGATGATCTTGAGTTTCTGCTTCTCCTGCCCCCACCTCTCTCGTGCTGGGATCACGCGTGTGCTCCGTTATACCGGGTTGTGCGGTACGGGGATCAAACTTAGGACTTCGCGTATGTATGTGTATGTGATTGCACGTGTACGTGGTTGCCTGGCGAGCACATTCCCCTCATGGCTTCCTACCTCCTTTTCCCCCACCCACTGGTCCTCTTCGTCCCCATCAACAGTTTGATTTCTGCTTTTAAAGTGTGTGTGTGTGTGTGTGTTCTCAGTATTGAAGGTCTTATTGTAAGACCCGAAACTGTTAGAGGAAAAACACTTCAAGATGTAGGCAGAGGCGAGGACTTTCTCAATGAGCCTTTAGTTGCTTAGGAAATAAAGCCAGCCGTTAACAAATAAGACCTGTGAATTCAAAGCTTCTGCACGGCAAACTAGACAAATGACGAGTCAGCCACAGATCGGGAGGCCATCTTTACTGACTACACAGGGACGGGGGATTGAATCTCCACTATACAGAGAATCTAGTCTAGTCCTTACTGCAATGAGACAATGGCGTTCCTGGTGTGTGGTAAGATGCTTCGTGGTTTACCGTGCCAAGAGATTATCACTATTATTACAGTAGATGGTTTTTGGTACCCTCATGCTATGGGTACGGAAAGCGAGAGCCCTGTAAACAGGCTGAGAAGATGCTCACGGTGACCCTCGAGAGTGGCTTGCACCCATCTATAAGCATGGTTTTAAGGAGGGTATTTAATAAAACATTCATGGACCCCTGTCTGAGAGGCTGAAATGGCAGTCCCTGGGTGAACCACACCGCCCCCCCCCCCGCCCCGTCTTCTGCAGACTGTCCTCTTCCGCCTCTTTCAGCATTTCCTGGGGGCCCAGAGACAGGGAGGGAAGGAATTGTCTGAAACTAAGTAGACATTGGAGTCCAGGTGGCATTGGTTTGAGAATTCTAAACAACTCTCTCCAGCAACTGCTGTCCTGGAGAGGAAACGGGTAGGAGTCTTGGCTTGCTCTTCTGATTCTCTGTGGTGCCCCTGGACTAGGGATGATTCTGGAAGGTGTACATGGGTGGGGGTGAGGTGGTGGGGGTGGGGGAGTAAGTGAACAGCAGTGCTGACCTGCACCCATCCCCAGCGTTCAGCATTCCCACAGGCAGTGAGTGAGCCAGGACAGCGTGCTGACAAGCCGTACACGGGGACTGTCTCAGTTTGTGTCTCTGTTGCTCTGACAGACCAAATCCAGCGTGGAAAGGAAAGGGTTGATCTCATTTTACAGCTTGCAGTTCATCATCCGGGAAGTCAAGACAGGCACTCAAACAGGGCGGGAACCTGGAGGCAGGCGCCGATGCAGAGGAGGAATGCTGCTGACTGGCTCGCTCCCCATGGCTTGCACAACCTGCCTTCTAATACAGCCCTGGACTGCCTGCTCGGAGGCGACACTGGCCACTGTTCTTGGCCGTCCCACATCAACCATTAATCATTAAAATGCCCCACAGACATGCCCCACGGGCCAGTCTGATGGAAGCAGCAATTCCTCCATTGAGATTCTCCTTCCCGGGGAGGTCTAGGTTTCTGTCAAGCTGACGTCAAGTTTTCTACAGGGGAAAGGATGATGCGCCACCGTCCTCGAAGGCCTGATGTCTGTCTCCCTAATCACCGGGGACCCCTATGATAGGAGAACTGTACAACTATGAAGAACGCCTAGTATTGAGGCAGAGCTAGAATTGATCCTTCCGGAAGCAGACAACCCATGGAACACACCCCACTTCTCTCTCTCTCTCTTTGTCTCCGAGGAGCACGAAGCTGAGTCACCCATGTCTACGTAACGGCTTTGATTTGCTTTTCTAGCCTAATTTTAAAAGTCTATCTAGCTTCATCTGCTTCCACTTGCTTTAACTTCTCCTGGTAGAAACTCTCTTTTCCCCTTGCTATGTGTAGACACTCAAAATACTTTGAGATGCCCCGATACGCGACTCTGAGCATTTAGGGAAGCGCAGACACGTCCGCAGCATTATGAGAATCTGATACGTTCCGAGTGTCTGAAGACACCCGCAGCTGGTCTGTTTGGAGCCCAGCGTGGGAATGTCAGAACTCGTATCCACAGAAGTCAGTGCCTGAGTCTCTCCCTTATTTGTTATTGCTCCTACATTTTCATTCTGGAGTGTGGGTTGTTATGGTGACGGGCAGCCGGCGTACTGAGAGGCTCTTGGAGAAAATACGTCAAGTGTGTGAAGCGAGTCACTGCTCAGTCAAGTTGGGAAGGCCAACAGTCTGCACCCATGTTCCAATCACTCAAGGATCACAAGGTTAATAAAATCTCTAAACTAAACGTTATTTGACTTTTTTTTTTTTAAGAGCTCTGAGCGTTAAGGGGTTATGGCGGCGGGGCCGGAAGTGTCTTCTGTGTACTCGGGGGTTTAGTTAGGTCTTTGGCCAGCTAGGACCTTCTTCGGGCCACAGTCAGGCAGCCGCCGTGTTTTTGTAAGGAAAGTTTATTTCATTTTAGGTAAATGTTTATTTATAAAATGTCCCTATTTTTGAAGATTTGTTTATGTTTGTTTTATGAATATCAGTATTTTAGCCTGTATGTGTCTCCGTGTATTCGTGTGTTTGGTGCCCACGGAGGCCAGAAAGTGGTATCGGGTGCCCTGGAACCAGAGTTACAGGTGGTGGTGAGCCAGCCCAGGCCCTGTGCAAGAGCAGCCAGTATTCTTAACAACTGAGCCGTCTCTCCAACATTCAAACGCCCGCGTTTCTGTCTGTGAGCTGACATCTTATTTTAGAAAGGGAATATAATTCTTTAATCACGTTTTTCTTGCATTCGTTCCTAGGATAATGTTACTGGGACGCATGTTCCGGGAGCTGAACAAATGTTGGTTGAATGAATATGTGTCCGGTATTATCATCTCACGGAGTGTCATTAAGTT
The DNA here is from genome assembly GCA_026225945.1 of Cricetomys ansorgei. NCBI lineage: Eukaryota > Metazoa > Chordata > Mammalia > Rodentia > Nesomyidae > Cricetomys > Cricetomys ansorgei. The sequence continues at coordinate 463,635 of JAMJFZ010000818.1, read as the reverse complement.
CAAAAGATACACTAGTAACCACATTTTGAGAAGAAAGGAGAGGTTGGGTTAGACATCTCTTCCTTTGCCTTAAAAGCTGGAGCCAAAGGAAACAATTGGTTCATGTGGTCCTCACCTCAGCCGGTACAGTCTCTTTGTCTCCATCTGGCAGGCATAAGAACGTTGGCTCCTTCAAGTTACCTCCACCGCGAAGGCTTATTATTAGGGCAACTGTGAGCTGTAATTAGCATGGGGTGTAGTTGGTGCCTAAGGCTGTTCTAAGAGCTTGTGTTTCCTTTATTCTGTCTCATCCTTTCTCTTGTCCCAATCATCTGTTTGACCCTCCTTCCTCTCCACTGGTCATGCTCCCGGTGCCCTTTGTGCTCCATGAAATTTGTCTGATCTATGCCCTCCCGATCCCCAGCACCTCGGCCCCTCTGAGCTCTCAGTTCCTTGCCTTGGTGATGCTCAGTGCCTCAGAGGAATCTGCTTGGCTGGATATGCCTTCTCACCCCAGACCGGGGTGGTGGTCCGTCACTGGCTGTATGTTGAAGCCGTCATCCTTGGCCCCTGTGGTCCGTACCAGGGATGCCCCTCAGAAAGACACGCCTACTTCTGCATCCTGCCTCTCTTCCCACGTCCTGGTCTGCCGTGATGCGAACAGACTGTGCCACGCGTTGCCGCTGCCGGTGGACTGAGATGGCGACCTTTCCCTGCCCTAGTGTGATGCACTGAAACCACGACACACCATAAATCTGTGCCTTTTACCTTGTTTCCGTCGGGCACTGGGCAATGCGAAGTAACTGGTACGTCAGTTAAAGATGGAGGATGGATTTCACAAGCTTTCATCCTGACTGCTGACTGATGAGCCGTAGGGAGGATCGTAGGATTTCCGGGGCTGTGTTCCGATCACGCCTCTGAGCCTCCAAACCATCTGGGAAATGAGAAAATGGCTATCAGGCAAACCGTTAGCTATGAAGGATCCATACCTCCCTAACCAAGGCTAATTGATTGAAAACAGATAATTCACCCGAGAGTAAAGCCGAGCTAAAGAGGTGAAAAAGAAATGGCTTCCTTTGGTAGATCTTTCTGTTAGCATTTCACCATCACTGGGGCTTGGCAACATCAGAATTTCACAGTAATTTTTCTCCTTTCATCTTTCTTTATACGAATTTCATTTGGGTCTGTTCATTGGAAAAGGCTCACTAATGAGGTGATAAATGGCCCCGTCATTAAGAAAGAGTTTAGAGGCGGGAGAGATGGCTCAGCAGTTTAGAGAACGTATCGCTCTTATGAAGGACCTGGGTCCAGGTTCCGGCACCTACATCAGGTGGCTCACAGCTACCTGTTACTCCAGTTTCAGGGGACCTGATGCACTCTGGATTCTGTAAGCATGTGCATACATGTGACCTTCATAAATTCACCCCCCCACACATGCACACATGCATGCACACACATGCACACACAACACACACACACATTTTTTAAAAAGAGTTGGAAGCCCATGCGTTCTCCCTTCCCTCTTTCCAACTCAAAAGTATCAGCTAGTGGTCTTGGCTTTTAGATTATAGAAGCAGACTCGGGCTTATTTAGGCAGAAAGCACATTTATTAGAAGAATATGGGATCATAAGTTAAATGAGAAGGCTGGAGAGCCAAGCTCAAGGAGTAAAGGGATGCTTTCGTATTGGTTTTATGAATTCTTGGGGGAGGGGAGACAATTACTGTCCCTTCCTTGTGACATTCCACTGGGAGCCATGAAAGTCCCAGCAGGAAAGGGCCTGGGACTTGGGTCATATGTCTTCTGGGTCTTTGGGTTAGGAGGTAAATTATCCTGGCTTTTGGTATCTGTAGGGCTACATATCCTGAACGAGAGAAAATTTTTCTCAAAGGAAAATAGGTATCTATTATTAAGCTGTAGGGGAAATGGGTGCCAGGCTGGGTGCCAAGCAAAGCCTCCTTCTCTAAAGCAGAGCCTGGGACCATAGAGATTGCAAATCACAGAGCGGTTCGGGACTCTGCGGGCAGAAGCTCCCCAATCCAGATCTTGTCCCATCGGATTCATATTGCGTTTTGTCTGACCCTTCCCACACTGAGAACCAAGCAGTATGTTCTTCGCTTTCAAGACAGTTTCTGTTCACCAGAGCCAGACCAGCATGTGATCGGAGCAGACAGGCATTTATGAGCTATTGTTTGACCAGTTCGTGGAACCCCTGCTCCCATCCCTACTCTTCTGTCCCTGGCTACTAGATGTACGAAATCATGCCGTGCCTGGGATTTGTCTTTGGATTTCAGAGTTATCTCCAACTTTAATATTGCAAAGGCAAGTGAATGGCCTCTTATACCCACTACAAATGAGACTGACTACACTTTTAACTCATTCACATTAAAGCAAAGGAACACACATTCCTTTGTGTATACCGGATAACTGCATTTACTGGTGCATAACTATAAAGAAGAGAGACTGTCTCTGAACCCACGAGCCTCGCAAGGTAGCAGAAAGGACCGAGTATCTGAATGGAACTGTGACAGAGTCCTCTGAGAGAGAGCACTGGGACTCCGGGGGGAGAGGTGGATAGGAGAAGGTTGCTGCTGGTTGCTGCTCTGGCTCATGTCTCAGGCCTCCAGCTGCTTCCTGATCCTGTAACACAGCAGTTCTCACCCTTCCTAATGCTGCCTGTGAACCTTTAATACAGTTCTTCATGCTAGGGTGACCCCCCCCAACCATAAGGTTATTTTCCTTGCTACTTCATAACTGTAATTCTGCTACTGTTATGAATCGTAATGTAAATATCTGATATGCAGATGGTCTTAGGCGTCCCCTGTGAAAGGGTCGATCAACCGCCAAAGGGGTTGCTACCCACGGATGAGAACCACTGCTGTAAAATAATGCACAAGCCTCATTGCAAGTGCGTCCCCACACCCCAGGCCGGGAATGGACCGCTCCCACCACCACACCCTCCACACTTCAATGGGCGGTCAGGAATATTGTCGTAGTGACCAGGAAGTTGAGTACCATAGGTGAGCTCACAGACTCTGGGCTTCGGGCCACTTCCTGTCGAGCGTTCTTCCTGGTACCGAAACGGCCCATCTGTTCACCACTTTCCCCTCCTGGTGGAGCCGGGTATGAAAATCCCAGCAAAGACTTCAAGACCTGAAGCTGCGATGAGCGCTTCCGGGAGATGCGCACGTTTGAAATGAGGAAGAAAACCCTTCGCTTTCCCGTCAGCTGTCAATCAACCTGCAGCCCGATAACCCAGACTTTCTTGTCCAGATGTCGGCTCAATATTTTTCAATCAAATATTAGTTTGGCGGGTTTTTTTTTTTTTTTTTTTGCCTTCTACCAGATCATTAATTCTCATTAGTTTGGCATATAAACTTTTTTGCATGAATATCAGACAACCAACTTTCAGACTGAGCGACCTCGAAGAGCAAACCTGTCAAGGCTGTGATATATGAGTTTAAGTATTTTCTTTCCCATAATTTTTATTTTTTGGGGGTGGGGTGGGGTGGAGGGTGTCTCTTTCCCCCTTCTCGTACTCCTTCGAGCGTGAAGATAATGTGGTTACAATAACAAAATTAGATCATCATTTACTAACTGTTAATTTAATTTTTGATTGTCCATTAAATCAGGCACTGGGCTGTTTATATTTTAATTTTTAATGTCAGGGTTTTAAATTGCTTCCCAAATGAAGGTTAACAAGGGGGGGGGGCTGTTCCTGACTCCGGAAATGAGTGAAATCACAAATGGGATGCTGCCATTTTGGGGGACCAGACTGGAGTATGGACGAGGCAGCACCCACACGTCCCTAGTTAAGTACCAGATGCCGGTACTTAGCATCTTCAGTGCAGCATCTCATTGAGTCCTAAACTGTGTCAGAAACGTAGCTTCTGATTGCCATATTAGATGGGTGTGACAAAGTTAAGACAGGAGAAGGCAACAGCGAATTTGAGGCTGGGGAGGAGTCAAGGAGGAGCTGGCTAGGTCTCTCCAGCTCCAGTCCCAGCCCTCTGTCGCGTGAGAAGACAGAGCTGTGTAGCGAGAGGGGTCAGACCTCCACGGGGGACACTCGTGTCCAGACAGGGTCTCGGGTGGGGGGCGGAACGGTGCCACGCGTTCTCAGGCTCTGTGCTGTCCGACCTGCAGCTACGCCCTAGTAACAGGTGAAGTCCGCGCCAGAGAAGAGGCGTGAGCCCTGAGCATCGCTGTAACCGGCCGCAGAGAGGCTCTGGGGAGTCTCCCTTCGAGTCGCTCTCCAGGCTCTTGTAAAGCGAGAAATGATAGCAGGCGACGATGTCTAGGGGCTTGACTAGTTGAGCAAGCTGTATCTCCTCTCTCTCTCTCTCTCTGTACACAAGTGTGTGTATGAAAGAGAATGCATGTTTGAACTAATAACTATTGATACTGTTCAGCAGTAAACATGCATTCTAGTAAGGCAAGGGAGAGCTATTCCAAAGGAAAGAGCCAAAGTGAACACAGCTCTCCTCGGCTTCCAAAATTATTATTCTTTTTAGGGGGGTGTCTTTAGGTAACTTTTTCTAGAATATTTCCAAACAGCTCTAGGAGGAACAGGACACTGGCTCATTAACAGCTAACTCCTGACTGGTGCCCTCGCCGCCTTGGGTTTGGGTACCAGCATGAAGAGTCTCCTCTTTCTCCATACTGAGGGCTCACAGACTAGAAGTTTCAAAGAACATGAAATATATCAGTCTACCAGACCTTCAACCTTTATCTCTGGCTATGACGTCTTCAACATTCACCCTCAGAAGAGCCGAAACTGAGAGAGACTCTACCGACGTCCGGACTCTATCAGCTCCACAATTTGAGCAAAGTCTGATTCTCCCGCGAAGCATCAGATGTTAACACAACGAGGGTTCATGCTGGACACGGCTGACGGGTTCCATGCCGCCTGCTCTGTCTCTTGCTTTTAGACAGGAAGTGGGCTCTTCAGCCTCTCTGGGCTTCCGTTTCCTTGTCGTGCAGGGGTAGTAATTGTGTCTACCCACTTGGCTCTCAGCATCAAGTAAGTCAATATTTACAAAGCTCTTAGGAAGCTGTCTGGCACATGCTAAATGTTAGACAAATGTTTCTTAAATAGAAAAGACAACTTCTGTGTATCCCTACACAGCTTCGAGAATGCTGGCTGTGCTCACTGAGCTGAATCCCGGCGCTCTCTCCCACATGGTACTGGTGGGTCTCACAGGAAGGCGGTGGTGCATCTCCGCTAATGTCTGCTTCCTCCCCTGCCCCCTCATGAGCGAGCTCTGGCTCCAACCAGCTTTATTCAGTCCCCGGAAGGTGCCCAAGGACATTTGTTTTACAGAAATTCTTGGAAACATCTGCTGGATGGTCAGGTTGCCTGGGAGACATGGGCCATTTATTTCCTCATATGCTCGGTACCCATGGACCATATTTTAGCTCCTGGGAATTAAATGTTTATTCTCTGGACTGTGTCCCAAATGAAGAAGCTGTATGTATGTAGATGTACCCGTTCAGGAACATTAACCCCCGGTGGCACGTCCTCAGAGGGGCCCCCAGATGTGCCCGGTCCTTTCTGCCTTCACAGAGAACATCGAGGCAAGTCAGAAAGAACAAAAGGGTGGATGGAGGTTATTCTGTCTCTGCCTCCTCCCAGTACTTCCGGGCCCCACTAAGGGCTTCCGTAAAACAATTGAGTCCTAAAAGGAAACAAGAAGAACTGTCAATAGGGCTTGGTGGTATTGGCTAAATTCCCACCGTGATTAAATTTCATATTTTGCCCCGAGCTGGGATGGTTTCCAAGGACCTGTTTGTTGAAAACAGCTCTATTGAGCCAAGACTGTTTTCCTAAATAGCTGTGGAATCAGAGGCCTCTTCTGACTTGGCAGGGGCTCGGAGAGGAGAGGGCTCGCAGTGAACACGCTCCAGCTGGAAGTGGGCTCCCACTCAGCTTCCCAGCTTACCCCAGGATGTGTGCAGAAGAGACCTTTTCTTACATTAGGATAATGAGAATGCGGTTTGAGCCGGAAACATCCAGAGTTCAAGTCCCTAGGAAAACTCGCTTCTCTTGCTAAGTCTCGGTGTCTGATATGTAAAGTGTGCGTGTTGGTCGGGTAAAGCTGTGTTTTCTGACCTTTCCTGGGGGAGATGTGGACCGAAATCTAGTCATCCCAGAGAGCTCACTGATGGCAGGCCAAAGAAACGATTCTGTCAGAACCAACACGTTTACTATCGTTCTTGACAAGAGTGCGGGCAAATGGTTTCTTATAGAAATGTGGATGACTCAAAGGCCATTGCATTACCAGAGAGCCCAAATCAGCATGAATGACACTCAGAAAAGCTGCAACCTGGAACTAACTACATGACTTGGCAGGCAGCACCACAAGCCGGAGTCTGCTCTCCCCAGAAGTCATCACTCTTTTTTTTTTAATCATATTTATTTATTTATTTATTTATTTATTTATAAATTCATTCATTCATTTAGATTGTGTGTGTGTACATGTGTACCACAGCACATATGTGGTATTCAGAGGACAACTTGCAGGACTCAGTTCTCTACTTTCACCATGTGTTTTCCCAGGGTATGAGCTCAGGTTATGACCCTTGACAGCAAGTACTTTTACCCACTGAGCCATCCCATTGGCCCCAGTCCTTACTGTTTATATCACCTTGGGGAGGGAAGGGCCCTGCGAATCTTGTAAATTTCAGGGATTTCCTGAGACTTGTGAGCTTACTTCCTGAGTCTCATTAAATTTCTTCCAGGATGGAAATGTCCCACTTGGAGGATGTGGGTTCCACCAACATGTGAACAAGAACCGTCCTCACCCCGAGGTCTTGGTGGCACACAGAAACAAAGGCTTATTTCTGACTGTGGCAGTGCTTCAGCGCTTGGCTGTGGTTCTGTGGTTCTGCTCTGTGTAGATCTTTCAGTCTTGGGTTCAGAAATATCTGCTTTACTATCTTGGCTTTATGAAGAAGGGATCAAGAGCAATGACAGTTGTGACAGTCCTGCATGGTCTTCTAAGCTCACATTCCATTTGTGCTGGAGAAAGGGAGATTCTATTTCCCCAACAGATATAGTACAGCCGACATGGAGCAAGCAGGGCGTCTAACTCTCTTACAGAGAGAACAACAAACGGTTTGAAACAATAATACAGACTACCACCATGGGGATAATAATATTCCCTTCTTGACAGGGCACTTATGAAGTCCAAATAAACATGAAAGTTTATTACAAACTATAAAGTACTTGCTCATGCTACTTACTCTCTGATGCCAGGGTCTCCGTAGATCCCATGGAAAATGAACAGAGGCGGATTTTTTTTCCCTGTTTGCATGGAAATCTATTTCTTTCCAAATTGACTCCCATATATACTTTGAGAAAATGAATTGAGTATGGGTTTCAGTCCACAGTTCTTATTATAGGATCCCAGAACCCAGACAGCTTAGTTTTGCATATAGATGAATATCCAGACTCTCACCTTAAAAATATTGACTGACTTTGTGTCACTAAGAATGACAGACTCTCCAAAAAGGAACTGGATTTTGCCAGGAGGAATGTGACTCCTCACTGACAACAGCCCCCATCCCTGCCCCCCATTCCTGAATGCTTTGTTCTTTATCCTATGGAAGGCATTTGCAGAATCATGTCAGAGATGGTGAAAATCTGTAGGGACAGTTGAGTAAGAAACTGGAGGAAGGAGGAAGGAGAAAGAAGATGACACTTGGTTTCTTTAAAAACGCAAAATGGCATTTGAACTAGGTGTGGCGGGTAAATATGTGTTTATCCATCAGCATAAACATAAATGTTAGGCAGTCGCTTGGTCCCGTGTCAATTAACCAAGCCAGTGTTATAATTTGGTTAGGTGCCATTGTTTTGGCACCTGTAGCTCGTTCTTGAGATTGCATGCCACTTGAGTTTATGGGAACTTTTGTTTAGCGTTTACAAGGTTTGAAGCCCTGAGAGCCCGCGTGGGCTGGTTGGCAGTTCATTGGTTGGTTTGCTCGTCATTAGTGTTTTGATTCTCACGTAGAAGAACATCAGTTGGAGAGATTGTGTTTGCAGATAGTGAGCGAGACGCTAGCTTGACTCGCTGCCAGCTAGTCCTCTCCAAGCTTAGGATGGCCTAAAAGGGCTGTGAAGATTTCCACCATTCTCTCTTTCGCTATCAAGACCACCTGCAAATGTGGTGAAATTTTCTTTGTATCCTTCCTTTCTCTTTCTGTAAACTGAGGGTTTAATATTGTAGTTGACTACTACATCTATCTGTTGCCAATAGTTCAGTGGGGCGGGAGGGCCCACGAACCACGTCCTGACTCAGGATTGACTGTGGGCCATCACAGTCTTGTGCAGGCAACCCCAGCTGCAGAGAGATCATGTTTGCAATGTCTGTGGCGTGCCCTGAAGAGAGCACTTCACATTTCTATGCCTTATATTCCAATTCTTAAATTCTTTCTTCTCTGTCTCTGTCTGTTTCTCTTTCTCTCTCTCTCTCTCTCTCTACCTATCTCTATCTCTCTCTCTCTCCAGCAATGTTTCCTGGATTGAGAGGGGAATCATATAAATGTCCTTTTTAGGGCTGAACACCAAACTGTCATTCCTTCTGAGCATCTTGATCATCCACAAGCCTCTTTATTTGGTACAGTTTGCTGCGTAGAAAAGCTTCTCTAGTTAAGGCTGAGGATAGCAGTCATCCATCAGCATAAACGTAAATATTTAGGCAGTAGTTTGGACCCACATCAATTAACTAAGCCACAGTGGTAAGATCCCCTAGGGTCTATGACATCCACAGCTATAAGCGTTTGTTTTAACAGTTTACAGAATCAGACATGAATTCCCTCCCTCCACGCTGAGAGTGGTTGTTTACTCCCATACCAGCCATGCCACCGTTGCACCAGTGAGCACCTCTTACCTGGTGTTGTAGTTCACAGAGTTCGCATCTCGGTAAGACCGTTGATGTCTTATCTCCCCCAGCAGCCTGCAGTCACCTTCTAGTACTATGAGAATTAGCAGCAGGGAAGAAGCTTCCAGCTCAGTGCCAGCCTTCTCTCTATCTTGGAACTAACGTATGTGGTGTTTCCAGATTGGGGTTTTAGCATATAGTTCTGATGGGCAACCAAGAGCAATGACAATAGCCTGTATCGTCCCGGGACCTCTTGGGCCTCTTGTTCTCAATCCATGAGGAGGTAACCCACACCAAGCACTGTGGCTTTGTTTAATGATACAACCTTTAGGGTTGACATTATTCAGAGGTGCAGGACCTCTCCTTTCTAACTGTTTTATTCATCTATATACTTAATTGGTTCACAAAGTAATGGGTCTCTGTGTGGCTTTTCTATATATCCTTTACTTGGTTAACCTCTGTCCCTGCTTTCCTCCCACCCACTCCCACATACCTGCTTGAACCTCTCTCTCACTAATGTTCCCCTTTCCCCTTTCCTATTACCTCTCTTCTGCTGCTTCCCCTCACCCTAGACACTCCCCCCGCCCCGTGGTCCCTAATCTCCCAACTTCCGCAGATGTTCCAAACCAAACACATGAAACCAAGGATTTGAATCTAGGATCCACACCTGACAAAGAACACACTTCATCTGTCTCTCTGAGCCTGAGCTACCCCATGCAGAATAATTATCTTTAATTCCATCCATCTACCTGAAAAATTCTTAATTTCACTTTCCTTTCCAGCCGAGTGGAATTCCATTATGCACATGTACCGCATTGCCATCATGTGCTCATCAGCTGCTGGGTACCTAGGCTGCTTCCGTGAACTAGCCCTTGTTAGGGAAAGCAGTGGGCGTGGGGAAGCACGGGTCTCTGCGTTAGGAAGCAGAGTCCTTGGAATATATGCCGGGGAGTGGAATAACTGGATCGTATGGTGGGCTGTTTCAACTTCATGGGGAATCTCCACACCCGATTTCTACAGCGGCTGCACCGATTCTGCACGCCCATCAATAATGGATAACTGTTGACTGCTTAGAGGATTTCATGTTAAATTGAAGAACAAGGGTGTCTCTTTGCAGGTGGTACACCTTGATTTTTAGCAATAAGTGGTCAGACTTGTGTTCCCAAAGGGATTTGGGCTGTGTAGTGATGCAGACTGTGTCCAGAGAGGGGGCCTGGGGTGAAAGGTCACTCAAGGGGCTAGAATTATGTTGACAGGCTGGCCATCAAATAGGTAAAGGCCCTGAGAAGAGGTGGATGGATTGTAAAGCAGGGCTCTGAAGAAGGTACTTACTGGCTACATCGCTTCCTTCCATGTGAAACAAGCTTCTTGCCTCTCCCAGAACCTCAGGGGTACTTTTAATAGGTGCGTGCAGAAGAACGTGAACATTTTGGAGAACGTACTAAAAACCTTTTTTAAAAAAAAGTCGTCATGACCATCCACACAGAAACACTGTGATGAAGGAAGGGTTTGTTTGGGTTCATTGTTTCAGGGGGATCTTCCCATGGTCGTTTGGCCCGTGAGCTCATACCTGAACTCACACACATGAGCCTGCATATGAACACACACCACACGAGAAAGAGAGGTTATGGAGTTCACCGAGTGGACAAGGAGCCATGGCTTGAGGGAAGCTTCTTCAGGAATGATGGAGAGATGTCCTGTTAGCCAACTTCAGGAGTCTTTAGCTCAGCTGTTCTCAACGTGTGGGTCACAACCCCTTTGGGGATCAAATGACCCCTTCACAGGGGTCACCCTAAGACCATCTGTATATCATATATTTACATTACAGTCCATTTACATTACAGTAGCAAAATTCCAGTTATGACATAGCAACAAAAATAGTTTTATGATTGGGGGTCACCACAACACAACATTAAAGGGTCGCAGTGTAGCTGAGAACCACTGCTTGGCTACGTCAGGGTTGTAACAATTATCAACCAATCCCAAGTGAAGCCAGAAGCCCTCAAACCAAAGAGGTGACCCCCATGGCCAGGCACCCCAGCACATGCAGACTTGATCTTGTCCCCATCTCAGTACAGATGTGTACAGCCGCTGGAGGTGACTGTTCATCCCCAGGCGGATCAGCGAAGCTTCTGTGGTTTCTCACCTCTACCACAACACTGGGGGACACTGCCTTCTCCTCAGCACTGCCCAAGATCACTACAAGCTTCTAGAAGATCCTGTGCATCTTCGTATCTGATTCACCCGGACAGTAATAGACACATAATAGACACTC
>JAMJFZ010000818.1:235000-447500 GCA_026225945.1 Cricetomys ansorgei | reverse complement strand
ACCTCTCAACTTTGACTTGTACCTGAGCTCGGCCCTTGTGGCAGCTGGACAGGAAATGTTTGCCGGATGAGTCTGAACTCTTCATGATTTTACCAAAGTTGAACTGATGGCGAAAACCCAGCTTGCGATGCATAGTTCGTACAAATGAAAAATAGCACCTGTGTCCGGAGGTCCTGATACTTGCCATCCGCCGGTGTCTCCATCCAGTGTGTGGCCCATGTTCATTTTCTGCTGTCTTCATTACTGGGAGAGCTTTCAAGATGGCTGTTTCAAGGGTCTGTCCCACCAGCCAAGCAAACCCAGGATAAAGAGGAAAGAAACTTTCTCATGGTTCCACTGAAACACCAGGGTCAAATCTCACCGGACCAGCCTTAGTCTTGTGCTCACTTCTGAGCCAATCATAGTATCTCGAGGAAGCATGCACCCCTGCACACACTGAGGCTTGGCACTCTCCCTTTGAAAGCAAGGAAGCGTCAACCTCACTAGAGGCTGCAGAGGGTTGTGAAGACCAAGCTACAGAAAGTTTTCTCGAACTCTGCCTAGGAGAACACGTACAGGTTAGGCGACGGATGTCCAAGGACCGTGTGAGGCACTGTGTGCAAAAGAGAGACTGGCTTGAAGAGCCAGTTTTAAAGGGCATGCTGCAGCCACACAGATGATCCTAGAGGCCAGATGGATGAGAGAATGGGGCTCTATTTTTCAAGATTAATAAGAAGCCTTCCACCCTCATTTTCTCTACAGGAATATATTTCAGTATCTACTCCCAAATTATCATTCACACATCTGTCCACAGAACTGTGGGGGGGGGGGGGATTGCTTGCACGTGTGTGTGTGTATGCAAATGAGGGTCTATGTCTGTATATTTGTGAATTAGTGGGTTTGCCTGTGAGTCTATGCTTATGTGTGTCTTAGGGTTACTATTGCTGTGATGTGTAACAGCTAGACTTTCATATCACAGTCCACCACGGAAGGAAGCCAGGGCAGGAACAATAGGAGGTAGGAACTGTTCACAGGAGGCAGGGGCTGATGCAGAGGCCATAGAGGAGTGCTGCTTACCGGCTTGCTCCTTCACAAGTTGCTCAAGTCTTATAGCATCTAGGATCGCCTGCCTAGGGTTGGCACCGCCCACAGTGGACTGGAACCTCCCACATCAATCATCAATTTAGAAAATGAACCACCGTCTTGTCTGAAGGCCAAGCCGGTGCATTTTCTCAAACAAAGATCCCTCTTTCCAAATGACTCTAGCTCGTATCAAATTGACATTAAACTAGGCAGCACATCATGTGTGTGTGTATGTGTGCATGTGTATGTATGTGTACGCATGCGTGCGTGTACGTGTGTATATGTGGCTTTTCATGAGGGTCTATTTATGTGTGTGTGTGTGTGTGTGTATGTGTGTATATGTATGTGTGTGTACACTTACACCTTGAGAATGTCGCACAAGCATTCAGTTACATTCTTTTTAAACAGGGGGACGGTCTATAACTGCTTCTTGTATTCATTGTTTCCTGCCTGGTTTACCTTAAAGTAATAAACTGGAGACACGCAAAGCTTCCCTCCCTCCCTCCCGCAACCATAAGATAGCAGACAGCTGCACGGCAGACAATAATATCAGTGGAGAGGGTTTCTGAGATCAACGTTTAGAACCCTGGACTCAGCGAATGCCTATGGATGTGTCCTCAGGGACTTCGCAGAGCCTTTAATGTGCTCGTTGTCCTGAGGTGCCCAGGAAGGAGACGAGGGAGGACAGAATTTCCTGATCTTAATTTTTTTTTTTTTTCCTCCAACACCAAAGCCTTTGGGGGATGTGAATTCACAGGACAAGCATGTGAAGAAAATATTTTGAGTTGGCTCTCCAGTATCATCTTTCAAAACATTTCATAACTCTAATTTTGGAGTTTGATTGTCACATGGCTGGGGCTGTCAGAAACAGAAACTGATTCCTATTTGTGTTTAGCGCATAACTGGGCACGCGTGGGCACAGCTGACCAACAGCTTCTTCTCTGAGGAGAGGTTTCAGTGGCCATCAACGTAAACTCAGAAGGTAGCACATCCTTCCAGGTTCCAGGGACTTGGCTTGGGGTCCCTTCACAACCGTGGCCTCGGTAAGCTCCCAACTCCTCCTCTCCTGCTTTGCACCCCAGGCCACTGACATCTCACTCTCTGCATCCTCTGCTCCCTCCATTCCCTCTGCCTGAAACCACTCTCTCTGCAGCCTGTGAGCTCACCCACAGTCCACTCATCCCCCTCCCTTGCGCCAGGTCCTGTTTGCCAGATTACAGTTGTAGGGGTTGAGCACGGTGTCGAAGAGAGAGAGGAAGAGTATCCAGTTGAATGTGAAGTGTTGGGATGGCTACTGTTTGGGAATCCAATCTGGTTGCAGAACTGCTGGGCACAGCAGGGCTCCTGGAGCCCTGTCTCTTCTCCATAACCCTTTCTCTAGCCCAGAGAGGTACCAAACACTTGGGATGTGGCAAGCTCTAACTGATGTAGCTGAGTGGGGGTGTGCAAAGGAGGAGACCTCGGGTGTTGTTCCATTTTTCTACTCCCTGGCTGAGCAGCCCGAGTGAATTGTTCTCCTCTGTGTACCTCAGTTTCTTCTTCTGTAAAATATATAGGTCAGAAAAGGCCAGCAATCCTCATGTCCAGGTGCCCGCTGTAGTCATCTGGGAAAGCTAGTTAAAAAATACAGTTTTCTAGCTCTCTGAAGAATGCAGATAGCCTCTGAAGATGGGATTAGAACTTTGCAAAAGTGGAATTTAAATGATTTGCTTATTTTGTGTGTGTGTGTGTGTGTGTGTGTGTGTGTGTGTGTGTGTGCATGTATGTGTGTGTAGGTGTGTGTGTGTGTTTGTGTATGTGTGTGTAGGTGTGTGTGTGTGCCTGTATGTGTGTGTATATGTGTGTGTGTGTGTGTGCATGTATGTGTGTGTAGGTGTGTGTGTATGTGTGTGTGCGTGCACATAAGTGCAGGTGAGTATGACTGGCATAGTATACATGTGAAGATCAGAGGACAATGTATGGGAGTCAGGTCTCTCTTTCTGCCTCGTTGAAGCAAGGCTTCTCTTGTTTCTCCCACACTGCGTGCTCTTGAGTCTGGCCAGAGATCTTGCAGTAGATTCTCCTGTCTCCGCCTCCCACCTCCCTCCCTGTAGGAGTGCTGGGATTACAAATGTGTGCCACACCATGTGGCTTTAAAAAAAAAAAAAAAATCTGAGTTCCAGGAATCAAACTCAGGTTGTCGGGTTTGTGCGACATGTGCTTTTACCCGCCGAGTCATGTCGCCAGCCCCAGAAAGCGCACTTGAACCAGGCCACCCACATGCAATACCACTGAGCTACACACAGTCTCTGCAATCGTCTCTCCAAACAGGACACTAGTAAATGTCCCAACACGATTGTGCTCACTGTTGTGCTACTGCTGTGGTTGTGCAGTCACTCACAGGATTCCACCCTTCATCCAATCTTCAACCATCACAGTTCACCAAGATCACACCACATGACCAAACCACACCAATCAGAGTTCTCGAGAGCTATGTACTTGTGGCTAGAGCAGACATAGCCTGTTCTCTGGGAATGTGGAACTTGGAGGTCCCTAACCAGAACTTTGAGGTGGTACTCTGGGCCCTGGAGAAAGCCCACTTGCAGCAGGAGAATGGATAAGACACTAACATTTGAAGAGCTGTCAGCCCATCCCAGGGGCCTCCAGTTTCTCACGCCTAAGGACTTCCCCAGTTGCTTGTGTGTTTTGTGAGTTTCCCTACACCTATGAGAACCACCAAGTCCCTTTTGATTAAACCAGCTCAAGGTGGTCTCTAAAGTTATAGCCAAGAAGCTTGTGACTACAAAGCTTGTGCTTGTGGCCACTGTTCAAACTTGTCTTTACATTGGAGCAAAGATCCCTTGGTTCCCTGCTGGGAGGCCTTGGTCCCGAAGCTTTTCTATTGCCATGATAAAGCACCATGACCCAGGTAACTTATTTGAAAAAGCGTTTAATTGGGGTCACCATTCCAGAGGGTCAGAGACAGTGATGCCTGGGGGCAGGAAGAGATGTGCTCCTGTCAAACAGCAAACAGGAAACAAAAAGCACAGCAGGGATGCCAGGAG
This sequence comes from Cricetomys ansorgei, assembly GCA_026225945.1. NCBI lineage: Eukaryota > Metazoa > Chordata > Mammalia > Rodentia > Nesomyidae > Cricetomys > Cricetomys ansorgei. Next base: position 443,394 of record JAMJFZ010000818.1, on the reverse strand, counting down.
TCTTTGAAACCTCAAAGCTGGCCTTCAGCAAGGCCCCGCCTCCTAATCCTTCCCAGACAGTTGGACCAGCTGGGGACCAAATAAGTATACAAGCATTTAAGTCTCCTGGGCCCATTTTCATTCAGAACTACCATATATCCTAAGCCTTTGTGATATGTTTTTGTCTTTAATAATTCCAGTTCTGTGCCTTCAAATTATAAATTCTTTGAGGGCAGAGAATATGAGTTAGCAAAACAAAAACCAACAAAAAAAACCCACAACTGATTCTTTATCATTTGGATCACAAGAATAATCAAGAAGTATGACTTTTCCTCCACAAATTCTGCAAGCTCTCTCTTCGATAATTGTTTCCTTTGTTGTACAGGAGTGTTTTATTTTTTCGAAGACAAACCAATAAACTAGTGTATTTATTATTTTAAATTTTGAAAATGCACGATGAGTTGTCAGGTATGTTGAGTCTTAAGGTGGAAGGGCCTGGAGCCCCACCTCCGTTCTGCCAACCTGTAAGTGGGATCTGAACCCCAGGCCATCATCAGCTCCAGAACACAGGTGTGATGGGATGGAGTTCCACAGAGAGGACACCCAGAGACCTGCCTGTTCAATGGAGATGATCTGAAGGGAGCATGTAGCCTCTTGCAGAAAGCAGACACATCTTCCCAGCAGCAGGAGGGATCCCAAAGGGAAAAAGGAAGACTCATTTATAAGCCTGGCACACCATCTGTATGTGAAAGTCATTAACCTTGATTCCTTCACCTCGGTTCCCTGGAACACCGGGAGTGATGGAAGCTGCCCTCCCAAGATGCAGAGCTCAAGCCTCCAACTGATAAGATGCTCACAGCTCTCCCAAGACTCTGCCCCGGGGATGATCATTCTGCCTGGCTTTCTGCCCCAGCTACGAGGAGCCCTTACCCAGAGGGGCTGCACCTCATACCGGGGAATCAGAACCAGAGTCCCAGTGTGAGCCAGGGGCCTGGTCCCTGCCCTCAGCAAGTCTGAATTCTGCTTGAGGACACAGCTCGCCTCTGTGTGTGGAAACCGCTTTGGAATATTTATGAGGCTGCCTTGTGTCTCTTGCAAGCAAACACAGCGCATAGTGTATTGACAAGACAACCTGCCGCACAGGCAAAAGGGACCTTGCATGGTAGCCTGTCTGGGGCCATTGAAGAGAGGCTCACGGGATACAATTTGATAGACATTATGTCTTTATTATTATTATTATTATTAAATACATTTATCTTCCTTTACATTATTATGTGCATGAGCGTTTTGCTTTCATGCGTGTTTATGCATCAGGTGCATAGTTGGCACACAGAGGTCGGAAGAAGACATCAGATACAATGGCAGGAGTAATGGACATTTGCTATGTACATGAACCAGCAATTCCACATGTGAGTACGTGCTTAAGGTATTTGCAAATAGGACCATCGAAGAGGCATCCGTACACCCACATCCACTGTGCAGTTCTCCACCATGGCTAGAAGGCGGAAGCCGGCTGGGGGATGCGCGGGGAAACAGAACGTGTCAAGTGCACACAACAGGATTAGTTACATTCTCAGACAGGGAGTAAGTAGTCTGCTCACTTCCAGGTCTTGGGGACAGGGACACGGGATGTTCACATTCAGTGAACGCCGGGTTTCGGTTTTACAAGATGAGGAACTCTGGAGACAGGTGGTGTTGGTTGTCGGATGACAGTGGTGGTGCAGCTCACGTCACTGAACTATAAAAGCCTGTTTTGTGGACTTAACCGCGGTGACAAAGCTATTTCATTGTGTCCTTTAATTTCACGATGGAGACAGCCCTACCTGACGAGCCAGCTTGCAGGGAGAGCAAGGGAAGCTGAGACACTCGCCCAGGGCCCCGGAGCTGGGAAGAGGCAGAGCTGGGGGCGTCGCATGACAAATCCTTTCTCCTAAAACCTGAAGCTTTGCTTGCTCTTGCTCCTGAATTTGCTGCCACAGGGAGGCCGGGGATCCATTTTAAACACGCCAGGACAGCAATTCATCAGTTACCGCATGCCTCCGGGAGGCGGTTGGCTTTTATGGTCTGAGATTAAACTGGAAGGAAGAAAGGCTTGGGCTGTGGGCTCCAAGCTGTCTGCTGGAGAGGCAGCTCTCTTGACAGCATTCCAGGTGGATTTTGGAGGCACAGTGGGGATAACTGTCTTGTCCGGGTACACGGAGAAAGATGTATACAGGCCCAGCTGATGCGGTCAATATTTCCCTGCGCCAGCTAGGCCGGGTACCCTCAGCTTTCAAAACATCTCCCAAGATACTGGAAATTATTTTTGTTTAGTTTGTGGGTGAGGGGATCCATGTGTGTAGCAGGATGGCTGTTGGGTCAGAGGAAGGAGCTAGGAGCTGACCGGGGGGCTGCCCCTTCTCTCTCCCTTGCCTTCTGAACTCCTTGCGTCTCACCTGCAGCTCCTCACGGGGAGATGTGACACTTTAATTCCGATCCTGTGAATAGGAAGCCACTTTAGACTTAATGGGAAGTGACCAGGGAACATTGGGGTTAACTAAGGGGGGTTGTAAAGTGCTGGGTGAATATCAGCTGCTGGTCGGGCAGGGCGGGAAAGATCTAGAGCCGGTCTGCCAGCAGCATCGACTCCCAGAGGTCACCGGATCCAGGCACTTGCTGGATGCTCTTTAAAGGGGATAGGATGACTCTGGAAAGAGCTTCAGAGACTTTCTGGGACACGTGGGTTTTGCGGATGTACAGGAGTTGGCCTACAGTCGTGAAAGAAAAGAAGAAAACTTTATTTACAGAAGGTTTACGAGTGCGGATCTGCGTGTGATGTTTCCACACCCTGCTGCCTGACACACTGGGGCTCCTGGGGTCTCCCTCTAAAGCCCACTTCTGTCCTAACTGAGCTTGAGTTTGCCACTTGGCCTCTACACGCCTCAAGTTCACCCTGTTTAAGAACTAATAGCACCCACGCTATAGAACTGTTGAGAAGATTACAGAGATCTGGCCAGATGGTTTTCGGTATTGACTGTTCAGCTCACAAGCAGCCATAGAAAGACATGACTGTGTGTTAAAAACAAAAAAATGTAATTTACAAAATATTGTCAGGCTGCTGGATTGGTCTGTGGTTACAATGTGCTGACTCTTGTCTTAGAGAGCAATTTAGCTAATTCTTCTCGAATTCTGGATCACGTTTAATCACAAAAATCTCTATTGCATTTTACTTACTTCCTGTTCATGCATATTGTGGGAGCCGGGTGACACGCGGCTTCTCCTCCTGCAGCCTCAGTTTCCCTATGTGTATGTTTGGGGTAAAAATTCCTAACACTTTCAAGGTCGCAGTGAATCCTAAATACGCGGCTGACCCCAGGTAAACGCGGAAGCATCTCGACACTGTTGCCGAGGTTACCGAGGACAAGACAGGGGTCCCTTCTGCTTCTGGGGTTTCAGATTCTTTGTGACACAGCATGGCTTACAAACTGGAAAGGATGTCTTGGCTCTGACCTTCTGCTGTGTTTTCTTTGGACTTCGATGGGATTTAAGTATGTTTGAATTCGTAGCTCTATTTTAAGAGAAGCTTTTGCTTGGAATCCCACACCTGGAGCTGTCTTTGGAAAGCCTGGTGATGAGTTAGCGCTGGGAAAGCTGCTAGCGGAAGCTGATGTGCACGCCCTGCGAGGGACGTGGGCTCACCTGACCACCGGAAGCTTCGCCAAACTCATTTTGGCCAAATGGTGTTTCCTACCCGGTGACTGAATGTATTTGAAGTGGGAACCCCGACTCCTGGAATTCTCTTTTAAAGGTCCTTGGGACTGATGATTTTCCCCCCGGGGTTGGGAGTCTCTTACGTAGAGCTGAAAGCCTTTTCAGCCTCTGAGGATGGGTCACATCCATCTCTCATAACAACCTCAGTGTCCTTTAGATTTCTGAAGTCTTCACAAAGGTTGCAGCAGTAGTGTCTCTGACCCATCCGTGAAGCTTTGGGCGCCATGCAGGTCTGAGTCTCCGAGACTCCCCCCGAATCCTGTCATCCAATTCTCCTGACTCGCCCCTCCCCCAATGCAATCTCCCCCAGCAAAAACCAGAGCAGGCAGCTTCCCAGCAACCATTTATCAGACACAAGGAAATAACAGCTTTTAGCCACAGCTCTCACACTTGAAGACTGTGATCAGATCCCGAACCATTTCCAGAAGTGCCCCTTGGGGCCCCGGGGAGTCGTGGTTTCCATGATAACCAGTCCTCACTCCCTCCTGTCTCCAGGTTCTGAGAAGGGACAAGCATCTCACTTGCCCAATGGTGCTAGAGGAAATTTAACCACATCCCCAGCAGAAGAGACATACGCAGAGACAACACACCACCACGACGGACACACGCAATCAAAGGTATCGATGTGACCGCAGCTGTAACAGACAGCCCCTTGGTTCTGTCCCCTCCAGACACCAGGCTGAGCTGCTGCAGTGTGAGACGGGGGACGGGGGAGAGCTAAAGATGAGAGAAGGACATTTTTTTTGTTAAGGATTTCAGGCTGTTCTTCAGACCATCTTGGGTTTTAAATACTTTCCCGGGAAGAGAGAGAGGCCAACAAGATGGCTCAGTGGGTAAAGGAGCTTGCTGTCAAGCCTGATAACCTGGGGTTGGTCCCCTCCCTGGATCCCACATGGTGGAGGGAGAGAGCTGACTACTCCTAGTTGTCCTCTGACCTCTACATGAACACTGTGGTACACACATACACAGATAGATAGATAGATAGATGATAGATAGATAGACAGACTGATAGATAGATAGATAGATAGATAGATAGATAGATGATAGATAGATAGATGATAGATAGATGAAGTACAGTACAAGATTAAAAACTAAAGAGAAAAAAATTAAGCTAGAAAAATATAGGGATATACCAAATGCTTTTTAGATGTTAAAACAGATCATACAAACAAACTATTGGGCATAGCAACACATGCCTGCAATCCAGCACTCAGAAGCCTGAGGTGGGAGGATTGCAAGTTCAAGGCCAGCCTAAGCTACAGAGTCACGTCGCGTCTCATAAAGAAACGGAGTCGAATCACGTGTACAAATGACCTAGAGGTCTCTGGCATTCCATGTGTGCTGTGCAGCAGTGATAACATTGCGGTTATCTGGTTGCCTCTGTCATGGACGGTGCAGGAGTAACCGTAGTGAGTAGCCGCCAAGTGTTCATACCCACGTACCCACATTCCTCATCAGACCCGGTTCTCACAGCTGTCTGGCCCAGGGATGATGATCGTCACTTTAGGGACCCGAGGAGGCTATGCTGGTTAAACGGCTTGTCTCACGTCGCAAAGCCAGTGTGGGGCAGAACCTGAAGTGATGTCCAGCTTCAAACCTCACTGACTACTCTGATTGGGTCCGTGCGTACTCCATGCCTGGTTCAAGCCATCACACCGTATACTCAGATCGTGTATATGTTAATCAAAAACCACAAGTGGGTTGAGGACTTCCACACCAAACTATACTCACTCATTTACCTCTGGGTAGAGTACGGGGTTGATGTACAGGGAGGTGTTTGCCGGAACATGAATTCAAAAAGACAACTGGTATACCTACCTTGGCTTTCATTTTATTCTCTGGGCCTGGCGTAGCATCAGAGATGTAACAAACAGTCAATGCTGTTGGGTTAATGATAACCCAATGGGTAACCCAAATGGTTGTATGTCTATTGGTGGGTTTTCTGGTAAGGAAAATAGATGTGTTTTTCCTGTGATCATCTGTTTGCTGGTGGTTTGTGAACAGCTGAGCTGTCTCTGGGATGGTATCTGCAGTAATTGGCACCAAACACAGTCTGCGACCATCTCTTAGTTATAGCTACTCGGATGAAACACCATAACCAAAAGCAAATTAGGGAGGAAAGGGCTTATTTGAGTTATGCTTCCACACCCATAGTCCATCTCTGAAGGACATCAGAACAAGAACTCAAACAGGGCCAGAACCTGATCACAGGGCCTAGGTCAGAGGCCATGGAGGGGTGCTGCTGCTTACTGGCTTGCTCCCTATGCCTTGCTCAGCCTGCTTTCTTGTAGAACCCAGAGCCTCCAGCCCAGGAGTAACAGCACCCACTATGGTCTGGGCCCTCCCACATCAATCATTAATTTTAAAAAATGCCCTATAGGCTTGCCTACAACCCAATCCCATGGCAGCATTTTCTTAGTTGAGGTTCCCTCCTCTCAGATAACTTCAACTTGTGTCAAGTTGGCATAAAGCCATCCAGCACGTACAGGAAAGCACTACACAGTAGGAGTTCAGCTTAAATAACAGAAAGTCATGTCTTCTCAATGTTCTGGATGCTGGAAGACCAAGGTCACTAGCAAAGTAGGTCTCTTCTGAGGTCTGTCTCCCAGGCTTGCGCATAGTAACGCAAGGTCATCTCTCGGTGTGGCTGTGTGTGGTGTCTATATTGTCCTAATGGCTCCTCTTCTGTAAGGAAACTGATCATGTTGGAGGGAGGCACACTCGGATGGCCCTACGTTAATGCCATTGCCTCTCGGAGGTCCTGTGTTCAGACACAGCCATACACTAAAGTAGCGGGTCTCAGGGTTTCAACATACGAATTTGCAAGGTGTCTTACTTTGTTTTCTGTTGCCGTAAATGAGTACCATGGAAAGTTATAAAGTACTGGGAAAGTTATAAAAAAGTCAGGGTTATTGTGATCATAGTTCTTCATCATATTTTTATTATTACCATTATTATTATTATTATTACTATTATTATTATTATTATATTTAGTTTTGATACAAGGTTTCACTATGTATCCCAAATGGCCTGAAACTCACTATGTAGTACAGAGTGACCTCATACTTACAGAAATCCACCTGCCTCTGCCTCCCACGCGCCAGTATTAAAGGCATGTGCCACCACGCCCAGCTTGGGCATGGTTCTTGGGGCCAGCACGTCCAAGAGTGTGGTGCTGGCGTCTGCTGGGCTACACTGTGGTGTGAGGCAGCACACGACAACAGCAAGCAAGCACACTAGCACCGGTCCTCCCTTATAAAGCCACTAAGAGAACAGAGTCTATCTCAGAACCTTAGTCTAACCTGAACTACCTCCCAAAGGCCTCACCTCCAAACACTAAGAACACACCACTTCGTGGTTGTACCAGTTTCTTTTACTATTGCTGAGACATTAAGAAAATACCCTGATGAGAGCAACTTAAGGTGCACAGGGTTTATTTCTGGCATACAGTTCCAAAGGGATGTAGCCCAGCATGTGAGTAAGGCCTGGTGTGGCAAGCAGGGAAGGTACCGTGTCAAGAACAGGACACTGGCCGGTCACGTCACGTGACACACAGAAAGCAGACATGAACGGGTGCTAGTGCTCAGGGACTTCTCCCACTCTATACTGTCCAGGTATCCTTGTCGGGGGAACGTTCTGGCCCACAACTGGTATGGGTCTTCCCACATCAATGAATACAATCAAGTTAACCCCCACCCCCCCATGGTCATGCTCAGAGGCCCTCCTCCAGGTGGTTCTAGATGCCATCAAGTTGACAATTCACGCTAAGAGTCATAGGCATTAAGCTTCAAAGCGAGTTTTGGCGGGGACACACACTTTGATTACGGCAGGAAGACACAGTTCAGCCTGTAACAGTGTCTGCCATGTCTGTTTTGTATCCCTAGGGCGTAACAGAGGGTCTAGTACATGGTTGGCTAACGGATAATAAAGGATAGAAACAGAGATGACGGATGCTGGGTGGGTACATGGATGGATGGATGGATGGATGGATGGATGGATGGATGCTGGGTGGATACATGGATGGATGGATGGATGGATGCTGGGTGGATACATGGATGGATGGATGGATGAATGGATGCTGGGTCTGTGGGTGAGTAGATAGATGTCTGGACACATGGGAACTGATCTGGAATGTGATGGAGCCTCCCTCCAGGATTTGACCACTGGGCAGGGACTCTTCCTTGTCAAACACTATTTTATATCCATGTTTGAAACATTCCAGGCTAGAACCCTCTGGGTTTTTTCTCCTCAGTTATTAATCACCCTCTTTTTTAGGACACACACACACGGGGGGGGGGGGTGGAAGGATGTGTAGGCAGATATAAAGAAGATAGATGATTAACAGAGAGTAGATAGTAGATAGGAAGAGTTGGAGGATGAGGAAAAAGAGAAAGAGGAGGAGGTGGGGAGGAGGGGCGTCAGGAAAGTCTCACTGGGAACTGCCTCATTTGACTATGGGGGCTGAGACGTCTGCAAGCTGGAGAAGCAAGGAAACGGCTCATGTGGCTGAGCCCAGATCGGAAAGCTTCAGAATCGAGGACACTGATGACACATCTCTCCATCTAAGCCAGAAAGCCCGGATGAGAGCACGGATGGGGTGCAGTGGGACACGTCCCATCCTACGGAGGCTGGAAAACCTGGAGTTCTGACATGGCGGAGCAGGAGCTCCTTGAGGACTAATCACATCCAAGCTCCGCCATCCTGTGACTCAAACAGATACCATTCAACTGCACCTTGAAGAACTGCATTATCAAACACAGCAGCCATTGGTCACATGTGGCTATATCTCACATGCTTTGTGGCTACCCATCAAATGGGGCACACAGGGCCCATTTTGATCATCGCAGAACTTTCTCTGTTAATGTCAAGGTAGTTCACCTGCAGAGCTAAAGGAGAGAAGATCCTGTGAGCTGATGGGAGGAAGCTACACGTGCACAGCCTGGTTTGCTTGCTCAGTCCCTCTTGGAGACGTTTGCCACCTTTGATTTGTTCAGAAAAGCAGTCCTTGGGAAGTGTTTCTAAACCAGAGGACTACCATGCTCCTGGAAGGGTGTTTCTAGGACCCAAGCTGCCAACTGTCTACAGACGCCTGGCACCCCTCATCCTGATGCTGGGTCCACCGCTGCCCCCGCAAGGTTGTTACTGGAGTTAGTCCCAGTTAGTCCTGTCTTACGATGGGAAAAGACATCAGGTGGGGGTTTCCCACAGCATCAAGAAAAACCAGAGTTCTTGGACACGTCGAATTCCTAATTAAGAAAGATAGGCTTGAAATGAAAGATGGTTTTTAAAAGTCAGAAGTACCAAGTATTTCTTAAAATGTTCTAAGAGAGAGGCAAAGCTTAGAGTAGTGGTTTCTAACCTGTGGGTTGAGAACTCTTGGGGACGGAACGACACCTTCACAGGGCTCACCTAAGACCACCTGCACATCAAATATTTACATTATGATCCATAACAGCAGTGAAGTTAAAGTTACGAAGTAGCAAGGGTAAAATAATTTTATGGTTGGGGGTCGCCACGACATGAGGAACTGTATTAAAGGGTCGCAGCGTTAGGGAGGTTAAGAACCACTGGTGTAGCGGGTAGAACATTTGCCAGACTTGAGAAGTTGTGAGAGTAGTTATCAAGCTAAGAGACGATTCACAAAGAAAAGGAGAACATGGGTGAGCTGGGTGTCTGCAGTGCGCACGCGTGTGCATTGGCAGAGGGCAAGGGCATGGGTGTGAAGCGGAGCTGCCAAATTGCTGTGTGATTCAGGACTCAAGTGGTTGGGAGAGCCAGAGCATCGAGGGGAGAGGAGAAGCCAAATGAGGAGCTGTTCTTTGCAGAAAATATTCTTAGGGTAGGCATCTGGAATCAGGACAAGAAGGCTTAATGAAGACACGAAATGAGCAGTAGAGAGGAGAAGGGCGAAGCTTCCCAGTGGAGCAGAACGAATTTGGAAAGTCACAAACTAGAGAACAGCGTCAGATTCGCGGTCCCCCATACAATCTGGACGCCATGGTAGATTCCCTTGGGGCCTGCTAGCGCAGGCCCGACATCCCAGCGAGTCAGGAGAGTGAGCCAGGAAAACCATCAGTCAAGGCCTGCCTCGGCCTCAGAATGAGTACAAGGTTAGTCTGGGGAAATTAGTAAGATTTTTGTCCCCAGAAAACTTTTTAAAGAATAAATTAAAAGCAGAGCCTTGGTGGTGGGTGGGTTGTGGCTCTGTGGGAAGGCCGCTCGCCTCGCCTGTGTAAAAGCCCGGAAACAGTCTCCTGGACACATACGAAATCTGTCAGCGGCAAATGTTTGGGCGAACGAAGACTAGATGTGTCATTTATCTTAAAACTTTATTTTCCCCCAAACAACAAATGTACTATGTTACAGTTTCTGTGGGTTAAGAGTCTGAGCATATTTTACCTATGTCTGCTGGTTTTGAGTCTTTCCCAAAGTCCAGCTAGGAAGGATCCATTTCCAAGATCACTCAAGTGGGTGGTTGGCAGGACACCGCACCTTGAAGGTAGTTGGACCCGATTCTTCCAGAGCTTGTTGGCCACTGTCCTTCTTTGATTGATGGCCATGTGAGCCGCTCCAGAGAGCATCTCATCACATGGGTGAATGCCTTCACCGGAGTGAACAGGAGCAGGCAAGGTCAGCAAGAGTGAGCTAAAAGGGGGGGGGGGGTCAGAGCCTCATCACGAAACATCGTTAACCTCGGATGCATATGCTTGTTAGATGCAAGTCCCTGGGTACCACCTACATCCAGGGAGGAGCACTGAGGAGGGCTGCAGATATCATCAGGTAGGGGTGACAAGGGCCACATGGGCACTGCCTGGCACACTTTAAAACAGAAAAGGTGCGTTAGGGAAGTGGTTTGTTAGTGTGATTCCAGTGATGGTCTGTCACTACTCTGTCCCAGCCTGCAGCCGGCTGGGTTTTGGCCCGGTTTGCTGTCCTGGTCAGGCACAGGGAACCCATACTGGGGGAGTGGCGGGGGAGCACAGGACTGGGGAGACAGGGTTCTGGGACCTCCATGGACCCTGATTCCCCGTGCTGAGAATGAATGAATAAGATGCAATGAATCAGTCCTGGGACTCCGTCTGGTGGAGGCAGAGGTCCTTTATTTAGGGGTGGGGAGGGAAATTTATAGGTAGGAGATGTGTAGGTTCCCATCCCTGGTGCGTGGTTTACATGTCGTAGGCAGGCAGTGGAGGTGGGCAGCTATCATCCTTAGTATGGATCACATGTAGACAGACAGCAGAGGGGAGGGCCTGGTCTCTTCTGCCCTGGGGTTGGGGGAAGGGATCCCTAGCACCTTTGACCCCAGCTGGGTCCAGTACGGCAGTGGTTCAGTGAGAAAAGTCCTTGCCACCAAAGCGTGAAGCCAGGAGCTCAGATTCCCAGCGCCCACAGGAGGACCAGAAGTAACACAGCGTGCCGGTAACCCCAGTGTCTGTGGGCGGGTATGGGGCAGGCAGATTCCAGAGGCTCACTGCTCCGCCTATCTGGCTGAAACAGCTAATACATAAAGGAATAAAATGTGGTAGGAAGAAAATGGGAGGAAAAAGTCAGGGAGATAGAAAAATCCATGGGAAAGAGTGAGGAGGGGGGTGCGGAGGATAAGAGAGGGACTGGGGTGTCACTGGGTGGTAGAGAGTCTGCATAATATGCATGCGACCCTGCATTGAGAGAGAGGGAGAGGCAGCAGGAAGGAAGAGGAGGAGGAGGAGGGACAGGAAGAAGTCAGTTAACAAACACCGATTGCTCATTTCCCACGTCCTCAAGTAAAGAGATGTAAAACACGTGCCGTGGCGTGCCGCCTCCACGTGGGTAGCATGGAGACGGGAGAAATCCACGCGTGAGACGGCTCCCCACGGGCTTGGATCCGTCCGCGAGCAGAGCCAGGCAGTTCATCCAACCCCCAGCTTTTAAAACTGAGGTGAGGTGAGCTCATGGATCCGGCTGCGGAAGACATTTGCACCATAGGCATGTATGAGACAGAAACACAGAGTGAGGGGTGCTGGGGAGGTGGCTCAGGCAGTAAAGCACTTGCTATGCTAGCAAGAGGCTGTGAGTTCAATCCCCAATGAGAAGGAAGGGTGTGGTGGTGGCGTGCAACTGTCCTTCCGCTGCTAGAGCATGGATCCCTGATGCTTACCAGCCAGCCGGCCTCGCTGACCCACTCCCACCTGGTGTGTGTGTGTGTGCGCGCACGCGCGTGTGCGCGTCTGTGCATCTGTCTGTGTGCGCACTGCAGAGGTCGGAGGTCATCCTCGATTCTCAGGAGCTGCCTCCATTGTCTTTGAAGGCAGGATTTCTCTCAGTGGACTCGGGCCTGCCCGCGAGGCTAGACCGGCTGGCCAGCGAGCCTCGGAATCCTCCTGTCTCTGTCTCTTCAGTGTTGAGATTACAAGGGTCCGACACTGAGTCCAGCTCTGTGGTGTCAGGGACTCGAACCCAGTCCTCATTCTTGTGCAGCAAGCGCCTCGCTGACAGTCGTCTTCCCTGACCATTTCCTTTTTTTAAGACCCCATATTGCACCCAGCCTTTCATTCTTCTTTATTTAGATGAGATGCATTTTCCAAGCCATTTCTCAGGACCTGTCTTTCTTTCCCCCTCCACTTTTTACCAACAGAAACTGCCAACCGTAGATTATTTCGCCTGTTCTCATTTTTATCCTGTGATCTACGGGGTGAGGTCTTCACCCTTAGGGTCCCCCCAAGCCCCGGTCTGCGTTTCCATCTAGGAAGTCCCACGTTGCGCCTCAAATGCAGACACCGAGGCAGAGACGCTGAGATGCCACGCAAGGCTCCACTCTGTGAAGTGAACGCCTTTTAAAAACTAGTCTCTAAATGGCAGTTTTAACTCCAAATGGAGACGAAAGGAAAATCTCCAACCAAAGGCAGTCCTCTGAGTGGAAAAGTCTGAGCCGTGTAGGAACTGGCCCTCGCTGAGCCTACACCTCTGTGCCGTGCGTTACCGCTTGAAATCACGGTACAAGATGATTCATGCTAAAGAGCTAATGGCTCGATAGCGCACTCACTTCGCATCGAGACCCCTCATTTCCGTGCCCTGCGCTGACCATGTGAGGATGAAGGATGCTTCTATCTGATGTCGGAGCACTTGTAGTCCAGTTGGGAAAGAATTTGTAAACAGCGTTGTGACGCTTCATCATGTTCGTCAACTTGACCGCGGTTGAGAGACACCTAGGAGATTGGTGCAGCGCACTCCTGTGTCTGGGACGACATTCCCAGGGACAGTCGGGTCCTACAGGCACTGACCTCGTCGGTGGGTTGATTGACCATGGGATTCGAAACCTGAATGAATTATTGGGAGAGCGTGGTACTTCCTGCCGGGATGAAGGAGGCTAATGGGGTCTGTCCTGAGGGGCTTTATCCTGTCCTGGTCGCTTCTTCTCATCTTTCTCCTACTTCCTGTCTGTGATAAAGTGATGAAGCTCATGGGACCCACGCTCCCACCCCCATGATGTTCAGGCCAAGCCCGTGGGGCCGAGCAACCATGGCTGGACCTCTGAGACTGTGAGCCAACATAAACCTCCCCTTTAAGGTGTGCGTGCTCCATAGTGTCACCGACTCAAAGTCTAACTGATACGATGCTGCTGACACTGACGGCCTCAGAGGGATGGGGTTTGTTTAGACGGAAGTCTGTGAGCGGCTAGAAGAGAATGGTAGAGAAAGAAAGACTCGTAGGTGGGGGAGTGTAGAAGGGAGAGACTCCCAGGCAGAAACAGGAGCCGGGTAAGGGGACCACGTGAAGCACAGCTATCGCCCGGGATCTAGAGCATGGTGGGTTCTGGGTGTCACCTCACGTCACTGTGGAGCACAGCAGGTGGATAATAAAATTCCTATTTTAGGCTGGGAGGAGCCGGCTCAGTCAGTAAAGCCTGAGGACTTGAGTTCAATCTCCAGCACCCATGTTAAGGCCAGGTGTGTGGCATGAGCTCATGGTCCCAGGGTTGGGGAGGTAGAGACAGGTAGGCCCCTGGCTGAATCCACATGTTAAGGTCCATGAAATAGCCCAAGTAGACACTGAGAGTAACATGCAGCCACCTTAAAGCAGTTTATTTCCCACGGGAAACATACTGACGTGCCAGGGCTGTCCAGTTAGAATAACATGGCAGCCCCAAATCTGGGTGCACACGATTTTTTTTTTTCTTTTGTGATACAGCAGTCACTAGGGGGATTTTTCCGATTTGTCAGGACCTGAGTGTGGATGCTTACTAGATTGGCTTATTACACGTGGCAGGGAAGTGAGGGGTTCTCAGGAGAATGAGACACATGGCATGAGAGACTGTAATTGGCCAGCAGCTGGCTTTGGAGCTTTCAGAGAATTACAGGGACTTCCAAAGAGCCAAAGTCAGGGCCCGCCGATCATGACAGGGTGCCCGGGTGGTCCTCTCACATGAGCCTCAGGTTTAGTGAGAGACTGTCTCAAAAACTAAGGTGTGTCCATATTTAGTAGCACATGCCTTTGATTTGGCACTTGGGAGGCAGGCGCAGGCATGTGCAGGCATGTGCAGGCAGGCGCAGGCAGACACAGGCTGATGCTGGCCTCATCTTCATAGTGAGGTCCAGGCCCAGAAAGGCTACATAGGGACGCCCTGTCTCCAAAGAAAAATGGTGGAAAGTGATTGAGGAAGACAATTGGCATCAGTCTCTGGCCTCTACATGTGCATGTGTGTGCATGTGCATACATGAATACCATACACGCAACATGTACACGTAACACACAGGTACATACATACAGACACATACACACAACACATATGCACACATACAGCACAAACACAACACACATGTGTACACATATACTCACAAAACATACATATAGATACACACACACATAGATACACAACACACATATAGATAAACATACCAGGCACATATAACACACACATACAGATACACAACACCATGCACATGCGTGCATACACGTACACACACACATGCACACACACACACACACACACACACATACACACAGGGTCCTGTTTTGCCACAGAGAAAAAACCCTCAGGAGGAGGTTTTCATTTGTGGGTGATCACAGAATAAGAAACAGATTTGAGGTTTAAATCTGGTCCTGGTGGCCGGAGAGAGGACTCAGTTAAGAAGGTTCACTGTACGTGGCTGCTCACACCTGCTCGCAGCTCTACTTCCGGGGGATATAGCTAAATATTAAATCTGCCTAGCATCGTAACACAGGGGCCCAACCACTTCCATGGTGTCTTTGTGTATCCCTCAGATCCAGAGTCTTCCCTGCTTCTCATAAGCAATCCAACAGGAAATGCAGTCTGGGTGTAGATTGCCACTAGG
This sequence comes from Cricetomys ansorgei, assembly GCA_026225945.1. Classification (NCBI taxonomy): domain Eukaryota; kingdom Metazoa; phylum Chordata; class Mammalia; order Rodentia; family Nesomyidae; genus Cricetomys; species Cricetomys ansorgei. The sequence goes on along the minus strand of JAMJFZ010000818.1, from coordinate 428,353 downwards.
CCAAACACAATGGAAGATGCCCAGGTAAATTTGAATTGCAGATGCAGAACAAATACATTCTTAAAATGTAAGTGTGCCCCATGTCATCACAAAAATTGTCCATCTGCAATTCAAACTGAATTAGGTGTCCTATATTCTTACTTCATGCATCTGCCCAGCTCACCAAGAGCCAGCAGGACCTTTGCATCCAGACAGAAATTTTGGAAAACCAAAAGTAACTTGGGTAAAGGGATTCTACCTCCCACAGACACACAGAGGTTGGATCTTAGCAAAGCAAGATGGATTTAGATTAGACCCCACCCCACCCTCCAGAGCAGACTGCTTTGCTTTTCACAGAATGTGACTCTTTTGTTCCGAGAATGTCACAATGGCTCCCAATGTCACCATGTCCCTGAAAGGTATGTGAGGACACTCATGGCTCCTGGAGGGTCTCAACTGGGGGGTGCCGTCCTTCCCTGGGAGCCTTTCCAGCCCCCCCCCCATCCTCAGTTCGGTTTTTCTCTCCCATTCTGGGTGTTTGAAGTCCAGTTCCGTCTCCCCTTCCAGAGAGCCCCTCTGTGGGCCGGGAGCAGGGAGGAGGCAAGCTTTCCGAGGACTTCAGAGGGAGCAGCTCTCCTTTCTTCTGTCTTCCCGCTACTTGACAAACAAGAGGTTCGCTTAATCACAGAAAGAAGACCCAAGTGGAGGCTTTTATCCCCGTGCCTCTTGCTAAAGGGATCAAATTTAGGCTGCCTTTGAAGCAAGGAAAAAGGGCGGCCTCTCCCTCTCTCTTTCTGTTCCGGCAGCTTTAACAAAAACAGCGAGACAGTTTGAAGGGAAAACGCTGACACCGTGGAGGAGACCTAGCAAGTCTCCACTGGGGAAAGACGCATAATCAATCCTCCGGGGCCAAATGAATCAACGCCATGACACATCTTCCCCTATCACTCTGTTCATCTGCAGGCCTCTGACTCAGGGATTTTTGGTCTTGCCCTGTGCCTTGGGGTTCCTAGACGTTGGAGCCTGACAGTCATGTTAGTCTGAACCTTAGCCGGGTAGGTGGATGTATGAAGGGGCGCATCTCACGGCGCTGTTTAAATATTCTACCTGATGCTTGCTGTTCTCTCCACTCTGCAGCAGGGACTTGGGGCTGAGGGAGCTGCAGGACAGAGGAGGTAAGGCTAAGAGTTTGTGGAGTCCCGTGATCTGGAAGGAAGCTAGACCGAGGTGGGTGCGGCTAATTCAACACCCGCGGAAAGAATGTAACTGACCCTCATTGGACCCTCCGCCTTCCAAGTTACTCGCTCTTAACCTGACTGTTACTAAAGCCAGGGCTGCTGCTGGAGGGCAGGTGTGTAGTTGGTTTTTTCTCTCTTCACATGAGATAATGTAGGAAAAAATGCAAATTAGTCCATCTTCTTGAAAGGCCTGGTGAGGTACTCATTTGGAAATAGATACCAGGATCTCAACAGGAAAGAGAATAGGAGGGGGAGGGGAGGGGGAGGGAGGGAGGGGGGGAGAGAGTGGTGTAGTTTCTGGTCAATGACTGGGCTTGATAGGACCTCCTTTGCAAAGGTCCTAAGATTCTAGCACATTCCATATTCATTCGCTGAGTGATTAAGAAATTCTTTTCTTCCTTCATTTCTTTTTTCCTTTCTTCCTCCCTTTCTTTCTCTCTTTTATGAGGCTTTATTTTGATTTTTTTTGTTGTTGTTGTTTGAGATTTATTTTATGTGTGAGTGTGTTGCCTGCTTGTGTGTCTGTGCACCACACGAGTACCTGGTGCCTGCTGAGGACAGAAGAGGGTATTGAACCCCCTCCAGCTGGAGTTAGGGATGATTCGAGCTGCCATTTGGGGGCTGGGAAATGAACCCAGGTGTCCTGGAAGAGCAGTCAGTCCTCTTAACCACTGAGCCATCTCTCCAGCAGCTGGAGGTTTTCATTTTGGCTTGTGGTTTGAAGAAACACGGTCCATCACGTCATGGAAGGTATGACAACAGGACCGTGAGCTGGCTGTTCACATCGTATCTGCCATCCAGACGCAGAGAGCGGCTGAAAAGTCAGGGTGTACTAAAAAACAAGCCCCACCTGGAATGGCCCACTTCCTTCCGTGAGGTCCCCTTTCCTGAAGGTTCCACCGCATTTCAGAAACAGTAGGCTGTAGACCGAAAACTGTAGACGCCAACAATTCCCCACACAGCCGCTGGGCTGACTTTGGAATCTAGCCTGTTAAGGTTAATTTCCCACTGCAAACCGATTCCTGTTGTGCCATGGGCAATGGCTAAGTAGTCCTCCGGTGTCACACCTTCATATACAAAACGGAGGGTTGCCTAGGTGTTAAAGTCGTGGTTGTGGGAAGGATAATGATGAGATAGGTGAGTGTACTCCTACGAATAATCACGTGATCAATAATAATATTATCGAACTCCCGCTATGTGCCTGGGCCAGTCCAAGTGTGTTAAGACCCGGGCATCAGGATTTAAGACATGTCCAAGTATTTGAAAGTTTGCTTAGTCTGTAGTCAGATGAGCCACAAGCAGGAGTGTAAAATCAGAGACGACAGCTAGAGACAGGGTGAGTTACACACGCCACGGAGGGACACTTATTTTAGTAGATGGGAGGACTTCGGATAGCTCGGAGTGACAGATTGCATCATCCGTTATGTAATTACCGTGTACGGCGGTGTCGTGGAAGGAGCTGGAGAGTGTGTAGCGAGAAAGGGCTGATGTCATGGGTGAGTCACGTTGGGCTTCCCCAGATGGGTAGGTCTGGGGATCAGGGTTTGAAGCATGAATAAGAATGAGTTCAGTGGTGTGTGAGTGGTGGCAGGGGCGGGGAAGAGTCAAGGGATGATCTGAAGAGAAGGGAAATAAAAAGAGTTCCCAGCCTTCCGGGACCCACCCCGCCCCAGTGTCTGCAGCATCCCCTGACTGTACAAAGTGAGCACTGTGTTGAAATTGAACCCCACCTTGACTGGATTGAGAATCACCTAGGAGACAAACTCCAGAGAGGGTTAGCGGGGATCTACTCTGGATGTGGCTGACGCCATGCCGTGGATCGGGGTCTGAGTGAATGACTGAGCCTTAGAATCCCTCTCTCTCTGCTCCCTGACTGCAGATTCCATGTGAGTCCTGCTGCCTCGACTTCCCCTCCACGGTGTACTGTCCCCTCCAACTGCGAGTCCGAATAACCCCTCCCGCTCCTGTAAGTTGCTCTTGTCTGATATTTTACTGCAATCGGAAAAGTAACGCATACATCCCTAACCAATGGGAGACTTAGATGCTATCAGTAGCTCCCAGGGGCTTCATACCTCCTGGGAAATCTGGAATCCCTTGAAGAAATAGATGAAACCTAATCATTTCGTCTCAGAACATGCACATGGACCTGAAATGACAATGTTTTTGGAAAGCTCCAGTAAGGCCATCGACGTCACCAACCTCTGGCTTCACAGAAAGACGCAGACGACTTAGCCAGACTCTCGGCAGAGCTCCAGATCCCTGCCTGCGTCCTCAGCCCCAGCGTCTGTGGACTGAACCACCTCTAGCGAGAGTCTCCGTTCTCTGCCGTCTCTCGCGGTATCTAACCGTTGCTCCCCGCTCTGCCCGGACCCTGTCATCTCTGTCCCCTCTGCTGTGTAGCTCTTACTTCAAGACTCAGCTCAGCCATCGCTTCCTCTAAGAATCTTTTCACAACCACGTGGGGCTGAGCCAAACCTCTTTCAAAAGCTTTCTCCAAAGAAGTGCCAGTCACTTCAAATTCTGCCTTTTTAATGTGTGATGTCTAATCCAGCTGCCTGTGAACTCCTCAAAGCAAGGCCTGGGGTTCTAGCGAGACCCCGGTCTTGACTAAAAGATTGCTCTCTATCAGATCCTTAGTAAATATTTCTGGAGTAAACAAATGGTCTGCCCTAACCTTGCCCTGAGCATGTGCTTCTGAGTCCTGTACGTAGCTTTGACTCTTGTGCATCCCAAACCACCACGTGTGAACTGGGACTGCAGCTGGCTCCCAGCAATCCGCTTCACAACCATCAGTCCTTGGGCTCCCAGTGCCGGTCCTGCCAACCTTAAGATCCCATTCATTGGAGCAGTGAGAGAGATGAAAAGTGACAGTGTACGGTCTGCTTCCACGAGCAACCGGGCTAGGGAGACTCAGACAGGAAGAGGGATGAAGGGTCACTACGGGCTAGCAGGGTTGGAGAGAGGGGAGCTACTATTTAAGGGGTGCAGAGTTGGGGCTAACATTCTGTGAATAGATGTGCCTTTTAATTATGCGATATGGTGAACATACTCAATGTCCCCGAATTGCCTAAAAATTATTAAAGTGGTCATTTCTGTTATGGGGGAGAAGGGGATATTCGATGGATGGATTTGTAAGGTTAGCAGATTTGTAAGCTTAACGTTGACTTTCCAACCTTGGCAAGAAGTGTTGTACTATTTCTGAGCAGACTCATTCAGTCGTGATCCAGGGTCCCTGGGGTGGGGTGGGGGATGGGGGTGGGGGGGTGGGGGTCGGGGCATCCAGTGCGGGGCAGCGGTCCAAAGTTCAGTCACCGAAGGTCTTTTTCACCATTTTCTTTGCCAAAATTAGGGGGAAGGGCAACATGAAAAGAGTGCTATGAATTTTTCAGCAAGTCAGATTTAGCCAACTTAGGAGTAAAGGCTTTATTCAAAGATAATGTCTCTCTCTTGCCCATGCTTAACACTTAAAGTGCACTTTCTTTTGTGAAATGATTGTGAGTTACAACAGTTGGATCTCAAAAAAAAACCTCTCTATGTTTGACAGGAAAAGCGTTAGCCTCTGTTTCATGCATCTACATTTTAATTCTTGACTTGGCTATTTAAATTGATGGGTGGTGCTGTCGGTGGTTCTGCGGCTCGGTACAGCTCTCCATTCATGTAACAACATGTGACTGTAAAATCAGGGCAACTGACTTACCTATGCCCCTGAGATTATCATTTCTTTCTGTGGGGATCGTCTCAAATTCCCTCTCTTATCTATTTCGAAATATACGGTAAGTCATTGTTGAGGACAGTCACACTGCTGTTTTATAACACAGCAGCTGACTCCCGCTCGCTGGCTCAGTTTGTATGATCTGCTAACTTCTTCCTACCCTTCTCGCCCTGCCAACCCCAGCTTCCATAGCCATGATTCTCTGTTTCTGTCTCTCTCTGTCTCTGTCTCTCTCCCTCTCTGTCTCTGTCTCTCTCTCTCTCTCTCTCTGTCTTTCTCTCTCTCGAGCACGGATGTGTGTATGTACATGGTATGCATGGTATAGTGTGTGTGTGGTACGGCGTGTGTGTAGCTTAGTATTCATGTATGTGTGCGCGTGGGGTACAATGTATGTATGTATTTGGTGCGTGTACATGAGTGTGTGGGTACGTGTTTCATGTGCACACAGGTTTGTGATGTTGGCTAGACTGGCAGTAGGCCAGCAAGGGCGCTATGTACCCAGTGTTGGCGTCACAGACACACACAACCATGCCTGGATTTCTATGTGGCTTCTAGGGATTTGAACTCAAGTCCTTATGCCCGCAGAGAGGTGCTCTTGGCCACTGAGCCATCTCCCCAGACAAACGGACATGTTATGCTTGTGAAAATAGTTGTCTCGGCTCCCACGTAAGAGTGAGAACACGCAGCATCTGTGAAGCTACACTCTGTGTGGAATCCCGACGTCTAGGTGCCTTCAATCCTGACTGAGATAGCCCCATAGTCTACGTGGTGAGGGAGGGCACAGAGACCCAAAGCTCCACGTCACCTTGAGCTGTGGATGAGGAGTAGTGTCCAACTGTGGTCGTGAGTCCCCTTCCTCATGTACCCGCCTCCTTTCCCTGCCGTCTTCACCATGCACCCTTCTCTTGGATGTCCTAACCCAGCTACTCTCCTTGCTATGACCTGTGTGTACCCTGCCAAAGAGCACCCGGTGCTCCCGTAGATCCCGTGTGCAGCTGTGTCTGCTGGTTGGTTCTTGAGTCATGGGGCTGGGCGAGTGGACTGGATTATCTGCCATGGGAATTAGCCCCCTCCCTGTTCTGTCTTCCTCGGCCACTATACCTGGTTTTCTTACTGCCTCCTTCTGCTCTGATATGAAGCAGTATGAGGCCCCCAGCGAATGTGCCTGCCTCATGTTGGGTTTCTCAGCCTTTAGAGCCACAAGCCAAAATAAACTTCTTTCCTCCGTGAGTCAGCCAGCCAGCCTCGGGTATCCCGTGACAGAAACGGGAAAAAGACAAACTCACACTCAAGTTGCATTGACTACTGAGGTCATTTTGGGTCTCCTTTATGAATCACTCTCTCCTTTCCCTTCTCCTTGCTGTCCTGAGGGGAATTCGTGTCGTCATAGAAATGCGTCCAGAGGGAGCTGTCCAGACAGCATCCCAGGTAACCCGGCTAATGAAGCAGTCCTCCCCTCTGGGAGTTTCATGGTGGGCACTGTTCGTCCTTCCCTCGCTGACTTGGGTTATTGACGGTGCTTTCTGTGTGCGGGGTGCTGAGGTTGGAGGCGGGGTGCACCGAGTGCATGAGGCAGTTGTTTCAGTGTTTCCCCATTCCACGAAGCCGCAGTTTAGGAGAGGGAGACCAACAACTAAACACGGTAACCAAGATGCTGTGGGCAGAGGCAGCCATCAAATAAGACAAGCTGATGCTGGAGGCAAGAAGAGAAGGACCACTCAGAGGCGGCCAGAGGAAGCAGCTTTTGAGCAGAGGTCTATATAAAGAAGTGTTAAGACTTTAGAAGTCAAAGACTAGAATGTTCCAGAAAAATTTTTAAAAAAGCAACAATGTACCCCAAGAGCTTAGAAGTAAGATCAGGTCAGCAACAAATTCAAAGGCGCACCTCGGAAGGGACAATCCATTTGGCGTGCCATTATCTTTATTAAAGGTTTCTCACAAGCTAATGACCCTAAAGATAGAGAAACTCATGATGGCCATGCTCTGTTCTTTTGTCTCCTTTTCCCAAGTGTCGGGCCATGCAACCCTGAACATTCTGAACTCTCTGTTTCTCCATTTTAAATTTGGATCATGGTCACCAGAGAGCTAGCTCACCGAAGAGATCGCTGGGTCCCACCCGCCTCCCAGAGCGCAGAAGACAGTAAAGTCCGGTATGATGGCTCAGAGCAGCAGCTGCTGCTGGCGGCCTGGACTCCGTACAGACAGCCGCCGCTGTGTCTAAGCACGGGGAGTTCGGCCTCTTCTTTGGGTCCTCATACATGGAGAACTCTCTTCCTAGTCTAGACGCTCCTGCCCTCGGCCTCTTTGGCCTGGGGCATCGACACGTCACGGCTCATTTCTCCCGACTCGCACCAACAGAGAAGAACGGTCTTTTAAGTGCTTCCTTGCCCCCCGAGTTTAGCTCATTATGCCACGGATCACGTCAGCAGCTAATCTGTAGAATGTGAGTTTATTGAAGGAACAGAGGTTTTTTTTTTTTTTTTCCTTCCTTCCTTTCATGTTGAAATATCACGTTTTGAAACAGTCCCTGGCATATTGTCTATGCCAAGTAAATTTTGTAAATGCGCTACGGTAATTAGAAAGGCCCGCGACTTGAACTACTTTTCTAGCCATCAGCCATACTTGGCACAGCGCTGGGGCCAGAGGCCCACGGAGCCCCACGTGCACCGTTCTACTTAGTGTTAACCTCAGTCTTATTTAACACAAACGCAAACCCACAGAACTGTCTTCCCAGTCCAGTGCCAATTCCTTTTCTTATTGGTAAGTCTCCTGAGAGCAGAGTCCAGCCATGGTTTCTAAGCTGTCTGCCTCCTCTCTCAGAAGACTCCATCCACGTTGAATATCACCTGCCATTGCTGATGTCTGTCTATACCACGTTTTTTGGGGTTTTTTTTTTTTTTTTTTGGTCTCATACACAGGCTCTAAAAATGCTTGGTGTGCCTCTGGTTCCGCACGACAGCTGAGGTGGAGGGTGGCTGCCACTCAGTCAGAGACTGTGATCACGGGCCTACGAGATGCTCGGTACAGAGAGACTCATGTCAGCAAACATCATTCTGTAAGATGCACCCGCTCCACAGAGCTGGCCAGGGAACCTGTTCTTCCGGCCCTGACTGTCAACATCCTTCTGATTATTACTCCCACACCCTGCTGGTTGTTGAAGACTTTGAACATCATTCTTGGACCCCGGGCTCAGAAAGACCCAGATCCAAACCACAGCTCTTAGTGCTACCACCTCCGTGTGGCCTTGAGCCTCCCGCCTCCTCTGGCCAGCACTCGAGAGTGGTTGGCAATGACCGTAGCCTCCGTGGATTGGTTGGCGTTGGGAGAGACGGAGCCCGTACAGTGTTCAGGCCCCTGTAGGTATGCAGCGATTGCTTGACAGATGTTCACGTCTGCTTTATAGCAGTGGTTATTCATTCTCCATTATTATGGCGGTCCTTATAAATATTCGAAGGGATGGAAAGCGTAAAGAAACGCAGGCTATCGTTTCTAAGAGTGTCCTTAGAGAGCCTCATGTTCTGAAGCTGCAGCGAGGCTGGGTGGGTGGTAGGCACGCGTATGCACACACACACACACACACACACACACACACACACGCACACGCACTCTCTCTCTCTTACACACACACACACACACACACACACACACACACACACACTCACACGAGGAAGACTGGATGGGATGTAATTAGGAGGGGAGGGGGGGGTCTTTGCCTAATGTAGTTATCCAGATTCTCTGTTTGCATCAATAAACTAAACTGACGTGTGGTCCAGCTTCACCTTGTAGGCCAGTGGTTTGAAGCCCACGTGGTTACTGTTATACGAAAACAGAAAACCCGGCCTCATTCAAAGTCCCCTTTGAAGACGACAAGGCTGGATGGTGTAAGCTTATTTCTCAAATTCGTATGCACTGTAGTTGAGAGGGTTTTAAAAAAGAGCATTCACCACTTTTCCAGAAACAAAATCCTGTGACACATTTATTATAATCCCCTCCCTCGGCAAAGAAAAGTCAAAGAGAAAGATACCACAGACACGCTGGCTCTCTGACCCCACGCCAGTCCCCCGACTCCTCGCCGAGCCTGCTTCAAAGGGACTCGGTATGAATCTGTTCATAAAGTACTTGTTCACAGGAAAGATTAAATGCTCCGGACGTTATTCTGAGCCGCCGGGTGGGCTGGGGCTCGCAGTGCATCCGGCCTGGATGTGACACAAACTAAGTTCCCAGGAGCGAAAGGCCGCATTAGCAAGCATGCTCATACCACAACACGGGCTATCGATTTGTTTGGTAATTACATCTGCAGTATCCAGCCCTGGCACAAGGAGGGGGGAAGGGTTCCGCTGCGGAGAAAGGGCCACAAAACTTCCTCAGGCTGCAGAGGGTGGGAGTCTTGACTCGGTCCCTAGATCTTCTGCTGTGTACCCGGGCATAGAAACAGCCATAGTTTGAGACAGCTTATTCCTTTCTTTTCCCCTAAACCAAAGGTCAGTTGCCTTTGTCTTCTGCCTCAAAGCATTCCAGGAGAGGATTCTGTATTCTTTTCAGTGGAAAGGAAATAGCACTCATGATAAAGCTAGCCACAATCAGAAACTGCAGCCTGTCTGAGGCCATATAGAATACCTATATGCACGACCCTGACACCTGACACACGCATGCGTGTGTGTGCACACATGCACACACACACACACACACACACACACACAGAGGGGAGCCAGTGACAAAAAGATACTTTTAAGTGCAAAAACTGGATCTTCATTTTCTGTTTATAGAAACACAGATCCAACTGTGCACATTTAGACATTACATAAGCTCTCGCCCACAGTGTGGATGGATGTGCCCAGTGCATGCTGGGCTACACACCTGTGTGCAAAGAGCCGGTTGATCACATGCTGGGAATGTTCCCTCTAGCCCAGGGAGGGGCGGTCTGGGGCTGCTCCTCTCAGACAGACGTTCCAGTGGACCCAACTGTCATGGTTGGTGTTAATTGTCAACGTGACCCATTCTAGAATCACCTGGAAAGGCATCTCAGTGAGGAATTGTCTAGATCAGATGGGCCTCCTTGCACTTCTGTTGGAGATTGTCTCAGTTAGCCTAATTGAGGTGGGAAGATCTGCCCACTATGGGTGTCACCATTCCCTCACTCAGGTCCCGGTGAGCCAAGTTGGACATTCCTCGCTCCATGTTCCTGGACAATGGTTGCAGCTTCAAGTCCCTATCACTGTGCTTCTCTGACAGGACAGAGTGTAACCCGGGGATTGAGCCGAATAACCCTCTTCTCCCGTCCGTTGCTTTTTTTTCCAGGTTTTTCTTTTAATCACGGCAACAGGAAATGAAATTAAGACACCAGTTGTTAGTGGTTGAAATGCTACTTTGGGGTTTCCTTGTGTGTGTGAGTGTGTGTATGTGTGTATCTACATGTGAGTGTGTGTGTGTGTCTGTGTGTGTAGGGTGTGTGCACGTGCTTGAGGAGGGGAAGAAGACGCTGCTGGGTGTGTTTGCTCATAGCTCTCATTTTTGGAGACATGGGACTTGAGGATCATCACTCAGCTAGACCGGCTGGCCAGTGAGTGCCGTGAATCTGCTCCTGTCTTTCTCCACCATTAGCTCCCACCCCAGAGCTGGTATAGACCAGCCTACTTGGCCAGCTTCTACATGGGTTCCATGGATTGAACTTCATACTTGACCTTCAGGCGCCTCATTTACTGAACCACTTCCCTGGCTCCTGCCTCAGGGTTTCTAACACTTCCGGTTGAACTACAGTGTCGCAGGCTTCATGTGTTCCTTGCCGCCAGCGCTTAAAAACGCAGAATCATTTTGAACGGGATGTATTTCCATGCTAAGGTGAACCACCCAGTGTAAGTCACCCGTGGAGAGGGAGGGGCCAGGGAAGTCAGGACAAGGCGTCCGAATTCATCCGAATATAGTTTTATGGTGGTTTTCACTCCATTGCTCTATCAATATTTTATATAACTTGAAGAAGTCAAGTTAAATTACAGAAGCAATTCCCCCCACATCAAAAGTAAATAAATAAGCTTTGGTGTGATAACATTCCCATAGCTCTTAACACATGGTCATTTGAATGCACAACCAAGTGAGAGGTGAGACAATAAAGACCCTTAAGTTGGTTTTAGTAATGACAGGTAGCCATTATAAATATAGGTTTTATGGTGTGTGTGGTGTGTGTGTGTGTGCCTGCGTGTGTGTGTGTTGTGGGACAAAGGAAACTGGTAATCATGTTGCCATCACTAACTGTGGCTCTCTGGTATAGCACAAAAAAAAAAAAAAAGCCAACTTTAAGATTGATGTGTTTAAGAGAAACCCTGCAGCCTGTATTTGATCCAAATGGTCAAGCAGAAACTCTGGTATATTTGGGGGTCTTAAAATAAGATTTCTCAAGTCTGTATATCCAAATACCCTGGAAGCATTGATCAGTGAACCCAGCGTCGGCGAGAGACTCTGATACCCACCAAGAGGAGCCTGCGCTGTTCAGAGAAGTGAGATTCCAGATGTGAGTCCGGAGGCTGATGTGTTGAACCTGGAACACTTCGGACATACCAGAAAGCAGGGAAGGCATGAACAGATTCCAAGGCCATTTCACAGGACCAGGAACCTGTGGGAGAGTCTCCTGGGCGAGGAGAGGTGAGTCGTTGAGAGGACAGTTGAAATTCAAACTCATCGAATATGTTTCTATCCGTGAATTCCTCATGAAGACGAACAAGTGCCTTGTACAAACGGCAGTGACTCACTTGGTGTCTTACAAACTAAGAAATAAGTGCAAAGGGTTAAGTATCTACTTCCTGTGCTTGTATGTGTGTGCACATTCATGGGGGGGGGGTGCACATGCTTATGTGCGTGTAACCTGTGGAGGACAGAGGCAACTTCAGATGTCATTCCTTCATGCCATCAACCTTTTTACTGCCCCCCCCCTCTCTCTCTCTCTCTCTCTCTCTCTCTCTATATATATATATATATATATATATATATATATATCCATCTATTCATCTCTATCATCCACCCATTCATTAATATCTATCTATCTCCATCCATCCATCATCCATCCATCCATTCATCCATTTATCCATTCATCCATCTACCTACCTACCTACATATTTAATTTCGAAATGGGTGTCTCACTGGCCTGGAACTCTCCAAATAGCCTACTCTGCTGCCCTGGAAACCTGTGTGTTTCCATCCGCCCACTGTGTTGGGATACAGGATCGTAACACTACCCTCCGCTTTTCTAAAGTGGGCTCTGAGGATCACACTCGGGTCTTCGAGCTTACACAGCAAGCACTTTACCAGCAGAGCCATCTCCTCGGGCGCTTTCCGTGCCCTGGTAGACTGCTGTTTCTTGAGTTACCAACTCATCAGTGAGGGCTGTTCTTTCTGGGAAAAAAATTATCTAATACGTGAAAAAATAAATGATAGTCTTGTGTGTCACTGGTTGGAAGACTTGGTGATGATCTTCATTGTCAGATGGCATCACAAGAAAACACTAAACCCACATACGACTCACTTTGCGGAGGAATTTAGTTTGAACTTAAATTTAATTAAGCTCTAGAAACCTGCCTGTCATGACACAGCAGAACACAGATGATGGGAACAAGCATGTTCCTTGTGAACAATGGAGACAGAGAGGTGGCTGTGCACAGTGGGGAGAGGTCCTGCGTGGCTTTAATTATCAAGGTAACACAACCTAGAGTCACCTGCTAAGAAGGAACCTCAATCACCCATATATGGTTGGTCTATGGGATGCAGAGCTTTGCCTTGATTGCTAATTGATGTAGGAGGGTCCAGCCCTCTATGGGTGGTGCCATTCCCCACACAGGAGGGCTTAGGCTATATAGGAAAGCTAGCTGAACATGAGCCAGTGAGCAATAAGCAGTGTTCCACTATGGTTTCTGCTTAGGTTCCTTCTTTAGCTCTTGCCTTGGCTTCCCTTGAAGATGGATTGTGGTGTGGAACTGTAAGCCAAATAAACACTGTTTTCCCCCAAGTTGCTTTTGATCAGAGTGTTTTGTCATGGCAACAGGAGTAAAACCAGAATGGGGGGCGATCAAGGGGAAACTAGAGACAGGAGGATGCCCATGGAGCATGTCGCTCATCCACATCGGAAAGCCTTATTGGACCTTGTTGGTCAGTGTTCCATCACTGCGATAAAATGCCTAAGACAACCAGCTTTAAAAGAGAGAAAGGTTTATTTGGGCTTGCAGTTTGGGAGTTTTCAGTCCGTTGTTGATGGGCCCTGTTGCCTTAGGAACCATGGTGAGAAAGGCAATAGGTAGGGGGCAGAACAAACTGTTGGCCTCACAGCACCCACGGAGGAAGAGAGAATGAGAAAGAAGTAGCCAGATCCCAGTCGTCCCATGAAGAGTGCATCCGCAGTGTCCGAACTTCATCCCACTGGAGACCAGGTCCTTAACTCACGGGCCGAGGAGTCGCTTATTCAAGTTGCTAATTCAAACCAACCAACCCACCCACCAACCAACCAATAAAAAGCAAACAGTCGCCGAGAGAACGCTGAGGACAGTGAGTATTGACGGAGTATATGAAGGTATTAATAAATGGGTGTTAGAATACGGTATTATCGTCGGTATTTATAAGTGGCTGTTGATTTTATCTAATGTGGTGCTAACGGAAATTTACACAAAGAGGACGTTCTAGAGAGAAAATGCCCAGAATGAGTCGGGCAGCCCTCATCTACAAAGCCCAAATCTTTGATTTCAGTCTTAGTTCTCCATAGCATTTTAGACTTCAGAGTTTTGGATGAGAGATGCCACAGCCTCTAACATTGATGTGACTCCTTAAGAACTGAACTCTGAAAAATGTCTGGTCCCAAGCATCCCTGACAAGAAATACCCAGCTTCTTCCACGTCCCAGTAATGGAAGGTCACCATAAAACACTTAACACAAGCAAAACAATGTTACTAAACTCTAGTTACCTGAGCAACTTCCTAACTGTTGAGAAAGCGGTGAGATGTTTATTCCGGTAAGACATTTTCGGGAAAGGAAGGCCTAGAGGATGGAGTTCTGGGATGAGTCTGAGACTAGGAGCGCAGTGGACAACCGCATGCCGGTCAGTGCTCGCTGACGGGCTACCTCCGGAAGCTCCCTGGACTGGCCGCTGGGTTCCCAGGCACCTGGTTTGGGAACCACTGTATCACTGCCTGTCGAAACAAGCCGTAACAACGTGGCTCTCTGAGTTTCTGCCCAGGAGCAAGAGACTTGTTCTGCAATTTCATTGCATGGGGCATGAGTGCCATCACCAGCTCCTTCACTGGGCTCCACCCCTTTCCTGCTATGCTCTCTGGACGCGCCCAGCATCCACCCCCCACCATGTGTGTCTGAACATTTCCCTCACTGTGCAGCCTCTTCTCATACTTGGCGCCTCAACTTCGATGCCACCGAATGCAGAGGTTTCACCTCTGGACACTCAGCCTGGTGAATGCAGCTTCGCTTTCTTTTACCTGGTGGTGGTTTGTTTGTTTATGTTTAACACCACCACCACCTGACTGCAACTCCATGAGATCAGCACCTAGTTCCGTCCCCACCCAAGTACTAGGGTCAGTGCTTCCTCTCACCTTTTGGTGAACCTAAAAACCATATCACAGGCCATGGCCTGGGGGGTGGATGTCAGATCACGCAGACTCTGTGACTCAAACCGACTGGGTTTATGTGCGGGTCCTACCCTGTGCTGCTCTGCGTCCTGAGCCTCCTTCAACTCTTTGTGCTTCCATTCCCTGATTAATAGTAGAATCTAATTTGTAGGAGCTTTTTGATCGTGAACTAAGTTAATATTTGCAAACTACTTGAAGGGTACCTGATACTGAATCTTACACATTCCTGTACTCTTCTAACTGAACACCGTTATTGCTGTTACACATAATCAATGTGCATACAGAAGGCATCAAGTTTAGCTCTTTCATCCCGACAAATTTTAGTTGCAAGGATATGCACCGCATCAGTAGACATGGCGTGCCGTACCGTCGTAACATGGAGGCATGGTGCGTACCGTACCGCCCCTAAGCTAACACGGCATCAGTGTGTGTGTAGTTAGGTATCAAACGTGGGGTGTACTCATTAAACCAGGATTAATGAGTGTTCCAGCTCTGTACCGGACATTGGCGACACAGATAGACAAACGGGAGACTCTGTAATCATGGGATGGAGGCTCCTGGTTCATCCGCGTTAATTCAAAGACATTCGGGGTCTAGAAGAGGCTGGACACTAAAGAGGAGAGGTGGGTTTTGAATTAAACACTAAGTAGAACTTTCAGGATGTGGCGATCATCAAACCTTAAATAGCACAAGCTTGATTTTTCCTTCTCCCTAAACCCCTGTATGAGGACAGAAAGACCCTCATGGTTTGAATGGTTTCAGTGAGCTCCTGTTTAAGGCCACAAAGACAGATTGGTCTCATTATCATATTTCCCATTATCTCTGTAATTATTTGACTCTTTCACTGTTGACTGGACTTTTGGAAATGGGTTTAGGCTGTCAAGGGCCCGGAAGTCCTTCCCTGCAGGTAGATCATGATTAGCCTCACTGTGTTCAGAGAAGTACTGGGTACAGAGAGGTTAAGGGGCTTCCCTAAGGTAACACAGTAATGCTAGCAAGGCTGAATTAGAACTCGGGATGTGGGCAGCTATCTCTCTGAGTCAGAGATGCCGACCGAAGAACATGGAAGCATAGAAATCTCTGTAGCTTTGCTGCAGGGTGCCTAGGTATACCGATTCTAGAATTCTTTTGGACCTGTCCTCTCCTTTCACAAATGGAAGAGTACCACTCTTAGGGACAGAAGCACCCAGTAGGAGTGGATGGAAATTGATTTTTACAGAGGGCACCAGCTTTAACTCACTCAGTGAAGTCTATCTGGAAGTTGGCATCGGGAAGGATTCTGGGGTCCAGTCCCACTAATGTGTGCCAGTGACAGAATGCACAGCATACTAGTTGTGCCCCATGTGTGTATTCACTAACCAACACATAAATGTGTCTTGGGGTGGCTCATTGGTCTCTGGGGAAACAGAGAGCAGCACCCTCTGAAGGAGACAGAAGTGGTTCTATTATGTAAAATGACGGAGGAAAGAGAGTTTGAGTTATATTAGAGAAGCCAGCCCTGATGTTTAAGTCTGTGTGATAACACAGAGAAGAGCCACGTGTTAGGCAAGAGGACAGAGGATGGATTGTACTGTGAAGGGCTTCCGAATATGGAATGTGTCTCATCTTTGGACCCTCTGTATACAGGGCCGTGTCCAACCAAGATCTAGGACTAGGCATCAGTTCACGAAGACCGGACCGGGGTGACCTGGCACAACAGTGTCAACAATCACAGCTGCCGTCTGATGGACATTTACAACGAACTAAAACCCTGAGCTAAGTCCTCTGTGAGTCACTTGGATTTAACAGTCGCGTGAAATACGTGTTAGTGTCCCCATTTCTCAGGTAGAAAAACGGAGGTAGGAGTTAGTCCCTCGCCTGGGGTCATCCAACGACAGAGTGGCAGAGCTAAGCTTCATGCCCGGCTCCGTCCGATTGCAGAGGCTGTGCCTTGAGCCTCTGATGATAAATGATTTTCTCGACTAAACTATTTTCCACAGACTGCTGTGTAGCCTGTACATGGTGTTGATCTTGTTAATCCTCCCAGCTGATCTATTTAAACCCACAATATTCAATCTTTGTAGAATTTCATGTCAGGCTGTCCTGTGGTAGTGGGTTATCATCCAAGAAACTCCATGGAAGGTATTGAAACTTACGTTTTGGCAAGAGTGACGGTTCTCCATTGTGTACTTGATTGGACCGGAAGCACCATGGAAACGCACCTCTCTGTCAACAAAGGTGTCTCCAGAGGATTTGACTGGAGAGCGAAGTGTCACCTTGAGTGCGGATGCGACCGTCCCGTGGACCTGCAGTCCTGGATTGGTAAAAAGGATCGAAATAATCAGCAGCATGCTTCATCTCCCTCTGCTTCTGACGATAGCGTGACAGGACCAGTGGCCTCCCACAACACACCATGATGGATCCGAAGCATGAGCCAGAGAAAGCATCCTTCCCTTAGTTGGCTGCTTATGGTGGATTTGGTCACAGTAACAAGGCAACCAATACCAGTTGAGGTCACTCCTGCAAGATTATCCAGCTAGAAATGGCCCGGCTGAGACCGGAAGTCTGCGTTCCAAGCCCTGAGCTTGTTAGAAAAGAGGCCCAACTTGGGAAGCACAGCACTGTGTGCCTCTAAGCATGGACTCACTGGTATCCCATAGTGCAGCACCACAGACTTCCCATGGTTCCTCTCCGGTGTGTCTACTACCCCCAGAATTCTCTCCCATACCCAATCACGGTTTCCCCCAGAATTCCATTTTCCATTAGAATCACATGGGCATACCACATGGCTACCCTAAACTTCCACCGCCTCCTCCTTACACAAGTAAGAGAAGCACCTTCTCCCACCTCACCTGGATCCCCAGAAGAGTCAAGGACATCCATCTGGGAGCTTTGTCACAGTACCAGGTAAGAAGAGCAGGGATGGGTGAGCCGGACAGGTAGAGCCATGGTTAAGACTGCTTGCTGCTTTCCTGGAGGACCAGAGTTCCAGTCCCAGTACCTATACTTGGTGGCTCACATCCACCTTCAGCCTAATCCAGGTTAAATCTGGCACCCTTTTCTGACTTCAGCGGAGCACCCACAAATGTAACATACATGCATTCACACACTACAGATAAGCAAATCCTTTTTATTAAAAGGCAGGCTCATATCTGCAAGGTCGTGGTTGACTGGTGGAGGTGAGGTCCCACCTACCCCTGTGACCCCAAAGTCACTCAGTTCATACCCAAATGCCATGACTTAGGATCTCTTTAAATATCCAAGGCTAAGAAGGGAGACAGCACAACTGCATTTAAAGCGACATCAATCCAAGGGTAGGTAATAGGCCCTGAAACCAACCAAAGGATGGGGAATTTGAATGCAGGGGATCAGGAGAGGGAAGTGGAAAGTCCACAACCCACCCTACCCACTTTCCTCTATCCTCAAGTCTCCTGGCCCCAGACAGGTCTCAACTCCTGGCCCCTGCTACACTTTACAAGACAACAACTGCACTTTTCTTTACTGACCAGAAGGGGTCACTGTGGAGCGAGCAGAGCCCGGGCACTCCTAGATCGGTACACACAAACCTATCCTGCAGCCTCTTCCAGACCAAGGCTCACACCTTTATACCTACGTTCCAGTTTCTCTCGCCTCATCTTGTTCTCTCTCTTCTTCCCTCTTTACCCTTCTGCATACCTCCTGTTCTCTTACAAAGAATTTACAAAGTCCACATTGGTGTTGGGAGTCTGTTTCCCACTGCTACTAGGTAACAAGAATTAAAGATTTTTTCCCCCTTCAGGGCAGGGCCTGGTGGCAAGACTTAGTGAAGGCTCCTCTTAGGAGTTTCAAATCCTGGAGGTAGGCAAAAGTTGTCGCTGTGCCAAGTCTTACAGGGCTCCAAGGAAGACTTGGGTTGGGGATCCCAGTAGGATATGTTCCCTAAGGAGAACTCTAAGCTAAACCGAGGGACATTGTAGTCTACAGCCTGCGCCTCTGGAGTTTGAGATTCTGAACCTCTGCTGGGATTGGGGGTGGGGTTGGGGGGAGACTGGGGAGACAAGATGGAAAGACCAAAAAGTTACTAACTCCTTGTAATCCTCAGACTCCCCCCCCCCACCCTGCTCCCCCACCCACACACCGCAAAACCAGTGCATTCTTTGCCAAATCGGACTTCTGTTTCACAGGCTGCAGGTTCTCAGCGGGGTGGGGTGAAGGAGTGGGGGAGGGGTGCTCTTTTGGAGGGCTTTGGCAGCCGGGACGTGAGGCAGGCCGGCTGCGAGGCACAAAAGAGATATCCTTTATAGCGCCGCAGGCACAGATGTGATGCCGCGTCCCTCTGCGGGTGGGGGTTCAGCTCGACAGATGGCGAGAGACCGCGCTGGTGAAGGATTGTCCATCAGATGGCATTTTCTGGTTGTGGGGTGGGGGAGCCCCACGGCCCCTAGGCGTAAAGAGGAACATAGGAGCACCCTCACTTTGCAGACCTCGGAGGTCCCTCCCAGAAGTGGGGAGGGTGAAGGCAGGTTGGCGTGGGCGGATACGTGGGGTGGCTTTTTTTTTTTTTTTTAAACTAGCTCCCTCAATGGAAGACGCGCTCCAAGTCTTGTGAAGGGCTAGGGAGGTGGCCCAGCCCGGGAGTGTGCATGCAAGGGTAGAGGGGAAGGCCCTGATGACGGAGGAGAGGCCAGGGCTGGGATGAAGGGTCCCCTGCTTGGTTCTGTTCCGGGTGCTGGCGTCGCTTCTCACAGGGGTCTGAGCCGCCACTCAGTGTCCACCCGGGCCCTGGAGACAAGCGCACGCCCCGCCCTTTCTCCTCCCCAGACCTGCAGGCTTTTGTTATGCAGATGGCGGCGGGAGGCTGAGCCAGAGAAGGA
Organism: Cricetomys ansorgei; assembly: GCA_026225945.1. Classification (NCBI taxonomy): domain Eukaryota; kingdom Metazoa; phylum Chordata; class Mammalia; order Rodentia; family Nesomyidae; genus Cricetomys; species Cricetomys ansorgei. Next base: position 408,978 of record JAMJFZ010000818.1, on the reverse strand, counting down.
GGGGTTGCTGGGGAAGGAGGAGACCGGGGAGGGGAGGGAGGCAAGTACAGCTCGCGCAACCAGCCTCCCCTTCCAACGTCACATTGTGCAAGAGACAAAACCCGGGCGCGCCGGAGCTCACACGCGCACGCACAGCAGACGCCCCGGTCGCCTCCTCTCTGCTCTCGGCGCGGTAGAGAAAGCCGGCCCAGCTTCGCTTTGCTGAGGACGCAGGGCTCAGCCGGCTCCCAGGGCTGCTTAGAGCCGAGCCAGGAGGTGAACCCAGCCGGGGGGACCACCTTCCTCCTCCGCTGCCTGCCCGGCCTGAGACGTCCCATTCTGTCCCATCCCCCGCCCTGAACTCGGATCTCTCCCCACCCCACCCCTTGGGGGCTTCACGCGGACAGCGCCCCGGAGCCCAGGGCGTGCCACGGGGTTCGGGATTGGCGTTTCAGCACTTCGGACAGCGCCCCGGGCGCCCGGGCTCCTCGGGCTTTCAGGATGGCGAGCCTGCAGCAGGGCGAGAAACAGCTGTTTGAGAAGTTCTGGAAAGGGACCTTCAAAGCGGTGGCCACTCCGCGTCCCGAGAGCATCATCGTCGCCAGTATCACAGCCCGCAAGCCGCTGCCAAGGTAATGACCTCGTTCGTGAGTTGGGGACACTGGAAGGTTCCCCCTTTTCTTGCCTGTGCCCCAGAGTCTTGAGAGGCGGTCCGCAGGCAGCTGGGCCGGGGTGCCTGGAGTATGCCGGTGATTACCCAGCATCTCAGGCTTGTGTAGGGAAGAGTCTGTTGGAAAAGGACAGAAATTCTTTGGCGGGGAACAACACTCCCACAGACTCCACACCTCCTTATGCAAACCCCTCTGCTTTCTTAGGGTGGGCGGTGTGGCTCGGGTTTGTACTTGACTGAAAACTTTTCTAGCTATCACCAAGCTCATAGGTCAGGGGGAGCAAAGCAGTGGTGGATTTGAGGTGGCAGGGGGGATGCTGTACAGAAGATGAACGCGGCTCAGACGGTGTTGAGAGCGCATTCTAACCCTCGGCTCAGAAACGGGTGGGCTCTGAAAGGCTTGACAAAAGCCCTTACGCCATTCCTTCAAATACACTCCAAACACTCCCTCCTCCCTGCCTTAGCAGAGGCTGCTGCTGGTGGTGGATTCTCTCCTCTCCAGCATCCGAAACCGTCGCTCTGAGCTCAAAGTCAGCATGAATGAGCTCAAAGTCAGCATGAAGATAACCTTGGAAGTTTCATTTTAAGACTCTGGTGGCTTTAAACTTTGGAATGAGTTTGGGTCCTGGGCTGGCGGTAAAAAAAAAAAAAAAAAATTATGGGAAGGGGGGAGAGTAAAGGAAGAAATAAAAGGCAGAAGAAAGAACAGGCACTGAGTGGAGAGAAGAGATGGGGGGGGGGGCAGAATCCTTCCATGGCAGAGAAAAACCCAGTGTTTCTCTAGACCTTCATCGGATTTAGAGGAGTTTGAAAAGAAACGGAGGCTGTGCCCTCTGTCAGGGAAAATCACGGCTGTATGAAAACTCATCTCTTGCTGCTGCCCTGCCTGAGTGGTTCTGAGAGTTAAAAGAAAGACATGGAGCTGGGGGTGGAGGGGACCACGTGCAGGATTGATTAATCCTGGCAGGCTGCATTAGGGAAGAGACGCTGAGAGAGTGCTCGGTGCAGCAACAACTAAGGCTGAACTTTCCAGCAAGTGCGGGGTCCACAAAGGCTGACTGGGAAAAAAAACAGAAACCAACTGTATCTGAAAAGAGCAAACCCACACCCAGGAACTTTTCTTTGTTCTGACAGAGGCTCAAACAGGTCTTTAGACAAATGGAGCATCCTATATGGGGAAAGGAAGGACGGGAAGCAGGAAGGACCAGCAGAATGTGCAGCCTGTAAGCAGAGGCCAGCCTATGCACTGGAGAGGCAGGGAGCCTGCTGACATGGGCTGGAGAGGTGTGGGGGCCGGGGCGGGGGTAGGCAATGACATCAAATGTCATTAAAGCTGGGGCTCTTGTCTGCTTGCTCAGAGGTTCTTTGTAGAGAGTTTGACGTCAGCGCTTTTATCTTCCTTGTCTGCTGCCACCGGCTTCTCCTTCCTGCCTCCACTGTCCGCACAGGAGTGCCGCACTGGCCGGAGGAAACCGCCTTGCTGGAGGAACAGGGAGAAATTTGTCTGTTGACAGAAGTGTTTGGTCCACTGTCTTCTATTTCACGGGCACTTGGGGAGGGAAAGCAGGTACCTTTTTTTGTGTTAGTAAGGAATGCCTAATATTATCACACTTGACATCTTCAGGGTTCTGCCTGCCTGCCTGCCTGTCTGTCTAATACCACCAACGTACCATTTCTTGCCAATGGCTTTGATCATATGAGCTGACCGAGAGACCTCCTAGCCCTACAGCTTTTAGTCATTTTACTATAATCTGCGTGTGACTTTTACAAGAGTCCCATGGAGCCTCAGTGTTCTCTCGCTGGTGGCGTGTTTAAATGTCCTGGGTTTCTATCCCCCTGAGCAACACCCTTGAAGTTGGTGTCAGAGTTCTATGGGCTCTTGGTTGACATACAAGAATATGTCTGTGATGGGCTGTTCCTCTGTGTAGAACACGCTCTGGTTTTGTAGATGGTTCTATCGAATCCCTGGTGGAGAGTGCCGGGGGAGCGCGTATATCTAAGTTCCCAGAAAAGACTGGGCTTAGTTGTGTTTCAACAGACTTTGCTGTAAGACCCAAATCATCCCCGTTCTGATCCACATCGGCTATACACAGCTAGGGGCAGTTTCCAGTTCCCTTTCAGCGTTCTGTGTTACAGGAGGGTGGCAATGTCACGTCTCTAAAGCCAAGCTCTTAGGAGGTAAAAGGGAAAAGATGCTACATAGCTTCAGCGGAGCCCTGGTGGCTATTTTTGAGGCAAGCTAGGGACTTGGTCTCATCAGAAATGTCTAGCTGTATGAATCAAACCCAGATCAGAGTCAGCAGATCGGCACAAGTCACTGTCTGTGGGATTGGGGGAGGGGGAGGTGAGCCACTAGCTAATCCTATTGGTTATACACTTAATATTTGATTGTAGATGAGGATCCCTCCCCTAGACCGGCCTCCCCGGGATATTGTAAGTCTATGGCTTGAGATAATTTGGCACCAGGGCTGAAGTATGCATTTTAAGTTGTTGATTTTACAGCAACATGCATACGTCAGACAACTGCTTTCTAAGCAGATTCCCCCTTGGCCCCTCCCTTCTCCCCCACCCCGCCCCCATGTGAGGCATTCTTGATGAGACAAGAGTTCTATCCTGTATCAAATTCCTAGCAGATGTCTGACTCAGATGTCAGGATGGCAGAGCACAGTGAGATGCCGTACCCCATAGTGCCAACGTGAACGGCAGACAGCCTGGGGTCCCGTCCTGCCCTCGATCCTTCATTTTCTGAACCAGAGCCTTTACCTCACCGAACAGACCTGTCAGTTTGAAAATAGACTCTGTACCCCTCACCACCTCAGTCGGTGTGATGACTGAGCCCAGCGAAACTCCGCAGTGTGCCTGGTATACAGTGTTTGTTTGATAGACCTTGGTCCTCTAAGGAAGCTCATGGTGGCCAAAAAAAAAGCATAAAGTCTGCAGTTTGGTTTCATTTCTCCCTCAAATAATGCCATTAATCGACATGAAAGTTGAGCTTTAGGCAGGCAACTACATTGAGGTGAAGTCAATACGTGGGAGGTCAAGTAGGCATGACCCCATTGTTGCCCCTCCATGTAAGTGGCTTAGCTTCTCTTCTTGTCGCTGGGTTAAAATACCCTGAAAAAGCACACTCAAGGGATTAAAGGGTTTATTTCAATTCATAGTTCAAGGGTGTAGAACGACATGATGGGTATGTCAAGAGGGTAGGAGCTTCGGGCAACTGATCACATTGAATCCGTAGCCAGGAACAGAGTCAGAGCACTCAGGCTCAGCCATTTTCTCCCAACCTAGGGAGTGGTGTCACCCACAGTGGACGTTTTCCCACTTCAATTAACCTAATCAAGATAGTTTCCCACAGGCATGCCCAGAGCCCCACCTCCAGGGTGACTCTACTTCTGAGATTCACCAGCAGAGAAGCCTAACTCTTTCCCTTCTGGCTGTTGAGTTGGGGATGGGGCTCAGTAAAGAAGTATCTGGATTCTGAATCGACCCACAAACCTCTTACAGAATAGCCTTCGACAGTCTTAAACTTTAAAAAAAAAAAAATCGTACTATCACTCCGAGTTTTATCAAATCTATAGTGATTCCGTAATTCACAGTCCACATCAAGAGTCCTTTAAGAACAAAAGAGGAAACCCAGGCTTCATGGTGCACCCCGGAAGCCCCCGCACTCAGGTCACTGGAGCGATGTGATTGTGAGTTCCACATCGGCCTGGATTGCATGGTGAGACCCCCAAGACGGGGAGAGGGAGGAGGAAGGGAGGAAAAGCTAGAAGAAGCAAAGAAGGGAAGAAAGAAAAGGGTGTTGTAGTTTGCTTCTCTGTTGCTGTTATAAACCACTGACCGCGTGCGTTGGGGAAAGGGGCAGGGGGTGTCTCCTCTTCTAGTCACACTCCGTACTGAGGGAAGTCAGGGCAGGAATCTGGAGGTGGGAAGTGGAGCAGAGGCCATGGAGGGGTGCTGCTTAGTGGCCTGCTCTTTATGGCTTGCTCAGTCTGCTTTCTTATAGAACCCAGGACCGCCTGCTCAGAGATAGCACTGCCCTTAGTGGACAAAACCCTTCCCTGTCAATCATTAATCAAGAAAATGCTCCCACAGGTTTGTCTGCCGATCCATCTGCTAGAGGGGATTCCTAAATTAGGACTCCCTCTTCTGCCGGGCACACACCATTAGTCCCAGCACTCAGCAGGCAGAGGCAGGAGGATCTCTGTGAGTTCAAGGCCAGCCTGGTCTACAGAGTGAGTTCGAGGACAGCCAGAGTTACAACAGAGAAACCCTGTCTCAAAAAAAATAAAAAAAAAAACAAAAAAAGACTTCCTCTTCCCAGGTAACTCTGGACTGTGCAAGTTAACAGCTAAAACTGAGAAGGAAAGAAAGAGAGAAGAGAGGAGAGAGAAAGGGAGAGGGGGAGAAAGGGAGGGGAGAGGAAGTGTGACTAAATATTTAAAATGGAAAATACAACAGGGACGACCCTCAGAAAACCAAGACAAGGTTCAGCACAGTCAAACCTCAGCCTGTAGTACCTGGCAGGGACCCCACCACCACACACACATATACCGGGAATCAATAAGATCAAAGACATAAAGAAACCTCTCTCTTATCTCCACCAAAGGAGAGTCACATGTTAGCCATTCTCTTAATTCCTTTCTTAATTACTCAGTCTCAAAAAGTTTGTGCCTAAGAAGGTTCCTGATGAGCAAATCCTCATGTTTGAAGGCAGCTCAAACCATAATAATCATATCGATAAGGAGCTTTAGCCAGGGACTTAATGAACATGTAAAAATCATTTGGAATTAGCGTATGAATTGCTCGTGAATGTGTGCGTGTTTAAGGGCTAGAACACCAGCCCCCCTTAAACAGAGTGTGCATTGCCTTTGCTATTTGTTTGGCAAGCTATTAATTTTCTTCGAAAATCCTTCCCATGCAGAATACTCCAGAAGCCGACTGGAGCCCAGTCCCTGTCCAAAGGCTCATAAATTCCAAACTATTGGAGGTTTTACTGCACAAGGGAAAAGATGGCCAAATTGTAAAGCAGAAAAAAAAAATGTGTTTGAACCATTTAATTTGAGACTCCCCTTGGTGCCAAGCAATCAGTTAACACATTTGTGCTGACTCCCGTCCTTGGGGTCGGGTTGAGGGGCATTTGGATGGTGTTTTTCTGACAACCTGTGGTTAAGAGCCAGTGTTCTGGGGGGGGGGGTCACAGAAAATGCTTGCCCTGGCGGTGAGCACATGCTCTTCTGGGGAAAGCGAGTGACATTGCTGGGGTCAAACACTTCCCCATCTGAAAGACTGAAATGTGTTGAATGGCACATGGGGGTTGGTGGCGGGGACCCTTTGTGATGTTTCTTCTGCATTTGCTTGGCCAGTGTGGTGTCTTAAGGAAGCAGGGTGTGCAGATGTCCAAGGAACATTGGATAGGCAGATTGAAAATGCAAGGCTCCATTCTGGAGGAGCAGAGCTCTCTCCCAGCCCTGCCTCTATCTCTGATACTCTGAGGATTCCAATCAATGCCATTGAACGGCATATGCCACAAACGAACTCTCCCTGGTGTCAAAATGACGGTCCCCAGATAAAGATGTCTGGCTAGCTCAAGGAGCAGGCTTGTTACCCAGTAGAGGTCAGGAGTTTCAGCTGAAGGCCATCAGACTTGTGAGTCCCCATGGACTCCAGGCCACCACACATTGGGGAGCATACCCCAAACCCCAGTTTCTATGATGAGGCAAGAGGCATCAGTCGTGGACCTTGTTCTCCATGAGTACATCAGGCATGGTACAAGGTCACAATGAATTAAAAGTCTGTCCCTTCTTTCTGGACAGCTGGATCTGTCTTCCCGCAAGGTGGGATTGACAGAGGCTTAGCAAGAGTCCTTCTATGGCTGGTTACTAACATTCTTCTGAAGCATGAACCCTGGTCTTGCCTCTCACCAATGCCAATGGTGTGTGTGTGTGCGTGTGCAGGTGCACATACATGCATGTGTGTATGTGCACGTGGAAGTCAGAGGACAATGTTGGCTGTTACTATTCAGGTACTGTTCACCTTTAGTTTTGTTCCTCATTTTTTTTTTTTTTTTATGTCTGGAACTCGCCAAGTCAGGTAAACTGACTCACCAGTGAGCCCCTGAAGCTCGCCTGTCTCTGTTCCCCCAGTCCTGGGAGGACAGTGTGTACCGTCAGACCTGAGCCTGTTACACCGAGCACCTCTCTGTTCGTTTCTGCATATGACTTTGCAGTTCTCCAACGGACTGAGCTCCATGGAACTGTGTGCAGAATCTGCCAGGCAAAGAAACCAAGTCAACGATGGTTCTTCCTACTACTTGCAGGCACTCGCTGGCAAATGACTCACCCTCAAGCCTGGTTTCCTCATCCATAAAATGGGGCTAATAATAGCAACCGCGTCAAAGAACCATTGGGAGGACTGAATGGGCTCATTTATGGACAGCACCGCCTGGCGCACAGAGGGAGACTTCTTCCATGTTCTCGTTATCAATAATAAATCACAGTTTTATTATTCCTACAAGCCAGGCCCATCAGGGAGGAGAAGCTGAGTGAGAGAAAACGCAGCTTCTCCTTTCAAGGGCTTCACAGTTTTCAGAGAAGGAGACACAACTCACGGATGTGGACTCCAGGTGGCCGGGCTATGTCAGGTGCTCCAGTGGGGGTGCGCATGGAGGAGCGCATGGTTCAATAGGCAAGGGAGGGATCCCCCCCCCAGCCCAGCACAGGGGCGCTTGCTCATGTCCACAGTTCCCCTTAACTATCTGACCTGTGAATGGATACGACTTCATTTTTTTCATTAATTTAATCTACCAGTGGGACGGGATGGGGTTTGTGCTCAGGGGGGTCTCAGAGACCTTTCTCCTCCCAACAGTGAAAGCAGTTAAAACTACCCCGAGGGGCAGCACAGGTGGGGGCAGGCACCGGAAGGGAGCCGCCCTTGTAATACAAAATCTCCAACTTCCCCGCCGCCGTGGGCTCAAGGGCGCTGTCTCGAGTGTGGGCCATTAGGTAGCTCGTCCTTCATGGTCTGGATAGCGGATATAAATGTATTCTGTGTTCTCTGAGCGACCAGTGATGACGGGAGGGCTTGGAAGGGAGCCCACAGACGTCGAAGATAGCACAGCCAACAGGGAAAAGAATGCACAAAACAGAAGCAGCTGCGTTTGGCTGCGCCATTGGGCTGTAGTCTCACTTACTCGCGCCTCCAATGGTTTTATCGAGATACTACTTAGTACAGTTGCAACGGGACAGCAGGACGTCCCCTCCCTTATGGAAGGAAACAAAGACAGAGAATGAAGACCCAAATAAATAAACAAATAGAAGGCCAGGTGACAACACTGTAAAAAAAAAAAAAAAAGAGAGAAAGGGGTGTAGGGTTAGGGGAGGAGCCACTTTGTGTAGCTTAGTGGTTGGGGGTCTAGATGAGAGGGAGCAGCCTGTGAGGATAACTGTGGACAAAGTCTTTGAGGCAGACAGACGAAACAGCAGATAAATGGGTCCTTAGGTGGAGCACACTTGGGACATTTGAAGGGCGGTAGAGGGGGAGAGAGAGGAGTAGCATCTACAGAAGATGCTCCCCATGATGCAGCAGGGGCTAGATGGAGGGGAAGCTTGTGAGCCTTGTAAAGACTCCCGAGGCTTTCAACTCCTAAGTCTCCCCACTTGGGGGCGTCCATTCTGGCAGTCTGGGTCCCCATTCTGATCTGTTACTGTAGGCTTCTGTCCAGATTCTATCGCAGCCAGGGGCAACTCTGAACAGCGGGGCTCCTTCCAGTGATAAAGCCAAGGAGTGAAATTTCCAGTCTCTCTGCTTGTGACCCGTTTGATCAGGAAACTGAGGAAGACGCTATTTAGGCCTCTGAGTCGTGGTGGTAAACTTTGTTCCCACAGTGGCAGGAAAGTGAGTGTTGTCTACCTCTCATGGCCTGGTGTGTAAGTCTCAGCTATTCATTGCATTCAGAAACAAGTCTCCTGCCTCTGCTCACTCCCAGAGCTCTCTCGCAGAGCTTCTCTGTCTCTGTCTCTCTCTGTTTCCCCACCTTGAAATCTTACAGACGGTGTTCCCACACGCTATGGCCTTTCTGTGGAGCTCCATGACATGAAATTCCAAATTAAGATGCCATAGAAACAAAGCCAAAGTAAATATAGGAACAGACGGAACCCTAAAACAGTTATTAAGTAATTCGTGTCTACATGTGTCTGCTCAAAACAAATATTAAGATCCTCTGGACACCAAGGTGTCACATGCAGAGAATCCCTGCGTTGGAGGATCCTCAGAGCTCAGATACTGCCCACAGCTTCACCGAGCAGAAACACCTGCCAACAGGTCACTATTCACTGGCTTCATTAAAAGTTAAGCTTAGCCAGAGAGCCGGAAGTCTGAATGACAGTTACAGGCCTGTGGGAAGAGAGCTGTGAGCCAGTGAGATGGCTCAGTGGGTAGAGGCACTTGCAGCCAAGCCTGATGGCCCGAGTTCAATTCCCGGGATCCACATGGTAGAGAGAGAGAGGAAAAAAAAAAGAAAACCATGAGTCAAGATAATCTTTTGCCTTCTGTGAGTTTAATTAACTCCAGCAGTAGTTACAAAGACACCGAACTGACCAACTCGATTGCCAATATTCACAAGTGGCGATGTCCCTTTAAGGGGTTCAGAAGAGAGCAATTTGAGCCACAGACAGCAGGGCCAGCATCTTTCCAAGTCTTTGTACGATCCTATAACTTATTACAGGGGTTAAATACATGAATAATAAGCAGGCGTAGCTCCAGAATGGTTAGGGCTGCGGAGCCTAGATACAGGTTGAGGGCCAGGGGACGCAAGTCAGAGTGTGTGTAACAGCAGACTGTTCGTGTAATTCATAAATTCATGTGCACATTGACGTTTCGTTGCGTTCCTGCTGAGAGAGAGATGGAATGAAAAGAAGAAACAGACGCCAAGGCTAGGGAGGTGGCTTAGCAGTTAAGAGCACGGACAGATTGCTCTTGCAGAAGAGCCTGTTGCCCTCCCCAGCACTCATACTGGGCTGCTCACAAACGCCTGTTACTCCAGCTTTGGGGGACCCGGCGCCCTCTTCTGGCCTCTGCAGGCACCTGCACGCTCACAAGCCTGTATCCCCACCACACAAACATGCACCCAGAGATCAAAACCTTTAAAAGAAGAAAGTTGGGTGCAATGGCACACTCAACTTTAAGCCCAACACTAGGGAGGCAGAGACAGCTGGATTTCTATGAGCTCCAGGCCATGCTGGGCTACTTAGCGAGAGTCTGTGTCAAACAGACAAACAAACAAAAACGTCAAACAGCCTCTGAGCTCTGGGTCCAGCGCCATAGTCTCTGGTTTGAATGTCTCTTTGTGGCCAGTTGACCAAACACCGGGCCTCTCTTGGACCCTCAGGCCCCTCTCCGCCCCTTAAGGGTCTCTTGTGACATATGCTGACTGCCCCGGGATCCCGATGAGATGCCCATCTGCCCCAGACTGTGCCTAAGGGAGCAGGTGAGCAGCTAACCTGTTTCGGGCATCCGGTTTCAGAGCTTCCAGAAGACAACAACGGGCTTTTGTTTGTCCAGTCCCCTGCCACAGCCTCCCTCCCACAGCCAGGTGGCAGGTGATTCTGGGGCCCTGTCCACTTCCAGAGGCGGGGTGTGTGTCTGAGCACCGGCACTATGTGGGCTGAAGGCTGTGTTATAGGGTATTCACAGCAGAAATGATGAGAGACATTACCATCCCGGTATTCTCTACCACCCAACATCTTATACAACGCCATCACCTCTTTGTGGTGATCAGTCACCGTCGGGTGCGGGGAGGCAGCAAGAGGGCACCTTCCAGGGACTGAAACAGCCTCAGTACTTTAGGGATGGGGAGACTGAGGCACAGAACAGGCGCGGCATCCCAGGATACAGGAGAGAAAAATCTAAGAGCTACAGCTGACATACCTTGCCGCTTGACATCCAGTCCCAAGACATCACAGCCTCAGAGGTCCCCGGGGAAAGAGGCAAAAATGTGTATCTGTTTTCCTTTTACAAATAAACGGAGCTCAGAGGTGTGGACCGATTTGCCTTAAGTCAGACCGTGAAACAAAGGCACGCCCTCACCCTGCTGTTTGTGCTGTCAAATGGCCACCAGGGATGTCACTCTGGCTTCACAAAGGTATATATAAATTTATGTCGATTTTACAGGTAAAGAACTGAAGTCTTATAATGATCTGGTGTAGACCCCAGGTCTCTTGTTCCAGATTTTTTTTTTTTCCATCCCTCTGAGTTACAAAGTCCCTCTATCAAAGGGGTATGTCTCTAGGACAGATCCACAGAGCAAGGGCAGAAATGATCCGGCAGAGCTGCCCCTGTAAACAGCAGGCTGTCAGCTCACATCACCATGGAGAGGACCAGCGTGTAATAAATCAATTCATCAATCCTCCACAGTGGTTTTAGTATGGGAGCTGAGACTAGGGTCCCAGGGATGATGCAGGCGGGATGATGGTGCTTTCTTGAGGACTCAGGCTGAAGTGGATGCCTGGAGATCCCTGCTGTGTCTCAGACGAGTTGCTACTGGAGCTATCTGATGCTTGCTACCAACTTGGGGCCAAAGAGCCACCTGTGATAGCTCTCCATATTTTGTGCTCTGTGTGCCTAGCCCTCTGGCCACCCTGCCATGGGAAAGCATCAGCTGCTACTCACCAAACAGAAGCTCATTAAATGCCTGCAGAGAGGGCTGTGCAGCTGGGAGAGCCCTGATCTCTGGTTAAAGCCCTCTGGCCAGGAACATGTCCTTAGGTACCCCTGTGCCCAGTATTCTGGTCTGTAGCGTGGAAATCGGATGGTCATTGATTCTTGGTGGGCTCGACTATTGGACATGGTTGCCCTCAGCCGCTCAGGTTCACATCCAAAGAGAATTTAAGAGTGGAGCAGAGCTGCATGAAAGACCCACTCAAGGTTTAGCCCAGATTGGGGTGAACCCTGAACCCCAACTCAGGAGTCTATGCTTGACTGTGCCGATGGAGGAAGATAGTCACCGGCATTACCCAAAGTCACACAGGACAAGGAAGTCCGAATCTCCTCGCTCCCAGAACTCACCCCTCAAATGACAGACTCAAAATTGCTGACAGTAGTTTTCATTTGGTGTTTGCCCAACCCTGAGCAAACTGCTTTGTCTGCACCCAGTTGCCCCGTGAGGTAGCTAGGTACTGTGACATCTTGTCGATGAGAGCACGGTAAGGAAGGTGAGTGGTCTTCCTAAGGTCACACAGCAAGCTACCGTGAGCGTTAGGGTTTGAATCTCAGTAACACTGTCTGGGACACCCGCTCGGCTCAGCAGACATAGGAAGCAGATCAAGGTACCATATGGAATCGTGGAAGCTCCCGACAAGCTGCTTTCTTACCCAGTGTGGCTCCATCCTGCTCCAGCTTGGTGCCACAGTGGGGCACAGACAAGAACATGGCTCAGGACACCCATCCATTGGCACTACCCTGTGCTTCTGTCTGGGGACTCGTCAGCTTGAGGCTTCGTTGATGTCACAACCGTCCTGGAAGCAAGTTTTCCCAGGAAATAGAGACAAGGAGAGTAAGTTTTGACTGAGACTACCTACCACAGACTAGCTAACCCAGGCAGAGACACCATCTACCCCAGGCTAACCCATCTAGGCAGCGATATTGTCTACCCCAGGCTAGCTCACTTAGACACAGGTACCATCTACTCCAGGTTGGCTCACCTATACACAGGCACCATCTACCACAGGCTAGCTTTCCTAGACACAGGTACCATCTAACCCAGGCTAGCTTTCCTAGACACAGGTACCATCTAACCCAGGCTAGCTTGCCTAGGTACCCATCTACCCCAGGCTAGCTTTCCTAGGCACAGGTACCATCTACCTTAGGCTAGCTCACCTAGGCACCCATCTACCACAGGCTAGCTCACCTAGGCACAGGTACTATCTACCCTAGGTTAGCTCACCTGAGTACCCATCTACCACAGGCTAGCTTTCCTAGACACAGGTACCATCTAACCCAGGCTAGCTCACCTAGGCACCCATCTACCCCAGGCTAGCTTTCCTAGGCACAGGTACCATCTACCCTAGGCTAGCTTACCTAGGCACCCATCTACCACAGTAGCTCACCTAGGCACAGGTACCATCTACCCTAGGCTAGCTCACCTAGGCACAGGTACCTTCTACCCTAGGCTAGCTCACCTAGGCACCCATCTACCCACCCGCTCACACACTCATTCATCTACTCTTCTGTTCATTATTCACTCATCTACCTATTCACCCATCCTCCACCCTCTGTTCACCCACCCACCTATCTGCCTATCCATCTACTCATCTGTTTGCTCACCCACACACCCATCCATCCATCCACCTACCCATCCACCCATCCACCCATCCACCCATCCACCCATCCACCCATCCACCCATCCACCCACCTACCCATCCAACCAATATTTATTGAGCATCTACTTTATCTAGCTAATGATAAAAGCTAACAGTTTAGAATGTTTGCTTCAATCTGCCTGGGCTTGAACTCAGAGATCCACCTGCCTCTGCCTCCCAAATGCTAGGATTAAAGGCTTGCGCCACCACCACCTGGCTCGATCTTGTAATCCTGCTTCCTTCCCAAGCACTTAACTGTCAAGCAGAGTGGACACACCTGTAATCCCAGAACTTGGGAGGCTGAGGAAGGAGACACAGGAGTTCAAGTTCAGCCTGGTTCCATAACAAGACCCCGTCTCAAAACCTCAACAGCAGCCAAAACAACACAAAGACCTTGAGTTTTCTTTCTGCTCTGGGTTTATTTTCGCTCTGGAGGTTTTCATGACTGTGTTCGTTTCTGGCAGGAATAACATAAATAAACAGAAAAATCCCACACTTGCTGTGGTCCTTTCATACACTTGTGACAATAGATTTCACACCAGCCGTTCGATGGCCCGCCCCTGTCTTCAACCCAGCATCAGTCTTCTGTCTTGAGCGAAGCCTAGCAATGAACAAAACGCCTCTATTCTGAAGTTGCTTACTCTTGGGCCTGGGAGACATGTGTATACATAATTAGCAGTCAGGAAACAAAATGGGAGTCATCACTGTCAGAAACACAACCAAAGATCCAACCAGCAGAGTGACTTGGGCAAGGCCACACAAATCAGCAGGTACACAGTATGACTGCAGACCCCGCCCACTCATAAACCAGGCTCTGAGGTGAGCAACTTACAGTGATAATTTCACCGCATCTCAGCCCCAACGTTCGCATCAACGTCTGCATTTATAGTGTGAGCACGGAGCTCCGAGGATTTAAGCAACCGGGTAAAGGCCATGGCTTTGCAGGGGCCAACATGAGGACTGTAGTTTAGGCAAGGGTGTAAAGCCCCGAGTGTCACCCTCAAGCTCCCCGCTGCCTCACCCGGTTCGGCCAGCGTGCTTCTGTGTGCTTTCTCCGGGATTCTGGGACAGGCGAAAGGGCCTTCCTGGTAGTGAGGCTTACCCTCTGGGGCTGGGGAAGTAGTGGGGTGTCGATGGTCCTTCCTGCACTGAGCCTAGGAGGAGCAGACAGCTGGGTGAGGCTGTCCTAGAAAGGGAGCTGTCAAACTATCTGCGGAGCCTTGGGGGTCTTGAAAGTGACACTCGGGGCTCACTCTCTCACCTGCGCTACAATCTTCACGTTGATCCCTGTAAGGCACGGCCTCCACCGAGTCGCCTAAGTCCTCTGAGCTCCATACTCACACTCTATAAAGTGGGCTAGGTCTTCAGGGGACGGAGGTAACAGCTGAGCAGTTATTCATATGTGCTTCTCTTTCAAAGACTTGTTTATTTCCACCTTATGCGTATGACTGTCTCAGCTGCATGTATACACTGCGTGCATGCTGTTGCTCATGGAGGCCAGAAGAGGGCGTCAGATCCCCTGAAACTGGAGTTATAGACGGCTGGGAGGTGCCATGGGGTGCCGAGAACTGAACTCAGGTCCTCGGCAAGAACAGCAAATGTTCTTCACTGCTAGTCATCTAGATTCTTACCTGTGTCCTTGACCAGAACTGAACACCAAGATGGCAGCCTGGAGAGATGTGAACTGAACCACAGGTGGTTAGACAGCAGGGCGGACAGACATGTCACAAGCATCCGTTTCCACTTACTTAACACATCATTGAAAACAGCCTTCATGTTGCAAGTGAAGACAAGTTCAGAGAGGTTATTCTATTTGCCCAAGGTTGCCCAGCCTGGTAGGGCTCTGGCCATTGGTTATCAGTTTGCACAAGTGACTACGGCGATGTACATCATCCTTGTCCATGGGGCGCCTGATTCTTTTCTCCCTCCCCTCCTTCCCCCCCCCTCTCTCTGTCTCTGTCTTTCTCTTTCTACCTAGAAGCAACCTCCTGGTTTAGGGGAATCTCTTTTGTGTTTCTTCAAACCTCTCTCCTAAGTCCCATCACCCGAGGGCTTCAGAGCTCCTGAAACACACATGTTCACATTCTTCCTGTCCGCGGCCTTGATACATGCCTCCCTGGGTGGAGAGGTTAGAACCCTGACAGGACTAAATGGGAGAAGTAGAGAGCTCTTAGCCCGCCAGGGCTAATATCCCAGATACCCCACTGCACATGCAACGGCCCCCAACCCCCACCCAGACATCTGAGACACGTGGTACGTGTCTCCAGCATACACATGAGGATCCTGAAGCACGTAGGTGTAACAGCTTCAGAGGAGACCCACACTTTAAAGCCACACCCCCAAGATGCCAGATACCCATCTTTCGGTCGCTCGCCATGTTTCCACACAGTGTACTTCTACTTGAGAGAGGAAGGCTATCTGGAGAGAAAAGTGGCTTCTCAGAGTCAATCAGCAGATAAGCAGAATGGGTGCAGTTGTGCTGGTCAGAGCATGCATTTAATGGGCACCTCCTGCATGCTCCTGAGCTGAGACTCACATAGTTCAGTAGCTGGGGAGGTTACCCCAACACCCAAGTGCTCCAGGAGGGACAAGATGTTCCTTAGAATGACATCCTAGCTACTGAGCTATGTTACAACAGGATGGCAGAGCTCTGTGGATGATCAACAGCTACAATCGACTAATAATGGCTGCCAAAAGCACTGTGTTAAAGTAGCTTCAGGGGCTGTATCTAAGATCCATTAGTGATGCCTGTCACTGGTACAGGATAGGGAGGCTGTAGTACACATGCTATGCATTTCTTTTTCTTGGAGAAGGGTTTTTTTTTCCCCCCAAAGGCTCGTATCAACTAGTAACTATTGAGGACCTACCACGCAAGCCATTGGGACCACGCTTATCCATTCAGTATCTTACTTAACACTCATCGCAGGATCCCTTTCCCATGCACAACACGTTTTGTAGAGGAGCCAACAGTATCTCAGAAGGTGACGTCACTGGCCCGAGGCTAAAGAAGCTAGTCAGTGGCTAACCAGCTCTGATAATTACTGTTAAATATATAAACCATTCAGCTGAGAAATAGAAGCGTCGATAGAGGGATGATTGTGGAACGTGCTAATTGGCGTGTGGATGTATATATCCGGCCAAAGGGCTTTGTCTTATTTATCTCCATACTCACGTGACAGCACAGGGCTCACGCACGACATGACTGTTCGCCAACTCATGTTTACGGAGAACTGTGAATATACACTGTGTTCGACACCCCGGGTGGTGGTGGCCGGAGGGGTGGAGCTCATACCTGGAAAGTATTAGCATGATCAAGCTCACCATTCAGTACACTCTGGGTGGGCAGAAGGGGTTATTGAGTCTCGGAGGGCTGGAGAAGCTGAATACTGGGCAATGTTCAGAAGACTCGAGAAACCATCTTGAAAGGCTGGGCGGCGTTGTTGTTTGAATTATCTGATGGGCTGTGAGGAGCCAGAGGAGCAGGAGCAGGACACTCAGGCTCAACATGAAGATGCTAAGCTGAGAGCAAGTGACGGAGGCCGTGTCCCGCACCCTGGCGCTGTTCCTGGCTTGGTGTGCTGCCAGCAGGAGCTAGGAGGCTGCAGAAGCCGGATCCACTGCTGGGGCCCTGGAACTTAGAGTCTGGGCGATACCAGCTTTGTCCTGCCTGGAGTACTCGAGTGCCATGCTGAGGTTTCGGGAGGAGGGGTGTGGACTCCTAGGGCCTCATTCTCTCATACTGTGTCTTTCCCCGGCTCGGTGTTGCCTGTATGAAGCTTAAGGGTGATTTATCTTATCTGCAGAGTTGTGTGCTGCATTTTTAAAGAGCGTCAAATTATGGAATCATTGAGAAAGGAGGGAGACTTATCTTTCCATTTCTGAAGTGAGAAAACTAAGAATTAGTTACGAACATGACAGTCATGACAGGTATGGTTCTGAGTTCATCGTATGTGTTCATTCATTTAGCTCACAATACCTACAAGACAGGGGCGTACTTCTTGGTTGGTTTTCAGTTTCTTTAGACGGGGTCTCACTTAGCCCAGGCTGGTATACTATGGCACCCCTTCCCCAGCCCCCACACTCACATACAAGAACAGTAAATACAGATTTAGCTGGCTGTGGTGGCATACACCTATAAGCCACTGGAGCGGCAGAGACAGGTGGTACCTCTATGCATTTGAGACCAGTCTGCTCTGCATACAGAGATCCAGGACAGCCAGGGCTATATAGTGAGACACTGCCTTTAAAGCCATTTTTAAAATAGTGCCAGCTTTAGGGAAGGACCTCCCTGCTGTGCTCTGGGCTAAGCTCTATGAGGCACTGTGACATATGACACATTGCGACATACTCATGGACTCCGGTACCCAGTACAGCGAGGACCCTGCTACTATGAGATTTCACTCCCTCAGGTGTCAGCTTTATCAGTCACAGGATAGGACGTATGGGTCTCCCCCAAGGCTACTGTGCAGACTGGAGACATCCAATTCAGGATGAGCCCGGCACACACACACACACACACACACACACACACACACACACACACACACACACAGAGATGTGCACTGCACCACCGAGACCCAGCCACACACCTCGGGCCGTCTTACAGGAGAAAGCAATACTTCTCAAGCTGGCTCTCCTTGAGGATAGATGTGTGCAATTGCCAGGGGACGGGCTGGAGTTGGCCTCGTCATCCATAACCGAAGAGTAACATCTGCTTCTATTTAGCATCCTTCTTCACTCCCGAATAATGACTCCCTGGAAAGCCAAAGGCTGGAACCAAGAAACCACACATCCTCAACGTATTAATAACTGACAGCAGTGGGCCCCACGAATCCAGTGAACTGAAGATTCTGGGGTTGCAGGTCTGCATTTGTTAGACCAGTGCAGAGGCTACATCTGTGTCACACCGTTCTGAGTGTAAGAGGCATCTCTGGAAGGGAAAGCACAAAGGAAGAAGAGAGGAGATGTGTTTGAACATAGATTTTGTGGTTAGAAACCATCTAGCCATGTGTAGCCCTGCCCTTGGGCTGTAATTACGATTTTTGCGGGTTTTCTCAAGAAGCAGAAGGAAATGGGGTGACTGGCCTGAATCTAACCTAAGTCAGCGCTTAATGCGATCCAGCCATGGATCTCCCAAACTTCTGAAGTCAATTCCCAAGGAATATTCTGTGGCCCCATGAAGCACCTCCTGGCTCTGTATACGCATCTGGACCTAAAGGACACATGTAACTACTCATTCTTTGGTTCCAAGAGCAATGAAGGATACTTGACATACAACATTGTAACTAGTCAATGTAATAGCTCTAGAAGGTGCTATGGGGCTAACGGGAGGGGGTGGAGCATTACGCTTGGATACACTGGGCCCAAGAAAGCTTCCGGTCCCAGGCAGAATCAGGTGGCATGGAATTTCACCACTGGACTCAGAAAAGCATGTAATTTAAAACTTAAGATATGGTGAGAATCCATACACATTTAGGGGTCTTAACTGTGGTGTTAGACAAAGGACTGGGTTCAGTCACCCAACATGGCGTTCATTGAATGTTGACTACCAAAAATAATTATTCCAATGATCTGTATGTTTCCTTTTGGTCTCTCTGTCTGTGTGTGTGTGTGTGTCCATGTCCATGTGTGTCCATCCAGGAACAAGTGCTAGGGAGCCCCAGGGACCCATCAGTTTCTGCCACCTCCCCCAGGCTGGGGTTAAAGTGCAGGCCTGGTTTTCTGTGGGGTTGGGGGATAAAAACTCAGGTTGTCATGCTCCTGCATCAAGGACTTTCCGGGTGTGAAATGTTCCCAGTTGTTCTTTGGTCCTTGGGTGCTATCTCTCTTGTCTTTTGTTTGCCATTTGCAAAGTGGTGTCCCATATATTCATTTGCTCTTCAGGGAGCACATAGTACAAAATATTCAGGAGTCGGTCACAATGTTAGGTGCTTAAAATGCAAAGATGATTGGATAGATGTTTTTCCCTTAAGAAGCCTCTAGAAGCCAGGTGTGATGATGCACAACCTTTAACTCCAGTTCTTGGGAAGTAGAGGCAGGTGGATTTCTGTGGGCTTGAGGCCAGCCTGGTCTACATAGCGAGTTCCTGGCTATTTAGGGCTACACAATTAGACCCTGTCAAAAAATAAAAAGCAAGAGAGAGATTTTTATTTCCAAATTCTTGGAGATTCGAGAACGGACAACAGAATGACTAGAAAGCAAGGCTGACCGACTACGATGGGTGCCTAAGGACGGTCTGTCTCACACTTGTTGAGCAAGTCAATGACGTAAGGGGACAGTAAAAGACAGTAAAGAATGGTTTATGACTCTATTCTAGTATAGTCTTCTAGGCCATGCATCATATCTTGAATCTAAAATTTCGCCCCTAAGACTCAGCTGCTGTCACTTTGGTTTGGTTGCCAAGTGAGAGGTTTTTGAGAGGTGACCGGATCAGATCACGAGAACCCCAACCTCATCAGTGGGCTAATACATTGGTTAAAGTCATAGGCTGTTAGCAGATGGGGCGCGGTTAGAGACCGTAGGTCACAGGACGCCAGGCTTTATGGCCTTTCCTCTCTCTGCTCCCCGGCTGGCGTGAGTGGAGCAGCCTTGTTCCACAAGATTTTCTCTACATGGATGCTCTGCTTTACTCCAGACCCATGGCAACAGAGTTGGTACATACTACTCCTCTGAAATGCCAACAACCCCTCGGAGACCAAGAGCCCCAATACACCCGTCTTCCTTTTAAATTGTTTATCACAGACGTCTGTCCCACGGGGACAGAAAGGTGACGAGCACATCGTATCATGACAGAGCCGGACTCCATCTCATTATAAATTACAACGGCCACAATCAGATGATATGACGGTGTGTGTTGAGCACTCGATTCCGGAGAGCTGATCTCACCCCTCGCAGCGGAGGGGTGACTGTTCCTAGCGCGAGAGGCCAAGCTGACGGGAATATCAACAGTAACACAGCCAGAGTTTATTGAGTGTTTATTCAATTACACAGCTTCATCCCCACAGCCGCCCTATACGGCGGCTACATTTTCATTGTCTTTATTTTACCGTCAAGAGAACCCGAGGCCAGAGAGATGATGACAGTCACTCAGGGTCACATAGCTAAAAGCACTCAGGTAGAGGGCTGAATCCCAGCCCTGACTTCAGAAGCACCAAGTCACACTGATCCTCATTCTCTCTGAGCTGCACCTCTCCGAGTGGGACTCGGGGGAAGATAGGCAGACTCTGTGTCCAACTGTGGCCAAGAATCAGAGACATAAATTGAACCAATCCACTGGAGCCATTTTCCTCTGCTCCCCGACCCCCAACTGATGCCGTCCAATCACAGCCCACAGAGAGTTAGCTGGACCCTTCCTGATTCGGTCACGTCCTGAGTGCCAGCCCAGGGGCTCTTGGTTCATGCAGACCCCCTGTGTGAAGGATTGGAGTCCGCCGTTGTGTGGCTCACTAGTTAAACCGAGGGCAACGCCACACTTGTCTCCAGACCCCGTTTCCCCTCTCACCTCCTCTCGTGGCCTTGAGATTTTCTCTTTTAGGCTTGTAGAGGTTATGAAGGGAGGTCCCTCAGTAAAAAGGAGGAACCCCATATCTAGGTGTAGCTGAGACCAAAGAAGGTGCCTTCATGGGCAGTAGAAAGAGAGCCAGGAAATCCTGGGAAGTCCCATCCTTCCGCAGGCCCCCCTCCCCCCACTGGGGGCGGGGTGTTGAGTCCTCCCTATTCACCTGTTCCTTCCGCATTCATTTCTCAGAGTCTTGGATGACTCCACCCTTCCTTTTCACGGTCCCCATTGTAGTGAAATGCCCAGCTGATGATCCTTCGCCTCCTGAGCAGCTGGGGTTAGAGGCCTGCGCCGCAGGCCCCTGGCCGTCACCTGCCTCCACAGTAGCTTTTGAGGACATCTGATCCTAATCGTGCCCCCCTTTTCTAGAGCAGATGTGAGGGTTCCAAGGAGACAAACCTTGTGTGTCTGCAAAAATGTCCCAGGTTTGAAGCAGCCGCTCCTGAGAGGTGTGTTCTGGGAGGACCAGATTCCTCTGGATTTCTCCGTGTCACTCAGACTTCTCTCTCTTCCCATCCCGTGGCGGCACAGCCTTTTGGTAAATGGTAGATCAGAACCGGAAGGGGCTCCAGGTGACCGGAGACTGTCTGTCGGCAGCCTGGGCAGGTTCAAGCCTGTTTCACAGTCAGCCCACCTGGGAGTCCAGACTGACAGGCCAGATAAGGACAGTGTCCACTTCACAAGGTTCCCCCAGACTCACTTAGCCTTCTGCAGAGGGAAGGGGGGGCTGGCAAAGCAGGGAGATGGAAGTCCCCCCAGTTCTCCCCAAACCATACTCTGCCTCTTCCTTATTAACAATGTGAAAGGCGCTCTCTCCCTCATCAACCCACTGTATTGTGGGGATACCTGATGCACCCCCTAGAAGATAAAGCCACACCTGTGGTCCCCCTGGCTTCAGACTCCAGCCTTGCTGGTGCATTAAAGTCCTGCTTTCAAATAAACATGCAGAGAAACGGTAAAAGTTCTACGAGGGACTCACTGTGGGGCTCCCTAAATCTCGGCTGAGGGTGCCAGGGGCTCTAGGGAGAACGCTCTCCTGTGGGGGAGAGCTTGAAGCAGATGAGCTGGTGCCTGCAGGAGCCAAGGTCCCAATTTATAGACAGGAAAGTTGACGGAGCAGGACCCCTGTTTTAAAGCTGTGTCCTTCAGCAAGTGACGGCCATCACGTGAACCTTGGTCACCTGACCTGAGCTACGGAGCTGATGGTCACGTCCACCTCACACAATGCTAAAGTGGGGATCAAATAAAATACTGCACATCGGGTGCTTACAGTAATCTTTACCACAAAGTGGGCAATACACTTTGGCTTTATTATTGTTGGTGTGGCCATTTTGTCACTAAATATGTCATCGGTGAAGGGTACTGGATGAGAACACAAGAGGAAGGGATTCCAAATACATGCATGGCTGACTTTGGATTTGACCTGACTCTCTTGTACAGCATTGTGACAACAAATGAGCTGTGTGACCTTGTGTAAAACGCTTAACCTCTCTGAGCTCAGTGGCTTCATCCTGCCAGATGGGTCTCACAGCCGCTGGCCATCTACTGTCCAGGGAAGTCATGAGATTCCAATAAGATAATGGATTTGAACGAGCTTTGGAAGCAGGAATGCACCAGAGGAATTTGGGATATTACAATTATGGTGGCCATTTCAAGCCCCCGGTGCCTTGGCTAGCCCATCTGTTCTGGGAGCTTTCCCTTCTTTCCCTCCCTCCTCCTGTTGGCCAACAGTCCTGAGCTGCTGAGCCTGACACTTGGGCAGTTTCCAAGGAGGACTCTGTCCTCTTCTGTTGTCTGCCCCTCAGCTTAACTCCTTCTTGTCCTTCTGGTCCACGAGGACCTGATGCACTGCGGGTCACAGTGCTGAAAGTCCTGGGATCTCCTGATGGGTGGGAGGTGGGGCAGGTTCCCTGGGTTCCTTGTGACACTCCTTAGCTTCAGTGGCACTCTAGGGTGTGGGGTGGGGAGCATTGCACCCCTCTGGCTCCTCAGGTTATCCTGACTTTCTGCCTTCGAGGGACACAAAGGCACGGGCCTGTGTGCTGGGATGGGAGTGCTGGGTGCCTTCCCTCAGGCGTCTGAACTCTTTCCCCAGAGTTTGGTCCTTGGCCAAGCTTCTCTGAGACTCAGTGGCCTCCTTCCACAGAAAGGGCCACCATCACCTTTTCCAGGGTCAAATGGGACCACAAAGAAGGAAGCCTCGGTGACCCCTGCTCATGCAGATGCCAGCGCAGATGCTGGGATGGGGGAGGGACGGAAGGATGCTGGGGAGAGGTGGTGTGAGGACCAGCTGCTGACACAGAGGCCAAGGCCAGGGAGTGGAGACTGCTGTGTGGGCTGAGAGGAGGGGCCTGCAGAAGGCAGGGTCTGCCTGTGATTGGCAGCAGGCCGGCTGGCAGATGGTCGCCTAAGTGGGCCACCCCAGGGTCAGCTTTATGGCTTTGCGGGTTAACCCTTACTTCCCCAGCTGCCCCTGAGCCCCTAGGAGCTTTGATTCCTGCCTGAACCGGACAGGAGTAGCTGGTTGTCTGAGAGGCAAATGCTGACGCACACTCGCACATGTGCACACATGAGTGTGCTTGCACACACACATGCACACGCACATGTACACGAGTGTACACACACACACACACACACACACACACACTCACACTGTCTACCCTCATATGCAGACCAGCCCCTGCTTGTGTGGGACCCCCAGTGTCCAGAGCCAGGCCCCTGAATCCTCACATGTAGCTGGGCATGACCAGGGGAGGGCAGCCTGTCAATACACTCTGCTTTTGTTAACAACACTGATGTAGGAAGAAAAGAATTTCAGTACCCTGTGACTGAGGAATGTCTGGGGATTTACCATTCCCTTCTTCCTAAACTCCATATTTAATTTTCCCGTGCCCCTCCCCCTCCCCTTTCCTTTACCAATACGGGAGAATGTTGGGCACTGGAATAACTTAACAGTACAGTCTGAGGTATTGTTATGTAGCCCTGGCCCGTTGCCATGAGGTCTAAGCTGGTCTAGAATCCATGGCAATCCTCCTGCCTCAACCTGCCAGATGCTGAGATTACGGATGTGCACTGCAATGCCTGGTTAACTATACCTACCCTTTTTAATGCCCACATGGTTCTCCATGATAAGTCCGTAGTAGAAGAAATTTACCGAGCCGCCATCGCTACAGGACTTCTTCACTAGAAGAAGTGAATTCAGAGAGGCTGAGATCACACAGCTCAGTGGTATCAGCCCAAGCTTAAAATTTGGTTTTGGGGTTTGAGGTTCAAGTTTCTCTCTTTGTTTATTTTAGGGTACAAATGGAGGATTTAGAAGCACCGTTCTTTTAAACCAATTTGGCCCCAATCCCACCCTAGGAGGGAGTCATAAAAACATCTGCTTTTTGATTGTTGGCTTAGCTCAGTTCTGAGTTGGAATGCCAGCCCGTCCTTATTGGCTGTGTGGCTTTAGGCAGCCTCACTTCCCTCTCTGGGCTCCAGTTTCTTTGTCCATAAAACAAAAGTCTTCTCTGGCCATTGAGAGAATTAGATAGGGTCATGCCAGCATCTGGCCCACACCCTGTGTTCAGCTTCGAGATCAATGCTAGTCATTTGCTGTAGAAAAAAATTTTTTTTATATTCTCAGCTGCAAGAATATGAATAAGATTAATAGAACCTCATGCCTGTTAGTATTGTGTAATCAAATGTTATTTAATGGCACACGGCGCCTCATAATATTCCAGTCTGAACAGAAGGATTAGCCCAAGCCAGCGGCTGCAGGAGAGGCAGGTGATGCCCCAATTATCTAAGGGTGAATCTGTCTTAGCCACTGTGGGCTGTGTAGCACAGCATCCCCTCCCCCACCAGCCAGAGCCAACTGGCCACCACCCCTCCCCCACCAGCACCCGGCCTTTGACACTAATTGATACGGAGTTTCCCCCTCTAATCCTGCCTCTGCCTCCGGGCCTCATTCCGAGGGCATCTGCTTGGTGAGGGGAGGAGGAGGCAGGGCCGACAGCCACCCTCCTGTCTGCCATCTGGTCCTGTCCCCTCCCACCCCCAGCGCCACCAAGAGAAATCTGTAATGAAACCGAAGGGCGGGGTGGGGGTTGGGGTGAGGCTGAGAGCCAGGTGGCCCTGTACACAGACAGGAATGCAAGTGCACGCATACGTGCACACATGTGCACAGACACATATGCACACACACACAGACGTGGACACACACACACAAGCACACGCACACACACGAGCATTTGCACACCCCCAGGTTTTAGACACAAGCATTAGCAAAGCTTTTGGGCCTCACACCAAGCCGGCTCCAGCTGAACAGCTGCTGCGAAAACACCAAGGAGACTCATTCCGGAGAAAAACTTCTAACTTACCCCACCCAGCCTCAGCACTCACCCACTGGCACTGCTGGGGGTGGGTGGCAGGTAGTGGGCAGGGCAGAGAAAGACAAAGGGGAGACTCTACAGGGTAGGAAGGGAGGGGTGTGCAGACTGGGACGGGACAGCGACTCCCTAGCCTCCAGCCTCAAAAGAGCCAGGCCTCTTAAAATCCGGGCAAAAGAAAGATTTGGGGTTTGCGAAGCCCCTCATTCCTGGTGTCCCACTGTCCAGTTACATTCACTAGCTGCAAAGGGCGTGTCACACTGCCTGTGAGCATCGGGGGGGGGGTCAAGAGCAAGTCCTGGAACTTGAGCACCAGGGCTCTGATTGGGCTGTGCCCCCTGCCAATGTGTGTGGCTTAGCCTCGGCCTCATCTCTCTGAGCCTTGGAATCCCCCGGGATAGGGGGAGGATGATTAGGAGGTAGATGGGATATCTCACTGCAGAGGTACTTGTTTACTGAGTGCCTGCTGAGTACCAGGCACTGTGGCAGAGGGAGGAGAGAGGGAAGGGTAGGTGGGTGCGGATGCAGACCTGAGACGAAGGACAAGAGGAAGAGTGTTCGGGGCTTGGGTACCACATCTCGCAGGCAACTTTCCCGAGGCTTCAGTCTTTCCTTCATTCTGGACCTGGCGTTTTCTCATTGCTGAAGCCTTGGTCTCTGGTAGTTCCAGGAGCCTTAGCCAGTGAGAGATTATTCTCTGTGTGTAGAGACAGCTCGGGCCCTGTGCCTGGCACACAGTAGGTGCTCTGAAGATGCTTTGTGAGACAAGTTGCTCCCACCGCTCACATATATAAAGTGGTCCAGGGCGGAAAAAAGGCCGACTCTCCCCAGAGAGCCCTTCAAAAACAAACCATCTCTCTGCCCCTTTGGGACCTTTTGTATTCAACCCTCAGGCTTGCTAAAGCTAGAAGGTGAGATAATATTCCCTTTTGATGGTAGCGACCTGCACGCACGTTCCTGGAAGGAGTATAAATTAGGAGTTTGGGAAGAAGGTATTTCAGCAATTACCAGGATTTTAAAAATACCCTCTGCCTCCTTCATGACCAGGTCCGGAGGTCAATTCTGTTGGGGAAGAAGTGACTGCACCATGTTCCTGGAGGCTGTGTTTGTAGTTAAGCAAAAACCGCAAAGGGTTGCAAGGCAGAGGATCTGATGCCCTCTCTGGCCTCCATGGGCACCTGCACACACACATACACACGCGCACACACACGCACGCACAAATAAAAATAAATCTTTGAAAACAGAAGCCATCCCTTAGAATGTGCAGCAGGCTGCTGGTGGCAGTACGGAATTCCTCGTCTCTGTGAGGTTCATATTAATGGGAACGTTTTCACCGACTCTCTCCCTGTATACAAACTAACATGTGTCGGTTCTTTTAAAAATAAGAATTGGTAAAGGACACACAGGTAGCTAAAGTCAGAGTCCTCCAAAACCTGGACACTGAGAGCAGGTCAGTCTCCCTGTGGAGAACTGCCCAGCCCTGCAAGCTTCTTAGCGGTACCCCACCTCCACACAGGGGGTGACGCCTCTATGCAGGGGACCAAGTTAGCATCACCGTCCCTCTGCTTTGTGGCAATCGGAATTCCCTGTAGACTTTGCTAGATGTCCCCAGGGTAGCAAAGTCACCCTGGACAGTGACCGCTGAGCTAGGCGTGCATTTCCGACTATGCTGGATGCTCCGGTCAGGAAGACCCGAAATGCTATCTTTTAAGGTCTTTTAGACAACGTGTGCGGATCAGAAGATGGCCAAGCCACAGCAGGTCTTGACTCGGCCTCCCCTCAGGTTGGAGAAGGTTGGACTGACAGAGAGGAAAGGCCACAGGGTTGGAGTCTGACAGTCCTCAGTTGGAGCTTGGGTGCTCTGAAGTCAGGCTCCTTAGCAAATACGGAGATGAGCACCCTCACACAAAGGAGTTCTCGGACATGGCCATCTTAGTGCGGAGCTGGGGACTTTCTAAGGAGCTCACATGGTCTCTGGTGCCTGCTGGGCAGCCTTGAGGAGGTAGCTATACCTTTCTCTCTCTCTCTCTCTCTCTCTCTCTCTCTCTCTGTGTGTGTGTGTGTGTGTGTGTGTGTATGTGTGTATACATGTACACACGCACACACACGCATTCAGATGCTCATTCACAGACTCCAGAAAAGGCCCTCAGTTTAGCGGAACTGGAGTTACACGCTATCGGGAGCAGCCCTATCTGGGTGTTGGGGGACTGGGGACTCCAGTGCTCTGAAGGAGCCTCTGCTCTTAACCACTGACCCATCTCTGCAGCCTCCACCCCAGCCCTTCATCCTTCTAAGCCCTTGCTTCCCACTCCCCAGGCTGGCCTGAGGATTAAATGAGGTCACTCATAGCCGGCTTTGGCACTGCTCTGACTGTGGGTGAAGGGGCAGCAAAGTTGCCTGCGGCAGGCCATGTTCCTAAGACACAGTTAACCACGTTCTGTTACAGCCAATAGGATGGACTTGGAGACAAGGGACAGAGTCCTTGCTCTACTGCTTGAGATTTCTGCCAGGCCGGGGAAAGTTGCTCGCTTGCCCTTCAGGACCCATTCACTCACCCGTAGCAAGTATTTTTCCATTTGCTCGCCATCAGTTCCTCACAGGAGAGATGAGTCAGAGCCTGGCCCGCAGGAGTTCCCGACACGTCGGTAACCTGGCATCCGAGCTGGTACTCGCCCATACATCCTGCCAGTCAACCTTGCCCCTGTCGTGGCGCCTGTGCCCGGGAGACAGAGCTTCCTTCAAACGCTGCTCTCCTGACGCAAGCCCTGTCTCCCTCTTCTCCCACCTTGTGGTGGTTGTAATGATCACAATTTTGGTTTTTGTTCCCTGGGGCTCCTGTTCTGTCTTACACGGCACCCCTGTTCTCAGTGGGCTGGCTTTCTTCAGCCCGACGGTGGCCCTTGCCTTTGTTTGCTAACTAGTGGCTCTTTCTCCGCAAGGTCCTTTTGCCATTTTTCTGCGTGCATGCGTGTTTGTATGAGTGCGGTGTGTTAGTACACGCGCACACACGTGTGGAGGCCAGAGGGCGACACTGGAGGGACTTCTCTGTCACTCTCAACATTATTCCTTTGAGACAGGGTCTCTCGCTGACCCTGGAGCCAGGCTGGTAGCCAGCAAGCCCCAGCAATCCTCCTGTCTCCATCCCTGACAGTGCTAGGGTTATAGGCACGGGCGTGCCTGCAGTCAAAGCCAGCTTTCCGCTTGAGTCCTGGGGATTCAAACTCAGGTCCTCCCCCTGCTTGCACAGGAAGTACCTCAGACACCGAGCCATTGCCCCAGCCCTCCGCTTCTTTGTCCATTGCTTACCAACTAACCATTTCTAGTTGTAGGCCCTTCTAGTTGTAGGCACCTTCATGCTGTGGGAACACCATGTCGCTTACTTTACGTAACCTAGAAGGACCCAGAAAGCAACAGGGTCGGCTAAGAGCCGTCATATGGGTGCTGGGAACAGAACCCGGGTCCTCTGTAAGGCCAGCCAGTGCTCTTAACAACTGAGCCATCTCTCCAGCCCCAGCTTATATCTTTATTATACCCTCTAGAGGCCGCTACCCTGTGCTTTCTTATCCTGGTAGGTAGGAAGAGTATACAGGGAAACATAACACATACTGCTTAGAAATGTGACGTTTCCTCTCAGCTTTTACTTTTAAGTGTGTGTGTGTGTGTGTGTGTGTGTGTGTGTACATCACTATGTTCTTCCCAAGTTCACATCCTTCCTCTTGCACAGCTATGCCGTTACTTAATCGATCAATACCCCATTGGCTCACGGTAAGGGACCCTTGATATATCCAACAATATGACATGCGAGCAGTTTGGGACTATTCATCTGTGGCCACTTTGCACTCTACCTGTGTCATGACTTTCTCAAAACAGAATTCATGTCTACACTAGAAATCTCTAGGAATAGAGTTGTTAGAGATTCCTGGATGGTGCTCTCGGTCACCTTCCCCAAAGTTTATCCCCTCAAGTCCCACGACTGTAAGAAGCATTGTCTCTGACCACAGTAACAGAGGGGGGGGGTCACCCAGCCTTTCATTTGCCTCGCTCTGAGGGTTAGAAGGTAGGATACTACGTGTTGGTTTTCGTTTGTGTCTTTATTTTTAAAAGGAGTTATTTTGTTTTATTTGCTTCTCTGCATATGAGCATGTGTGTGTAGTGCTCAAGGAGGCCAGAAGAGGGCAGCAGATTTCCCCTTGAGCTGGAGTTCCAGGCAACTGTGAGACGGACCTAGGTGGAGAACCGAACTCAGGTCCCCTGCAAGGGCTGCCAGTGCTCTTTCTTTGGTTGAATTTGTCATTATTTAGTAGCACACGCTACTAATGTGTATATTACTAATATACTAATGTGTATGTTTCTTTTAGCCATTTTGAATTTTCCTCTGGTGGCTTTCTTGAGTCTTTCATTAGTTTAGTAGAACAGGATTAATTTTTTAATTTGTAAAAGCTCTTTGTATATTAAGGAAAATATTTCTTTTATTGTGTATTGCTTCAGACTTGTCACAAGTCATTTCTGACACAGTTCAGGATTGAGGGAAGTTGAACGTCTTGCAGGTACTTTTGGAGAAGGGACAGGAAGCACGGTGGGGTGAGGTCCCATCTCCCTCCTCAACCCTCTCTCCCTTTCTGTCTCTGCACCAAGAATGACTTGTTGCAACAGATGGAGAGCTATGAGTCAGAGCAGGTATGAGCTATAATCTCTCCTCTTGCTGGACCCCGGATCAAAGGACAGGTATTATAGGAGCGTCAACGGTCTTCCAGGACGATTAGGCTATTTCCAGATCCGAGCTGTACTTGGCAGCCTGGTCGCCTTCGCAAAATGCCACTTGGTGTTTTTAGAGACCAGACACGAGGTGGCATATGGCTTCCAGCCTTGATAACATTTTAAATTTAGGAGGGCAGAGGAAGGAAGAGAGAGGGTAGGAGGGAGGCGGGAGGGGGTTCCTCGGGACTGTCCCACTGCAGAAAGAAAGGACGGGCCTTTTCTGCTTGGCCACTGAAACCATGGGCATGGGCAGTGTAGATACACACAGTCCTTTTGAGAGTAAAAAGAAAAAAAACCTCCACATCCCAATCACGGCCCTTCTATCCTAGAGCGAATCTCAGACACGTGCCTAAATTATGTTCAAGACATCGTTTAAACAAATGATCAACCGGATTAAAGTCTGCTTTTATCTTTATTGACACACTGTTGTAACTTTGAGGAATCAGTACTAACCCAAGTGCCCAGCACTGGGGGGATTCGTGGAAGTACGTGGTTATTGTCAGAAAATGTGGTGCACAATGGAGCAGCTCAACTGAATAAGGCTGAATGACCAGTGCAGACACAGACAAGAGGACCGGGCATCTGTGGAATGAAAATTGTCAGCCACCAGGTAGACAGATGCAGGTCAGACATGCTACCCAGGGCCACAAGATCATCGTGTTATCTCCCCAGCACATAATTCCACATGCCCCTCAGTGACAAGCACAGCCTGAGTCTCGTCTCTGATTCCATGGCTTTGGAACTGGGTAGAGCTGACTTAGGGGACATCCCCACAGCCCACCTCTGTTGGCAGCGTCCTTCCCTGTGTGCTGCGTGCGGCGGGCAGCGCGATGAATCATAAACCATGTCGGTTCTCGGCATTCCTTCTTCCACTTACTACGTACCGTCTTTATCCCAGACCCGTAGTGTTCACCCTTCACCCCGGACTGTCTCTCCGCCATGCTTGTAGATGGCTGGGTCAGCTATGCTTCTAGATCAAGAGATATGTCATCTCCTCAGAGAGTCCTTCTCTGAGACCTGCCCTTAATTGAGTAATTCATCTCCACCCCGAGTGGGATGGTAGTTGGGCACAGGGTGACTGCGGATATCATTTAAGTTAAAATGAGGTCGTCTTGGGGGAAATGAGACCATAACACAATCTGCCTGAGACCTTTATGAGAAGAGTAGAGATACAAACACAGAAAGCCGGCCATGGGAACACAGGGGGAGGCTAGAGGATGTACCCACAAGCCAAGGGGTGCCAGCGGAATCCGGAAAAGGCAGAGAAGGAAACCGCATCAGAAGCCTACTGCTGGACAAACACAGGAGCTATGATGGTGCCTGCGTTTGCAAGAGAGCTGGTCGTAGGTCAACCAGCAAAGTCACAGAGGAGTTTCACATCTGTCTCCCAGTCCTGAGTCCCCAGTGGAAAGACTGACTGCTGATTAGCTACAGCTGGCAGTCAAGAGAGAAACACCCCACCCCACCCCACTCCACCTGACCCCCCATGACAGCCCAGGTAGAACTTGTGGAGTCTTAGAAATTGGGAGTGTCCGGTGTTTCCTGTCATAGGTATGTATGGCCCCCGTCTAGGTCCTTCTGTGAGGAGGTCCCACTGGCATCTTTTGCGTCTCAGGGACTTTTGGTTCTGCCAGGCACTCAGAACAGGATTAACACTTCTGTGCCTGCATCCTGAAAACTCAGCTTGAAATGTTTTGGGGGAACAAACCCCGTTTTGTGTCTTCATTTTACTGCCAACACCTGGACTTTAGACTTCTGGCCTCCAGAATCCAGGGAGTAAATGTGTTGTGTGGAGCCACACATCTGTGGAGCTGTCGAGCAGCAAGGGAAACTGACCCCACCTCCCTCCGTCCCATCATAATAACTGACCGCCCTTGCTGTGTGTCAGAGGTTGCACCCTACAAACAGCCAGACGGGTCCTTCGCCTTTAACATTCAGGGGTAAGAGAGGTTTTGGTTTTGTAGAAAGATGGGACATCACGTAGCCTCGAACTCACTACTCAGCCCAGGCTGGCTTTGAACTCCCAATCCTCCTAGCTCTGTCTTCCCCCCAGAGAGCTGGAATTGCAGGAATGGGGCGACCACACCTGGCTGAATGTTCTCCCTTTTAACAAAAACTGAATCAGTGATCGCACCTCCCGGAGTAGCTAAGTTCTCTAACCAAGAATTACGACAATAACGCAACTTCAGAAGCTTTATTTTCCTCAGGAGACTCACGCCTAAATTTATGGTTCAGTACTAGTAAACGCTCTCCCTCACTCTCTCTTTCTCTGTCTCCCCCCCTTCTCTCCATCCCGCTTCGCTTTTCTTTCGTATTTTCACCATGTACCTAATCTCTGAAACCTGAAGAGCTTATTTGTAGCCCCCACCCCCATGTCATGACGTGGACGTGCTTGAGAGAAAATGCCAGGTGGTACAATGCAAACAGGTAAACTGAGTCTGAATCCCACCTGGCTACTTACTGTCTGCATAAACTTAGTCAAGTCATTTCATACCTCTGTACCTCCATCTTCCCATCTGTAAAATGGCCACAAACATTCAAGAGGTGATGTTTGTAAACACTATGAGATGTGGAACATGACAATCAAGAGGATTCTTGTTCAATTAACAGCCGAATATACTTAAGGACCAAAGTAAAATTCTCTGAAGATGGGCGCTATGTCAAAAACTAACTTTGAGGTCAGTGCGTTCATCTCCTGTGATACCCAGACAGTGTGGCTGCTGAGTGGATAGATGACTGAAAACCAAGTTTTCCGCCTGGCGGGGGACAGCAGAGGGATCACCTCTCCCCTTCACCGGATTTTGTTCTCCCGTCTTCTAACGTGTCCCATGTCCCGTGTCCTGGTCCCGTGTCTGAAGTGGCCACTTCCCTTCTGCACCGCCCGCTCGTAGTCCCTCAGCTTGCCTTCTCCACTCTAAAGGTCTAATGCAGGGTGTGCGCCACTCCGCTGCCTGTGCGCTTCGATGTCCCTGTGGGTTAGAGGCTCCACTCTGCCCCATCTAGACTCACGGATAATGCCCCTCGTGGATCTCGGCCAAAATTCCAGCCTGTGCCGCTCAGGGCTGCATGGTCCTGGCAGGTTCCCTGAGCTGTTGGGACCGAATGTCCCTGCCACTAACGCAGAGCGGAGGACACCTTAGCGGGTTCCACATAGTAAAAGAAACAGCATCAGTAAGACGCACAAGACAGTATGGGGATAATACTGTGAGCTCAAAACCTCATAGCCAGTACAGTTATGAAGGGGGGGGATGGGATGGACAGGTGGATGGATGGAAGGAGGGAGGGGGCAGGGAGAGACAGACAGACACACACACACACACACACACACACACAGACACACACACACATACATAGAGACCATGGGGGGGTGGACAGGTGGATGGGTGAAAGGACGGAGGGGGGGAGGAGGAGAAAGAGAGAGAGAGAGAGACAGACAGACACAGACACACACACACACACACACACACACACACACACACACATACACATGAGGGAGGGAGAAGGGAGGGAGATGGACAGGTGGATGGATGGAAGGGGGGAGAGACAGACAGACACACACAGAGACACACAGACAGACATACACAGACAGAGACACACACAGAAATTTGCTCGGACTCCTTAAGATCATGAATCAGAATGGATGCGTTTAATGGCGGATGTCGGGACTATGCACTTTGGCAAGGAGTCCCGTAATGATCTGCAGGAGTGGGAAGACTCTCTCTACCCATTTTGCATTGCTGTAAGTGAAGATTTTCATATCAAGGACTTATTTGAAGTTGGATGTTCCTTCCTTAGGGGTTATGAAGACTCCACTGTGAGCCTTCTATGGTTGGTGTGTCTGCGGCCGCAAGGCACTGCCGACACAACTTGAAGTGGAATGACGTCGGCTCACAGCTTCACAAGTTTGGGGGGGTCTCCCTTGCTTGGCCCATGTGATCGAGCAGAATACACCACACAGTTCTCACCACACCAGACAGGAAACAGTAAGACAGGAAGTGGGGAGGGATAACATACCTCCAGCTAGGCTCCACCTCCCAAAGTTTCCAGAACCTTCCCAAACAGCTCCACCCTCTGGGGACCAGGCATCGGAAACATGAGCCTGTGGGAAGGACATTTTCGGACCTTCAAGCAGGGAACAGCTGATTTGTGAGACTCTCCAACTTAGTCAATGGAACCCAAGTAAAAAGTTAGAATAGGGAACATTCTAGAACTCACCTGTTTCCATTTAAGTCCCCACCTCCAGATCTCCCCCTCCCCCCCCCCCCCCACAGCTGGAGGACTGAATCTCTTCGCCCCAACTTCCCGTTTTACTGCTGACAGGATCTGATCGGCAAAGGTAGTATGTACATCAATTTGACATAAATCAAGTCCTAATTAAAATGCTCTGGGGACCTGCTACTTAAATATTTAATGGAGGTTTTAAAAAAAAAAAAAATCTGAGTGCTGAATCCTGCTTGCAATGTGAGCGATTAAGCCCCTAATCAAAGACTTGTTGACCATCCCTGCTCTGTAGTAATAGAGGTGCATGGGGGGCAGGGGCAGAGGCTGCCTGCTGACTCGAACCTCTTCATTTCTTTCCAGGAGTCAGTATGAGCAAAAACCAGAAACCCTAAGACCCTGAGGTCCCCGGGGTTTGAATTGCCCTCCCTCCAGCTTCTCCCCTCCCCCACCCACCTCAGTGCATAGGTTGTAAATTTTGGCACTCAGCCAGAAACCTCAAATGACAGCCTTCCCTGTGGTTGTCTTTCTTCCAACCCCTCCCTCCCTCCAAATAACACATTTTCCGACTCTCCACCCTTCTTAAGACTGCTTTGGGAAACATTTGGTCCTGCTGTTTCACCAAGTGAAGAACTCTTTGCTCTGCCAGACTTCCTCTTCTGGGAGTTGTTCTTGAGGAATATGGCTAGGTGGTTACCAGTCATTCCAGCCTTAGAACAGGAGAGAGTGAAGGCAAATACGTGGAGTGTCGGGCAGGGCGTGACTTTTCCGGAAGTGGTGAGAACAAAAGTCTATTCACCTTAATTAGGGGACCGCTGGAAACGGAAGGAATGAGCCCACCCAAGCTGTGCTTAGGAAAGCAGTGAGCTTATTGGGGTGACTTCTTAGGAGCACGGTGAGAGGGGACTTCCAGGAGCGTGGGGAACCCAAAAGCAGCCGCATCCCTGAGATACCCCACAAGTTAGCAGTGTGACAACTCACAGAAGTTCATCCCTGGAGCTCCCTGTGTGGTGGGAGGCTGGGCTGGCCTGAAAACCGATTCTCCCTAACAATGGTTACTGTTTCCCTAACCCTAAGGCTGGGGCATTGTGAATCTTAACTGTTTTCGAAGAGTTTCCTGAAACTTGTGGCTTCTGTTTACTTCCTGAGCCTTGTAAGTTGTGTGTCCTTTCTGAATCTTAGTGGTCTTCCCTTTAGGAAGGAATATCTCAGGTCACAGGAAACAGACAGTGTTAGGGAAGCCTGGGGCCTAAGAGGCCACATCAACTGGTGGTCTCCAGTCCTTAAGAAAAGTGTGTGTGTTCGGAGGAGCTGAAAACTCCCTGACTATGTATCCCTAAAAAAAAGTCTTGCGTAATCTCTACAGTGCTGTGGTATGAGTTAAGAAGAAGTCCCTTCTCTGGGGATTCAGCTCCATCATCATGGTGGGAGAGTGTGGTGAGCGGGCTTGTTCACCATATCAGCCAAAAAGCAGCGAGAGAGTTGCAAAGAGACTGCCCCCCTCCCATGATCTAACTGCCTCCTGGTGGGTCACAGCTCTTGAAGATCCCACTGCCTCCCAATAACTCCACAGTCTGAGGACCAAGCCCCCAGTAAACACACCGGATCCAAAGGCCACAGCCTCCACCCTAGTGCAGACCAGGCCTTGCACAGTTGAGGGCGGTGTCCCTGCGCGAGCTCCCACAGAGTCTCCTTTCCCTTTTCTGATTCACATTTCCTGATGGGACTCCAGAACCCCCCACCCCCCACCAGTGGGGAGTGGGGAGTGACATTCTCAAGGTTGCCCGGTGAGTCACTCATCTGGGCTGGAGTCTGGCCTCGCCCACCGATTCTATCACCACATCCCATAAACACAGACACCCTCACTTAGCGCCTGATTAAACAGCCCACGGATTATGTTCACTCTACCCGGAGGTAATGTGACCAGAGTGGTAGATAACAATCTGGTGTCCGCATTATCTAAATTAAATCCTCATTGAAGATGCTTACACTGAAGTGTTGGTAAACCCAGTGGCCCCAGGTGGGCAGGAGCTGCTCCTCTTATCAGTACCGTCTGCCTTGAGTGTTCTGTTTTCAACAGTTGCAAGGAGTGAAATCATGAAAAGGCTGAGAGTCCCAGGGGAAGGGGGGTGTGTGTGAGTCAGGAGCCCGATGGCATTGAAAAGGTGTAACTGGAGGGGGCAGGCCGTCCTGAAGAGGACCATTCAGTTGTGTTAAGAGACAGCCCTGGTGCAAACGTGTAAATGAATCTCCCAGAATAGATGAGATTTCTCTAGGTGGTAATTGCACGTGGAACTGGAGAAGGTTTTATATCAAAAGTACAGGATGGAAAGAGCGAGGGAAATCAGGGGAGCCAAGGCTGAGGAGGGGCTTTTAAAAGGGCAGGGGTAGGTTTCTTTCCAACAGAAGATGGTTCTGCTGGATGCTGGAAAAGGGGGGTGTGGATTTGCCTGTAGGGGGCACTGTAGGGACCGAGGAAAAGTCATTCCCAGGGACAACAGGGGAGGGCCAGTGAGCGCCGATGGTCATCTGGTGACCTCGGCTCGTGGTTGACCCCTCCTTCTTAGCCTCGGTCTCTTCATCTGTAGCATGAAAGCAAGTGAAGTGACTCTGCATGTGGCAACGGTGGAGCCTGTGCAAAGTGCCGAGCCGCACGAACCAAAACTCCCACAGAAGCACCTGCTGCATGGCGCCGTCTGTATCCGTCCCCCGAAAGGCAGAATCCACCTGGAAATCAGAGAAAGGAGGCAGGCCAACAGAGATGGGGTGCAGGTTCTAGGGGCGCTTCCCGATGTTGGGAAATCCTGTTTCTCTTGCCCCTTCCCACTCTGACTCTTCCTGCGTTAAAGTATGCGTACACGTGTATGTGCATGATCTTGTTTGCACATGTGTCCATCTGCGTGCACGCATGTTCACGAGAAGGTCAGAGGTCAACCTTGGGTTTCTTTAATCAGGCACCACCCACCTTGGTGTTTTGTTTTGAGATAGGATCTCTCACCAAATGTGAAAAACCAAGTAGGCTCGGCTAGCTGGACAGTGAGTCCCAGGCATCCTCCCGTCTCCACACCCCGGTCCTGGGATCACAGGAACAGACCGCTGTACCTGGCTTTTTTAATGGGTTCTGGGAGTCGGGGTCAAACTCATGTCATCACGCCTGCGTATAGAGATCTCTGCCAACTGAGCCATCTCTGCAGCTCCCTCTGTCTCTCAATCAAATTCTTCGTTGATACCCTGGACACTTTTCTGTGAGAATGTCACAGTTTGCTTAAACATTGACTTTTGAAAATAAAGTGCTCCTGTGTTCAAAGCGTGACATCAAAGGTAACTTTGGGCTCTGAGGAAATGGAATCTTGTGGACCAGTGGTTTTCAACCTTCTTGATGCTGAGACCCTTTAATACAGCTCCTCATGTTGTGGTGACCTCCAACCATTAAATTATTTTTGTTGCAACTTCATAACTGTAATTTTGCTACTGTCATGAATTGTAATGTAAATACATGATGTGCAGGTGGTCTCAGGTGACCCCTGTGAAAGGGAAGTTTGACCCCCAAAAGGGTCATGACCCACAGGTTGAGAACATCTGCAGTAGACAA
The DNA here is from genome assembly GCA_026225945.1 of Cricetomys ansorgei. Lineage (NCBI taxonomy): Eukaryota > Metazoa > Chordata > Mammalia > Rodentia > Nesomyidae > Cricetomys > Cricetomys ansorgei. Next base: position 371,474 of record JAMJFZ010000818.1, on the reverse strand, counting down.
ATGTCCGCCTACACCCAAGGGAGGAAATAGTAAAAGGTGTAAAAGAGAAGAAGCTATGAGAAGATACCAGCCAGGGGCGTGTGTGCCTTCCTGAGGGCTAGGCTTGGAGAGGCAGGGCTTGTGGGACACCTGGAGTCACCTGGACAGACTAGAGTACCCAAGGACAAAGGCTGGATGGTTGTGTGTGTGTGTGTGTGTGTGTGCGTGTGTGTGTGTAAGCACGTGTGTGCACACCTGTACATGGTCACATGCCAAATCGTCTCCCAGTGGTCCCTGTGACCAGAGCACATGCTGAGAGAATTCTGTGTCCAGATTTCTGAGAATTCCAACCCGTGTTCCGTTGCACCGGGGCACCCTGGTATCTAAACCGAAGCTAGTAGACAGGAATGTGTCTGCGACTTTGAGGAAGAGCAAGAACGCTGGTTTCTTTCTCCTCCGTCCAGCCCTCTGATAACACCGTCACGCCTGTGTAGTCTCCTAGGGAGTCTTTACTCCAAGCCCTCTCTGCCCCGAGCGGGGTTGTAGACTCAATGGCCAAAATGCAGACTGGCGGCTTAAATCAAAGTCTCCGCAAGCCTCCCTTCGTGGGAAGATGGTCCCCAAAGTAGCAACAGACACATGAGTAGACAAGATGTCAGCCTTCTGCCTACAACGTCAGTCAAATGGTCTGTCTGATGGCCAGGAAGGAAGCTCTACTACGCACAGATTTCACTGGGCATGGCGCTGTTGTTTGGTGTGGCCTATAGAATTCTGGAAGGGCGACGGTGAACTTTATGAAGCGTTAACACAAATGTCGCAAACTCAGGTCCAGAGAAGTCGCGCCAGTTTAAATGTTTTCAGCTGCAGTTCCCAGAAAACACAGTGATGAATAACTTAAGAATCAGTGATGTGTTCTCCCGCTAGCCAGAAGTCCAGCGGGAAGGTTAGCTGATTCAGCCACCTACTGGACCTCAGATTCCTACGGTACTGAAACTTTTCTCTGTGCTACGAAAGGGCTGTGGTGTCCTTGCCTTTGTGTGCAGAGGAAACGATACCCATCCTTCTTTGTGCTCCTGTGTGAAATGCGCCCTCCCTTGAAGCTCCCAAATATTGCATAATAGGCTTGCAGTTGAGCCAGCCACTGGTATTGAGAGTGGGCTCTGTACGATCAACCAAGATTCGTTACTTGGGATGGGGGAGGGCCCAGTTTTTGACGAGGCATACTCCCTGACTCCCAACATGAATCCCCAAAGACAAGCAGGATCCTAGCTCGTGGGCAGTGTGTGCTGGGTGATTCGTGGTGTGTCCACCTCCAGGACATTTTAGAGCCTAAGGGACAAAGCCTAGGTCCCGGATTATAAAGTGGTCTGCTTGGCCCTGGAGAGGATCAAGCTCTAGAGTCACGTAGCCCCCGGATGGTGGTGTCTCCATCCATTCCCACAGACCAGCCTTCCACTGAAGGCAGAACTATGGAAGCCAAGAACCCAAAAGGCACACTCGCTCCCGTGATGACCACTGGGGAGACAAGACGAGAAAGGGAGAGGCTGCTTATCTCCGGGTCACCTGACTACAGGCTGGAAACAATGGAGCAGTTCTTAGAGTCTTCTCCACGGCAGCCCACAGGCTCTGGGCTCTCAAAAGCAGCAGGCATGCTCTGCTCACCACGTAAACCAGATCCTGTCGTCGCAGAGGTGCCTAAGTCTTCCGGTGTCTCCGTACAGCTTCAGGAAGGAAAGACCGCGTCCTCCAACTCCCCATGGTCCCGAGAGACACCCACCCTCCTCCTTCCACAGCAATGGATCCCATTTCCCTTTTGCTTTCTTTGGTGTCTGCTCTAATGGACTCGTTCCTCGCTGTCTCAGACCCCAGCAGATGACATAGGCTCATAAATACTTGCCGAACGGATAAACGTTGCTTCACAGTCATGTCTTACCCTCCCCACATCCTAATTAACTCATCCTCGTGTTTCTTCCTTTAATCCCGTCTCATCTCGCAAAGGAGCCCCTCCTCTGTAATCCTCTCTCACGGAGCTCTCGACGTCTCTGTGCCGAACTTATCACTGTTGTCCTGATTTATTTATGCGATTATTTGTTTCACGCCTATTTTCCCCACCTATTAGTGTGTTTCAAGGGGACTATTCGTCTTGCCGTCTCATCCGCCGTAGGTGCTATCTTGCCTGTGTCTAAACACAGCTTCTGGTCCGTTGTGGGCCTCAGAAATAGTATGTGAAGCTGCCTGTCCGAGACCCTCAGGAACCAGTACTCAGCTCTGCTGTCTCTAGCCGCAAGCCTTTCTCCAGTGTCCTCCTTACCCAAGACACCACCTCTGGAGCTCGTGAATCTCTGCACAGACATGTGCTCTCCGGGTAGCTGATGCAGTCTCCTGGCAGAGGTCCCTGGATGGAGTGGAATGTGGGCTGGGTCAGTGCGAGCCATCACCTTCGCTCACCAGCCCTCTGTGTGCACACCACCCCAAACAGCTCTTCCGTGTCCTGGCTACCTCCTCTCCTAACAGACCGCTTGTCAGCTTTGATCTTTTAATCCAGGATTCGCCAAAGCATGATTGACATGCTTTTAAACCGAACCTCCCTGGGGCTGAGACCAGCTCTTGTTTAAACCCAGGGACAGACATGCTGGAAAGGTCTCTACGCTCAATCGTGAGGCCTTTTTCAATCCTTCTACATCCGTACAAGGCCAGTGTTGGGGTCGGGTAGCAGGCACGTCTTTGAGGATTCTCTCAGGGATTCTCTGTGTCTGCACAGCCATGTGCTGATGACACGGAAGGAGGAGGAACCAGTAATACATAAACACTTAGTGTGTGCTCGGCCCTGTTCTGGGAAGTGGGCAAGCTGGGGAAATGTAAGGATAGTCTCTGCCTGACAAAGACCTCACATTCCACGTCAAGACCCTGCAGTCAGAACTTAAAACAGACCACAGACAGTACTTTGTTTTGGACCTGGAAGATTATTCTGGGCTGCAGTGCAGAGACATGCTACCCTGGGGTATCTGCAAATGAGGGAGTGTTTGTGTGTGTGTGCACACGCATGTGTATGTTTGTATGTGCAGATACACACACACATATGGGAGATGGAAAATAAAGAACTTATGGCGGAATGGCAGAAATTCACGATGCTCCAGCAGTGGTCTTGGGGAAGGAGGGTTCTGGAGAAAGGTTTGCAGCTGGGGAAGGCTCTTGGGGAGCCCACAATCCAAAAGCCGCCATCTGAGAGCAGCGTGTGATCTTGTGTTAGTTTCCTGTTGCCTAGCCACTGACTGGAAGCAACTTGTGGAAAGTTTGACCTTATGCAAGGTCAGGGCTCAGCGCTGAAGATTTTTGGACAGTTAATTGCTCTTTGTGGTTGAAGTTCTGGGAGGTGCATTCTCATACCCACCTCATCTAGGTCTAATTTAGTTCTAGGGAGAAAGGGAGGTCACGGAAGGTTTTTAAGCAATTTATGTTATAAAACGACCACTCTGGTGGTTGTGGAGGAGGTGGGTAGGAATGGATCGATAATAAAAGTTAAAAAGACGCTGTGGGGAGGAATCTCTATGGAGAGTCCGGAAAGAGAATGTTGGACTAGACTTGAAAGGTGAGGGGGGGGTCATACGGAGAGATGGATACGTAGTACGTATACAGTTGTATGAAGGAAGTTGGCAGCAGAACATGAAAACTGAGAGAAATGACTCAGAAAAGGGAAGGAAGGAGGGAGGGAGGGAAGGAGGGATAGAGAAAGGAAGGAACGAAGGATGGATGGATGAAGGATAGTAGTCATGCTTAGAGAATTATCTCATTTAATTGCAACAGTGGCCCTGTCAATTTGGTTCCGGACAAGGGCATTATCTGTGTCATTCACATCAAAGAGAAGGATTTGCGTAAATTAGCCTTGGTAATCCTGAGCTCATATCTGTAGCGGTCTTGGGACAGGGAGAAATGGGCTGAATCGATTTCCTCCAAGGAGATATTAGATTATTTGGTTTCTCCCAGGAATCCTTGTATCTCTATGTAATTCTTGAGCTCACCTGCCAACTTGTAATTATAAGAGGGCCATCCTGAGGACACAAGCCCTCCCACTATGGATGGAAGAACAAGAAGGTAGAAAGAACCTGGGATATGATTGACAGGACAGACCCTCTGGATAAAGCAGTAATAGATCCACCCTGATTATGGGATTTCTTGGAATTTAAATCACACATCTTTTAAAAGAATTTACATGTGTGTATGCACATATGTGGGGGAGGAGTACATGTGCACATCTGTGTCCACCTCATAATTAAAGACAGTCTCTCTCACTGCACCTGAAGCTCATTGATTCAGCTAGACTAGCTGGCTGTCAGACTCCAGAGATCCTCCTGTCTTCACCTGCCCAGCTCTGAGATTGCGGGCATGTGCCGGCATGCATTCGTTTTTTATATGAGTTCAGGGTGGTCAAACTCAGATCCTCAGTCTTGTGAGGCAATGCTGTAGCCAACAAATGACTTTATGAGCTGTACCAACTTGAGTAGGGATTTTCCATTTATACCTTTACACAAAGGACCATCCCTGTTTCCTTGATAAATCATTGGAATCTTAAAGTCACAATCTTAAAGGACTGGTTGATGGCAGAGGAAGGTCAACCCCAGGGCATTCTGTAAGGCCACTGCCCACATTCCACACAATTTACTTCTTGATACCAACACACATTACCTGATGTTAACATAGAAGAAGCAAGCAGTGTTCTTCCTTGACCTGTGCCTCCGTTCCTGCCTCTGGGTTCCTGTCCTGGCTTCCCTTGACGGTGGACTTGAGCTGTAAGAGAGAAGAGACTCTCAGCTACTCGAGTTGCCTTTGATCACGGCATTTATCACAGTAACAGAAGCCTTACTAAAACGCCTGGTGTGGCAGCTCAGACGTGATTCTCTTAATGTCTCCTATTTCTCTCAAAGGGCTTCCCTGGGCATGTCAGGATATGGTCTGTTCTCCTAGACCCACTGTCTGCTCTAACCTCATTTCCACATCTGCCAAATGGGCACATGGAACCCCTCCCCTCTGCAGTTATTCCAAAGCGGTGTTATCCAGTATCACCTGCTGGCTTGATAGACATATGAACCCTGGCACCCACTGCAGACCTCTGAAGATTCTGGGGAAGGGATGCGGAAAGCTGGGCCTTTGTAAACCCTTTAGCAGCTTCCAGTTGATGTTCAAGTCTGAAAACTACTAAAAAGCTGGACCAATTCAGTGAAAGTGCCTAGACTTACTTTTTCAAAACCTGATATTATTAGGACTGGGGAATGGCTCAGTCGGTCACATGCTTTCCGTGCAAGCAGTAAACACAGGTGGGAAACACTCCCCCCAAGTGCAGCGATGAGAGGCAGGTCGTGTCTTCTCACAAGAGGAGAGAGGCGTCAGTCTGTTCCCAGTCACAGTGATTCCCCAGTCCCTTTCTAATTCCCTTAATCAAAGCAAGGGACAAGGACACCGATTTCTCCTTTGGCACTGAGTGAGAAATGGCATTATTCTAAGAGTGATGGGAACCGTGGCAAGGTTAAGCCCCAGGGAAGCAAGCAGCGAAGACATGAAGATGTAAGTTGATGTGCAAACATTTCAGAAGCCTTGTGCAGACGAGAGAAGACTCAGTCACTCCGGGCACATGTCAAGATGGCACGTGACAGCAGCTGGAGAGACGGCTCGGAGGTTAAGAGAGCTGGCTGCACTCACAGACGACTCGAGTTCAGGTTCTAGCACCCGTGTGGGGTGGCTCGCGGCTCCAAATCCAAGGGGTCTTACGCCCTCTTCAGGCATCCGCGGGCACCGGCACACACGCACAGATCCGCACACGCGCGCGCACACAGTTCAAAGTAGTAAAGATGGATGTCTTAAAGGTTAAAAGTGGGATCAACGTTTAAAAATACGAAAGTAAAGACTCTGCCTATCATTCTTCATATTTACTCTTAACCGGTCGGAGTCTTTCAATGTCAAGTCACTCAAGTCAGCCGTTACCCCACAGGAGCCTATTCCTTGCCAGGAAGTGGTCACAGGTGTCTGGTGAATCAACCAGACTCCTGGGCTAACCCCATGGTATTACAACTCGGGCTCAGCCGCGAGGCTAAGAGGACTTAAAGGGCTTTCTGGGTGCGGGACAATATGGAGCGTCTCCAAGCTAGCACGTCAACACCTTTGCTTCCTCCGGCATACGCCTTGATTGTAATGACATCAGCTGAATGAGCCAACAGCCTGTCACTCAGAGCCTTTCTCCTCCAGGGTGTGGGAGTCTTGGATTAAACACAGGCATGACATGTCAGGGTCTCGGAGAGCAGACTGCGGGAGGCACACATGGTAGGTACTCATCCTGAGGCAGGGGAATGCACCTCTCTGTGAGAACAACCCCCAGCTAATGGCCTGTCCCTCAGGGACCCACACAGCTGTCCCAAGGTGTTTTTGAGGTCTGAGAGAGAAAAAAATATATTCATCAACCGTTCTCAAGCTGGAGAGCGTTTCAGCTTCTAAAAGGGACATTAACCATGTAACAGATGAAACGGAGCCGAGCCGCGACAGAAGGGCAGAGGTACCCAAAACAGAAGAGACAAACACGGAGTGATTTTCCACATGCTCTCAGAACACACGTTTTCCCCGGAATTCCCTCGACTCTCTGGCATCGCAGAAATGTCAGAAACCAAGGGATTTGGAGAGAGCGGCTCAAAGGAGCAGGTCTTTGCCACAAGACGAGGTGAGCCTGTCCAAGCAGGAGGGCAATAGATTTCCAGAAGGCAGAGAGCTAATCCGCAAAGCCTCTAAGAGGGTAAACACACTGTCCGTGGTTCTGAAAGCCTGCAGAACCGGGAAGAAGAGGTTTGTGGGAAACAAGTCAGAATGTTCTATGCAAGTTTAGTGTGGGTGAAGCAATGCATCCCGTTGCCAGCTTGAACTTATCAACTTCGCTTTCTCATTTCTGCTATTGCCATCCCGCCACCACCACCACCACCAACAACAACAACATAATCTGATGGGGAAAAGTACAGAATAAAGGAAAATCACCCTACTCCCATAATTTTAATATAAACATTATCAATACTTAGGTTTTTGAGAGAAGGTCTTCCTATGTATCTCTGGCTGGCCCAGAACTTCCTGTGTAGACCAGGCTGTCTTCAAAATGGCAGAGATCTGCCTGCCTCTGCCACCTGAGTGCTGGGATTAAAAGTGTGTACTACCGCACCAGCTGGCTCAATGCTGTCCTTTTTAACTCTGTCCCTCCCCTCCCCTGTGCTGCCTATATCTTTACCCCTTTCTTGAAATTTTTAAATTGTACTTTCAAGGTTTTGCCATTTTGCTCACACAGATGTTTCATGGTATTTTCTTTCTTCTAAAATGAATTCCAGGGGCATAGTCTTTGAATTCACTGTGAATACATTAAGGTGAAACAGGAAACCATGGGTACCTGACCTTTTTAACCTACAAGGATGATTCTGCGGTTCACCCGTGTTATAATGGGTTGCTTTAACGCTTATCCATTGACACTTAAACTGATTTCAAATGTTCTAAATTAGAATAACTTTGCAGTGCAAATCTTGGTGTCCAGATCTTTGCACACATCTTCTGTAAGTCCTAAGACTCTGGTTAGGCATTGCTTTGTAATAACTGAGTGCAGGGAGCCAATGAGATGGCTCGGCAGTTAAAGGTGCTTTCCACCAAGCCAATGAGCTGAAACCCACATGGTGGAAGGAGAGAACAGGCTCTGGCAAGTTGTCGTAGGACTTACACACATGCATCATGGAATGCATGTACACACGCACACGTACACCCACACACACACACACACAGAGGGAGAGAGAGAGAGAGGACACCTTTTAATACTGCATCTAAAGAGAGTCAGTAGCTTGAACTGTGCTGTCTTTCTTTATCTTAGTTTGAATGGCCTGGGTGGCTGAATCCTCTGCTCTAGGGTATCTCTTAAGGCCAACATGTAGATTCAGGTCTCACCTGGAGATTCGTGAGTGGGGAGAATCTGCTTCGCAGTTCACGTAGATGGCTCTCGGTAGGATTCAGTTCCTTGTACACTCTAGGGCTGAGGTCTCAGCTGGCCAATGGCTGTTCATCTGAGACCTCCTGAAGTTCCTTGGCATGTATGCTTCCACACCATTCAGCTCACAGACAGCAGCTGTCTTCGTTAAAGACAGCGTTGGGTGAAAGTCATCTGCCTCGAGAAGGGACATAACCATCTCAGGTAACCAAATCACAGTCATGGCAGTGGAGTCTAGCTTCTGTGTTGGTGGAAGGCTCAGAGGAGTCCTAATATGGCTTGCACTCCAGGGAAGCAGTGGCACAGTGGGGTGGACTCCAATGGGATCATCATGTTCGAATCTCCGGGGCTAGGGATAGCAGCCGCTACAAAACTATTATTAATAATTTTGAGACAGGGTCTCGTGTGGCCCAGGGTGGCTTTGAACTCACCGCATGGAGGAGACCAAGCCTGAGCTTACGATTCTCTTGTCTCTGCCTACTGAGTGCTGGGATTCGGGTTTTGCTGAGAATTTAAGATCCGTTAGATAAAAGTTTTGACGATGGTACTATAATATTTAAATCTAACTTTGGTTCTGTAATGATATTCCTGATTCTATGCATTCATTTATTCATTGTGGAGCCTTGGTTAGCTATGATGAATCGTCTGTTTTATTGTTGACTTTTAAAAGATATAATTTATTCATATATTCATACAAAATATTCACATATTTTTTCTAATGAATTAATGTTTTCCTTTATTGTCCCTTCTTCTTCCCTTTCTAATGCAAAAGCATTCTAAATCAGGAGGTACTGTGTCATTTCTATATATGCGTATGTATGTCCGCTACTACCTTTACACAACAATTATTAATATTTTTTCACATTTTCTTCCCCCTTTTCATGCTTTTTCCACTTGATGAACTACTTTAAAGAAATTCCTGGAGATCCTGTCCAGGATACATCTTTAACAAAACCTTGCCCTCGTCTCTGTAGCTATGTTTTGTGGTCCTTTCTCTCTTTTATTTGACCGGCCTCTTGTTTTATTCTCCCGTGATAAAATGTGTCGATGGGTGTTTCCTGGCTTCTGAGTACAGAATTATCTGCACATAAGTCCGACATGCGGTCCCCTCTGCGTTTACACTGGTCTGATGGCTGTAAAGAATGAGCACGTGCAGTCATGTACCCCTTTCCCGCAACACAGTCTCGTTTCCTAGGTTGGGGAGCCTAGTACTGTCTATTGTCTGGATCTGGAGTGTCCCTCAGAGGCTGATATGTCTGGTTTGGCCCTCAGATTGGCACTACTGGGAGGTGGAGATGCACCCAGGTGGGAAGTCTTGTGGTCGTTGGGGACACGCCCTCGAAGGGGCATCGCTACCATCTTTCCTCTTCCTCTGTTTTGTATCCTGGTCACCAGTGAATGGCTTTATTCTTCTATGGTCTCCCTGCTGTGATATGTTGCCTCACCACAGGTGGGAAAGCGATGGGACCTAATTTGGGGGTCATGATCTCCAACACTTCGAGCTCAAACAAGCCCTGCCATTTCATAAGTTTTTGAAGTAATGTCTGTCCCAGTGGTGCAGGCTGGCTAGAAAACCTGCCATCTAAGATGGGGGAATGGTGCGCAGAGGCTGGATGAGAAGCAGACTTTGGGTCAAATGGCATTTGCGCAGGAGAAGGGAAAGAAGCAGGACTGGATAGCGTGGGATACAGCCTCAGTGGAGCCTTAGCACACCCAACAGATAACTCTGAATGCTTCAGAATGACCTGCTTGTGGGGGCAGGAACCTTATTCCCCTGTCAATCACGGAAGGTAGGCGGCTTCAGGAAAGGGGTGAGTTAGGCTTTGCCGTGGAGAAGTCCATGACTCAGCTGGTGGCTGAGTGCTGACTGCCGGAAATAATCTAGAGGCTGAAGGCAGCTCTTGGCTGGGCTTCTGCCGTGAATGTGAAATGTCCCCACAGGTGCATGAATGTGCTTGAACATGTGGTCTCCAGCAGGTGGCTGTTGGAAAGGGTTTTTTATTTTATTAAAAAGGTGGAATAGATGGAAAGAGATAGAACAGAGATAGAAGATAGATGGAGAAGGGAAGTGCTTTTGTGATGGCCCGGGGACCACACAACACCAAAGGGAGAAACCTCCCTGCAGAGGTGGTGCAGTCCTGAAGGGAGAGTATCCCAACAGGACTGAGTTGCTCAGCCCAGCAGAGCTGAGGTGAAGTGTCCAGCTCTGCTTCACTTCACCTCCTGGAGATGATGCAGTCCTAGAGGCAGAGTATCCCAACAGGATCAAGGAGCTTCTGGCCAGGTGTCTCCAGTGTTGCAGCTCAGTAGGGAAATATCCCAAGTGGGCTGTTCTTCTTTCTTTTTCCAATGATCTCAGCAGACCAGTAACTGCTTCTGCTCTTAGGAGAAACAGCAAGAGCTGAGGGTTGCTCAGTCCTTTTTTAAGGGTTCTGGAGCGGGTGGAGCTATCAACATGGCCTGCAATTGGTGGAGTTTCTTTGGCCTGTGATTGGTGGAATTCTCAGTCCAGAGAGGGTTAGGGGGACCCAGCTCAGGGTCATTTGTGTTAGTTGGGACCCCTTCTGTGCTGTACTGTCAGGTTGGGGAACCCCCTCGGCCAGATGAGAGTTGGGTCCCTGATAGTCCCGGGGAGGAGCTTTCTTATGAGGGGTTTCAAGTCCCAGAGCTCCGCAGCCTTGCAGAGCTAGACTCCCCAAAAATGGCTCCTCAGTGGTCTTTGGGACAATTTGGGGTTCCTTGTGGGCACAAGGAACGGTGGCTGGGCCCCCAGAGTTCCTAGCAGGGTGGTAAGGGAGGCAAGCGTTAGTCTTGAATAGCAATTGGACAGCAAGGGGAGCTAGGTTTTTTGGTAAAATCAGCTTTGCTTCCTGGAAGAAACACAGATGGCTGTGAGGGTCCATCTGGGAGGGGAGGGGTCATCCAGGAGCAAGCACAGTCCTCAATCAGGTCCTCCTTCCATTTGACAGTTAGCCAGCTGGGGGGTTGGGCCTGGCAAGGGGGCGGAGCTAAGGCAGAGCTTCTTCACAGGGCTGTGGAGGCTGATCATAGATGAATGTGGAAAGGCGTGTCAGAGCTCCTCACAGAAAGTGGGAGTCCCACGCTGTAGACTGGGGGGGGGGAGCAGAACCCCCCAGAGGGAGCCCTGGGCTGTGGGCTATGTCTGTGGTCTGGGGTAGGGGGCAGAGCTCTCCAGCGCAGAGCCCTGCTGTAGACTCTGCTTGTTGCGGAATCCCAACAGGGGCGCTGTTTTGAAAAGGTCATTGAATCCTTAGAGCACGGCTGGAGAAAGTGGTCACTGGGGTTCGGGGGGACGGGACGCAGGCCTTGGGCTTTATAACCTGGCTCTATTTCCCGTGCTTCCTGTCTGCGGAGGTCATGTGATCTGTCACATCAAGCTTCTGCCTCCAAGCCTTAACCTCCATGGTGAATATAGTCCCTCCAACAGTGAGCCAAATTAAAAAAAAAAGCTTCCTCCCTTAAGTAGCTTCCTATTGGCTGTTTGATCTCTGCAATTAAAAAAAAAAAACAAAAAACAACTGAAACGGAATCTACAACCTCAGAGAATTTCAAAGTTTTGGGGCATTCACTGTTTCTCTCTAATAAATGAGCCATCAATGTTCAGAAATCACATTTACCCTTCAGAAAGCTGAAAATCTAGTACATATTATTCAAATTTACTAATTTTTTTACTCACTTGTTTTTTTTAGAAGATGTTAACATTTATCCTAATAAAATTATGATTTGGCTATTTCTCCTGGCACCCTCCCATTTGTCAAATGCCTCTTGCAGCTGCAACATTCAATACCTAAATACAGTATTTTATCTTCATTATGGTTTGAATTTCCTGCTTCTACGAAATGCTCGCTTTGAACAGTCTTCCACTGGCTTTGGATTCTACACCCACTGATATTTTTCATTTGTGTCTTACCTATCTTTAGCGGTAGCCTGTTTTCTACCATTTCCTATAATTTCCAAGCCAAATCTGTTATAAAAAGTGTAGCACAGATTTATAATTTTATGTTTGACCTACAGCTGAGATCACTGACTGGTGCCGTAGTCAGGGAGTTTAACCCTTTCACAATGACAACTGGAGCCAATTTAGCGTCTTTTTTTTTTTTTGTGAACATCAATTTTCATACTGTTAAAATATTTGGTCCATCTCCGATTTGTGGTTATATGAACTATGGAGTTATTTAGATTAATCTCATAATTGAATGCTGTATATTGATTGTGTTTTTTTTTTCCAGACTGTATAGATCTAAGAAGTTAGCCTTTGCACTGTTATTTCATTTTTATGCATGTGTATATGTGCTTCTCTTGGTTTGGGTGTGCGCACATGGAGGCAGTACCCACGGAGGCCAGAAGAGGCGCCATACTCACCAAGGCCTAGAGTCACAGGAGGTTCTGCACTGACCGATATGAGTTCTGAGAATCAAACTCAGGTCCTCTACAAGAGCAGCAAGGGCTCTTCACTGCTGTATCATTTCTCCAGATTCTGCATTTTAGAAATGTGGATTTCTTCCTCTTCTATTGGATTATGAACTTTTACATCAATCTCAGATCACATTTTTCCCCTCAAAGCTGCACTATTTGTGTTATAGAGGGAAGATTTGGGGCTTCTTGATTGCTTGATTGGAGCTTCCTCCACCCCTTGGCTTATGAAGTCTCTTGTCACTAAAACTGAAAGATTTTTCCAACACAACCAATAGCTTGCTTTTCTCTCACTTTTTTGCCTGAAACTTGCTGAATCTGTTTGGTTTTCAGATAGATGTATCTAGACCAGCAGAGTTTTCATCATTAGGTCTTGGTGTGCATCTTCCCTGTTACACACACGTTCCTGTGTCTCTTCTCCCTCTTTGATGTCTGTGTCTCAAATTCATGGAATTTTTTCCTAGGCATAAGTACAGCCTTCAGAGCCTCCATTGTAATTTTAGCTAGGGTTTCTATCACTTGTATTGTGGGGACAAGAATTCCTGCAATGCTGGGGTTCAAACCCTAGGCGTTGCACATGCTGGGCAGGTGCATTCCGGTGGAACCCCATCTGCAGCTCTGCAGTTTTCATTTTAGTTTGGACATTGTTTTCATTTCCAAGATAATTTTCAGGTTTCGTTGGTACGTGGTCTGATGATATCATCTAGCTTTTTAGCGCTTTCCTCTGCTCTGTGTGTGTGTGTGTGTGTGTGTGTGTGTGTGTGTGTGTGTAGGTCAGAGATTGATATCACTTGTTGTACTGGGTCCCATTCTACCTTATTTAGAGGCAGGGCTCTTTGCTGAACCCAGAGCTCATCGGTTTGGCAAGCTAGTGCCCTTTTGCTGGCCACCTCTTGCCTTCAGCTCCTAAGCACCGGGACCACAGACAGGCTGGGCACCACGCCCATTATGTGGGATCTGGGGATTCAAACTCTGGTCCCCACGGCTGTGCAGCAAGTGCTTTATCCACTGGGCCATCTCTCCAGCCCCCTCTTTCACCCAGTCACAAGCCCTTCTAAACTTCTCTTCTCATAGCAATCTACTGTCAAGCATCTTTTATCACCTCCAGCATTCTGGATGGTTTTATCCGCTCGCTCATGCTTCTCACACACTGGCGGCCCATATGGCTTGTCAGAAGAATTTAGTAGATCTTTGATTGGCTATTTCAGTCCAGGGGAAAGAGAAACCTGATTGTATTGTGATTTGCTTTTCCATTTTCAGAGATTCAGCTGCTTGTAGAGGTAAGAAAGGTGTCCAGACCACGGCTATTTTTGGCAAGAAGTGGCGGCTGGGCCAGAGCATTCCCTTTTATTATTTGTGGGAAGCCAGATGTGGCCTCTGTGTTTGGTCAGCCAGAGCCCAGCACTGTCCCCACGATTTCACTCCCACAGACTCTGAGGACCACCACTGCAGGTTCCCAGATACTGGAGGGGTCCAAATGGTCACTCGGTGACTCTGTAATGTTCACTGGCTTCTCTTCTTGGTGCCTCCGTGTTCAGCCCGGGTTTCCGCTAAAAGCACCCAGGGCCACTGTTCGAGCGAATGGCGGCTCACAGCTGAGCTCAGGCCTCCACCCACGCTCACCCTGGCAGTCCTGTGCCCCGATAATACTCTTCATCATTTCTCTGCGAGTTAACCTTGTCCTGGCTTCAGCGGAAACAGTGTCAGGGCTTGAGTAAAGGAATAAGACAGTTTCCTCTCCGTGTACTCCACGGGCCATCTTGGCAGAAGTCTGGGGACCGGAAAAAGAAGATGATGTCTGACCCCTGGTAGATTGCCAAGTTCATTTTGAGGGGGACCCAGGGGGAAATCGGGGTTAAGGGAGAAGGAAGCCTCAGAGTGAAGACGACATGAGAATAGAGGAGAGGGGGAAGGAGCCAGAGGGCAGAAAAGAGGGTCCTTCCAAACCGGCTATGGTGCCCACACACGCCTTATAGCACCAACTGTGGCCAGGGTTTCTGGGGGTCCCACGTGTTCCCTGGGGAGCTGTCCTGGGTGAATTCCTTGCCAGTCTTCCTCATTTCTACTCCTCCAGGCATCTGCGAAAGAAGGGGGAACAAAGGATTTTTGTCTCATTCTTATCAGAAATGGCTTGGGTGGACTGTGGCTGTGGACATGGTATCAAAGGCAAGGTGGAGATTCACGCCCCCTGCTGGCCAACACTAGAGATGACGACACCACTACCACCACCACCACCACCACCACCACCACCACCACCACCACCACCACCACTGCACAGGGTTCTTTTTACTAATTCTTGATCATCTTTGTTTGCTTAGCTCAGAAGGAGGTGGAAGCTGGGGTGGAGAATGGAGCATGTGGAGGGTAGGAGAGAGGGGAGAGGGAGAGGGAGGAGGAGAGAGAGAAGAAAAGGGAAAAGGAGGAGCAGAGGGAAAGGGGAGAGAATATGAATCGGAATGGGAGGATGAATTCACCCAGAATGTGAAACGCTGCACCGTATGAGGGGGAAATGTCACAAGAGTTAAGGCCCATCATCAGAAAATAGATTTTCCTGTCCACAACGCAAAACAGATAGTGGGAAGGGGCTTATAGGTGGGGCCGGAGGTGAGGCCAGCCCGGAGGCAGGACTCAGCAGGCGGTTTCCCTGCCTTGCGAATGAAGGCTGGATTTCTGTTGAATTTTTTATGGACATCTTTATGCCTCCTCATCACATTGCAGCCCGGATGAAAGATCATCCCAGCCCACTAAGGAAAACAGATCTGTGCACACCAAGACGGCACTGCCAAGGGCCACCTTATCATGTGGAATTTCTTAACGGGTCAGCGGGGCTGATTTATCTCTGTGTGTAGACTGCGGGCATCTGTTAGACCTCGCAGACCATGATCACCATGGGGACAGCTGGCTAATATATGCGTTGCTTCAGAATGGGGTAGGGGGACCCTGTCTGACATATTCACTAAAGAGGAAGGGAAGGAAGGCATGAAAATGTTCTTTGAGCTCTGATCATGGGACTCAGATTCTATTTCCTCTCTGTCGGTGTTCAGATCCATGGACTGGGGTTGGCTGTCTCACTGGGTGGATTCTCGTTTTCCTCTAGGGTAAGGTAAGGTAGCCATGTTCCCTGCTGGGACAGTGACTGTAGCTGAAGGAAGGTAGGGGTGATTGGCACAGTAATACCATCGTATCTACCTGTTTATTCATTCAACAAATACTTAACCAAACAGCTCTTACGTGCCACTGTAGACGCCGGGATCAGAAACAATCAGTACACCCGTCGGTCCTTCCGTGTTCCCAAACCACGGGCGGAAGAGTCGCTCATTCTTCCTGCCCTGCTAATAGACTCGTGTCTTCAGCCTTGACAGTCAAAGCTCCCCCCAAGATTCCTGGGCGTTTCTCTTTCTTCTTTATTCATCCCTGGGTCTTGCTAAGTCTCCGGAACTTGCTGGAAAAAGTTAAATTTCGGCAAAGTTTTCTCTATTATTTCTGTGTGTTCTTTCATCTCCATCTTATCAGGCAGTAATTGAGCATACTGGATCCACGCTCTGTGTGTCTTTAGTTTTCCTCTTCGTTTTTCCTGTCTCCATGGAACGTTGCAAGGGGCCGGTATCCCTAGGCGTTTGCTAATGGTATTCTTGCTGCCCGGTTGGACCCAATTTATTATCAGCCCTTTACAGAAAGCTGTGACAATCCTTTCTCGCTGCCCCCGTCTTCCAAAGATACAGTGTTAAGAGGGAAGTCAAGAGGGTGCAAATGAAGGGCTGAGTTGGCCATTAGACATCCAGCTGTTCTCTTGATGTGTTCCACGCCGCCGGGAGCAGCTCTTGCCCGCTTCGGTTCTGTCTCTCGGCACTAGAAACCCACGGGCACCACATCGGAAGCTGAAGAGATGAGGAAAACAGAGAGGCGGAACTGGGCTCACAGCCCCGAGCATCATCGCGGCCCTTTGTTTTGTTGGAACACACTCACAGTTGAGTCGTGTCAGTGCTCCGTGACACCAGTAGCAGGACACCTCAAGGCAGCCACAGAGGCTCGTCTCCTCTCCTTAGAGCACAGGAGAAACGCCCACTAGATGCGACCGGCAAGGCCGCAGTCAGGGTTGACATACTGTGTGACACCGAGCAGGTTCACTCAAACTCTAGTCTCAGCCAATGTCCCATCCTTAAGCACACATATCTGCTGGGCCTGGCTGGCGTATCCCTGGGTGCTGGATTGAAGGGTGGCACCCATTTCTTCTCCCCATTCTATGTGGTTGTTGGATATTTCAAATGACCTGTATTTCCACATTTACCACAGTATGTCTATTACTATTACTGCAGAGTTTGAATCCATGTGACCAGTGGTCAACTCTTCTTAGTTTAAATAGATCTTGGGTGTTTAATAACGGAAATTTCTATAACTCAAGAGTCTCCTTGGTCCTGGATAAAATTACGGCCATTAGACACCCCACCTGCGGTAAGATAACCACACGGTAGCCAGTGACCAGTGAGGATCCAGGTGCTCACATAAATACCCGAAGACAACTTTTGGAGAACTCTCCTAGAAATGCAGCCCGCCTCTGAGGCTGAATTAGGAAACTCACCACTGATACTCAGACTGCAGAGACGTTTTCAGATGCGGTGGGAGAGTCGAGAACGTTCCTTACCCACAAGGCACTGGGAGAGGAGACAGGCCCAGGGGACGCTTCCTCCGTGTATGTGTATGCAGTGACTCCATAGTTGACAGCTTCTTTCCCTCACTGGCTTGTTGGACCTCTCACCTAGAGAGTAGAGTATGGAGAGAGAGAGAAAAGGCAGGGGATGTGATGGCACCTTCTCTCGGTGGACAGGAGTGGATGGAGGTCATCACCCCCCAGGGATGAGGCATAAATGCAATGGAAGGTGGGAAATGAGTCTGTCCTGGTAGTGACAGATATATGAACAATAGTAGGGTTTGTGGTTATTTCATTTTATTTGTTTATTTATTTTTGTTTGTTTATTTTTCCAGACAGGGTTTCTCTGTTGTAACTCTAGCTGTCCTGGAACTCACTCTGTAGAGCAGGCTGGCCTCGAACTCACAGAGATCCATCTCCTTCTGCCTCCTGAGTGCTGGGATTAAAGGCATGTGCCACCACCACCTGGCTTTTATTTTATGTTTTTACTATTCTTCCCTCCAAACTCTCCCATACCTTCCTTTCTCTCTTTCAAACTCATGGCTTCTCTCTCTCTCTCTTTCTCTCTCTAAATTAAATGTCACTAAATACATACCTGTTTAGTCTGTATAATGTTACTTGAATGTATGTTTTAAGGGCTGACCACTTGGCGTTGGATACCCAATTGGTTTGCTCCTTGCTGGAGGAGACTATTTCTCTTGTTCCCAGAGGCCCCTGAGCTGCAACTCCTCCCTGAGAACTAGCTTTCTGGTACCAGCAGGTGCCATGAAAACTTCCAAAGGAGGGAAGCAAGCAACAGTCCTACCCAACTGTGACACCTATGAACCACAGTCGTGACCAACGTGGCACTATAACCCAGGAGTGCAGTAGTGGCATGTGTACCTTGGCAGTAACCAACAGCTCTATGCTTGGACTTAGGACTCACTCAACAAGAGAGAAACCCTGCCTGGTGCTAGAAACCTAGCTAGTGTGGTCCAGGAGTCATAGTCACATGTCTTCTCATGTGCATCATTGTGTTTCTCCTCTTAGTGACTCTATGAGAGGAACGGTTATGACATCACTGCTCCGATTAGGAACCTTGGTGCTGATGAGCAAACCCACCTAGAACCTCTAGCTAACAAGTGCAGAGCTTGGATTCAAAGCCACTCCTATGCTGGTCTAATTATGGATGCAGCTTACATCTGAGCTGGTGTCATTGTCACGACAGGAAATATCCCCGTGCCCCTACCCCGGGGCTCGTGTTACCCCCCCTCACAGGCTCCCACGCCCCACCCCCATCCCAGGGCTCACACAGATGGACAGCTGGGTTCCCACTGTGGCGTTATTAGAAATGAGGCTTCTGAGAAGTGACTGGCTCGTGAGGATTCTGATTTTTATCAGTAAATTAATTCTCTCGTGGATTTAGAATTTGGTGGCAGCATGCCCTGAGAAGACAGGCCTTGTCCCTGGCCGGATACCCGTCCCGTCTCTCCTCCCTGGCTATCATGATGTGGGGAGTTCTGCCTCACTCTATCCTTCTGCCACGATGCTCTGCCTCACTGCAACCCAGAGACACAGTTCCGGCCACCATAACCTCTGAAACCATGATTCACAGTCTATACTCTCCTTAGATTGTCTTTTATTGTGTGGGAGTCTCAGGCACACTCGGGTAACAAAAAACTAAACAGGTCTGGCTTGACTGGTTGAGCACCTCAGTTTGTCTAAACTAGCGGAGAAATTACAGAAGCAAGCTTTTATCATGGTCTCGCTTGAATTGTTTTTATGCAACGCAAAACATCAATGACACTTGAGGTTTCGTAATTTTGAAAACGGAACACGCAGATTCAAAGAGACAGCCAGTCACATGACAACCACGGATGATCTCCGAGTCACACTGTTGACAAACAGAGTCAAGAGGTGGGGTGGGGAAATCTCTGACTCCTTTGGCCTTTGTATGGCGGCCTTGTGCTTTAAGGGAGTCGGGGGTTTACGGGATACAAACAGATTCCTGGTGGACAGTTACCCAGTGGTGAGGTGTCCACCTGCAGAGCTGAAGCATGGCATAGGGAAGGCGAGGAATTCTGGAAGAAGGAAGAACATGGCGCGACTCTAAAGGCCTCGCTTGAAGGCACGAGGAGGTACAAGAGCCCTCTCCGGCACCCTCAGACCCTGCAGCACTGTGGCTGTCACATGACTTCAGTGCCGGGGCTAAAAATTACCTTGGCAATCACTCGGCCTAATGCCTTTATTTTAGTTTTATGACCCCCAGGCCAGCGATCTCCTCTGACAAACTGACTGTAATATGAGCTGGATCCTGGACTGTGGAGACAGTGGTACAACAGGCTCATGGGCTTCAGAAAGCTGTCAGCACATCCGATGGGGGGAGGGTGGAGCGAAGTCAGAGGGTGGAGAAGGAAGTGAGGGAAAAAGCCAAAGAAGGGAGGAAGGGGAGAAGTGGGGAGCGGACGGGGGGGGGGGGGGGGGGGGGAGGCAGAAAGGGCCGAACAAGATTTGCAGTAAATATGAGGGATGCTACGGAAATCACTTTTCGAATGGATATTAATTGGCTTATTAGTGTAACTCGGTCGCAGCTCGGTTTGATACAAACCTCGGATGTGTGTGATCTGCCGCCCACCAAGGGCGCCGTCAGCCGCTCCATACAGCAACAAATGGCAAGTCTGGAGGAGTGAGGTTGAAGGAGGGAGGGGGAGGAGGGAGGGAGGAAAGGAGGCAAGAGGAGAGGAGGAAAAGCAAAGGGAGCCAGAGAAAAAGAAGAGAGGGGGGCAGGAATGAGGGAGGGGAGAGAGAAGTGGACGGGAGATAAAAGCTAGGCAGAAACAGAGATAAAGGCAAGACAGGGCTGGTGGAGGGAGCGTAGAAAGACGGAGAAGGCGCAAGGGGGGATCAGAGTGGACAGAGAGCAAGGGGAAAGAGGAATAAAGCAATGGGGAGGAAGAGCTGGAGGTCAACAAGGTCAGAAGGGCACAAAGCAATAGATGCTGAGAGATGTGGAGTGAGGAAAGAAGGAAAAGACACAGGAGGAGAGAGAGAGAGAGAGAGAGAGAGGGAGAGAGAGAGAGGGAGAAAGGAACATCAGGCCAGATCCTGGGCATCCCCTGGCAGTTTAGGACTGCCTAGATGTGGTCTGGATTCCTGATACCAGGGTGGCATTAGGAGCTCACCACCTTGCAGGCTGTTCTCCAGACCCGTTCTGAGTCAGGGATGCTAACCTCACTGATACCAGGGGTTCTTGCTGCTTCCACTGGGTACCGAGGATACTTGGAGGGTGAGACGGAGGAGGCATCCCCAAACTCCAGAGGTCTGAAGACTTTACTTGAGGCCAAATCCTCCTCCTCGCACTGCCGACTGAGAATGTAGTCAGAGGCAAAGCCACATGGGCAGCCAGAGACGACGCTACCAAATGTGCTCATCGAACCCTGGAAGTCCCACTGTTGGCTCTCTGCAGATAGCATGGGACAGTCGTAGGCACAGGATTTACACCCAGATGTGCAGCCTCAGCCAAGTCCTTCCACCCCTCAGAGCATCACTTTCTGGAAAACACTGATTGAGAGCAGCCTTATGTCAGGACTGCTATGAGGAACCTGACGAAACAAACAGGGAGTGTCTAAAGAAAACGTCCTCATACAACATGCTTAGTAACTGTGGCGTTCTGTGTGGGTGGAAGACAGAAGCTCTGCATGGGGCTCAGAGGGGGAGTGCTTTCCTAGTATGTGTGGGACTCCAGGTTCACACCAACAGACAGAGAGGGCCGAGGGCTGGGGAAGTGCTTCCGCGGGGAAAATGGTTGCTACGCAAACACGAGGACCTGAGTTCAGATCCCCAGAACACACGCGAAAGCTCGGCACAGAGATGTGACTCTGTGGCCCCGTCTCCAAGAGGAAGAGAGACAAGCATTCCTGGGAGCCCCATTGGCCACCCAGTCTAGGTAAAATGTTGAGAGTCCAGTAAAGGAAGCAATCTAACATCAACCTCTGGCCTGTACGTGTGCAAGCACTGGCGAGGGTGCATAAAAACACAAGCATACGACACAACACACATGGGACACGGTTCATCTGTGAACAGTATTCCCCAGAGGGTGAGCACATGGGCGTTGACCCTTACCCAAATCCTTCTAGCATGATTTGATCACTAAATATTTTTAAGTACACGTACTTAGGATATTGCTCCTAGCAAGTAAGTCAGCAGGTCAGTAGGCTGGGCGTGGTGTGCTTTCTCGAATCTCTGCTGTCATTCATCGAGTTCTGGTCTCCTTCGAGGAAGCGCCTCCTGGTCACTAACATGTGCCCAGTGCTGTGCCAGCTGCTGTGATGGCAAAGATAAGAGAAGGCTCTGCTTTCTACTTGCTTTCGGGGATTCTGTTAGTGCTGCTAACAGCCTGTCACGATGCATCAGTGAGTGTTAGTAAATCTGCCCCCGCCACACACACACACTAACACCTCTCAAGGTGTCTTTAGGAAACCCTGTCATCCAATGGGATGCATGTGGTGGGGTTTTAAGAAGCTACGCCATCTTTGGGGTGTGCATTGTTCAACCTGCAAGCTGAAAGCACACACTGGTTTGCATTGGAGCTTACTTGATAACATCTGCTCGTGTGATGAACACAAGAGCCACCTCTGTGGTATTCGCCACGTAGCTAGCTTATGAGTGGCATCTTGATTGGCTTATAATAAAACGCTTAGTTAAAATTTTGGGATTGTGTACATAGTCTTTAAAGTACATTGTTTATAACTGTGCTGTCTAATACAGTACCTACCAGCCACCTGTTGACTCTGTGTGTGTGTGTGTGTGTGTGTGTGTATGTGTATTCGCCAATGTGTGCTATTTAATGTTACACTATTATTTTAAAACGGAAAGAAGGTGATTTTCATCACTGCTGTAGCCACATTTCAAGTGCTCACTGGCCGTTCATGGCTACCATATTGGGGAACACAGATAGACACGGATGGTGCTGTAACCACAGAAAGATTGATCTAGAACAATGGCTCTTGGCTAGGAACAATTTTACTCCCGGCCATTTGGCAGGGTTAAGGGATGGTTTCGGTTCTCAGAGCTGGAGGTTTGCTACAGGCATCTGGTGGATAAAGGCTTTGAGGAGCTGTTAAATGTGATTCGGCACACAGGGCAGGTTCCCAAAACGAAAGCTGCAAGGTTGAGAACTGATGCTTTAAGTGGTCCGGCTCTGGGAAGGTGAGTCCTCAAGATCTCTAACTGGGACAGTTTGCAGACACAGGAGATCGGGAGGCTAACTGGCAGGTGCCGGCTCACATATCTACAGTCCCGGGTGCTGGGTCAGGGGGAGCTCTTGTTCTGCTATACAGTCCTGCCAACGTTACGAACCACTGGAGCCAGAGATGCCCCATCCCCCAGGGAAAAGACAAGTGTCAGGTGGCCAGACATGGAACGTGGAACTGACATGTAGCTGTGTCCCCAAGTGCCCATGGAGCCTTAACCCGCTAGGCCACGATACAAAAGTTCTGTGGTCTTTTTTTTTTTTTAAAAGAAGCCTGTGAAAGGCATTTCCATTCTAGACTTCCAAACTGCACTAAACTATGAAAAACTTCAACAAGTGCAAGAATGAAAATACCTGGTTTTATTGTTCCATATGTTATTTCTTGGTCTCCTCCAGGTACACAGCACCACCACTCCCCCCCCCCAGCCTCACTGCATGGAGGAGGAATGAGAGGCTCTCAAATCTGAGAGTCTGTGTTCAGTGGAACATATTTTGGGAAACTCCCCTTCATAGCATCCTCAGGCATGGGATGTAATCTGTGTATCTAACGGTCCTTCTGTTCTCCCAGGTCTCTCTCTACCTTTGATGACCAAGAGCAAGGCATGGTTAGGGAGGGGTGGATAGAATGGCTGGCTATGGACCAAGTGAGTTACCCATCATACATCAGCACGTGACACTTGAGAGCTCGGCCAGTGTGTGCATGGTTTTCCTCAGCCTGGCTTTTAGGGGACTGTTAGTGTCAGTGCCAGTCTTTCTCCTCAGGAGTCCAAGTCACGTGCAGCGTGTGCTCGATTCTCCTGCTTGATACCACACTCCCAGGGAGAATTACATCACCTACCTTGTTTAGCGGAGTCACCATGACAACCGTGGCTGCTCTTGTTGTGTGGATACAGATGGCTCCTGTGAAGCTGGAGATGGGAGCTGGCTCACCCAGAAGAGAGGGGCAGGGTGATGAGTTTCTACCTTCCATAGTGTCTGTCTCATGACAGTTAAGCATCTATGTCAGAGGGTAGATGAGGGCTTCCTAGACTCACTGAGAGGAAGACTCATGATTTCTCCCTCCCTCTATCCTTCCTCTCCCTCTGCCCCCCTCTCTGTCTCTCTCTCTATCGTGTGTGTGTGTGTGTGTGTGTGTGTGTGTGTGTGTGTGTGTGTGTGTGTGTGTTTAGCTTAATCCCAACCAAGTCCAGACATAGGGATTATCTGAGATATTAAAGGAGAGCAGAGAGAGAGAGAGAGAATAGAAAGAGAATCCCAAGATAATAAATAAATATGGTACTCTGTTTTCCAAAGTTGGAGGCCCCTGTGCATACTGGGAGATTTTAGGTGGCTCCATAAACACAAACAAAAGCACCAAGTGAGAACCACGGGTGAGGAAGACAGTTCATTCGGGGTCACTTTCCTGGGCTGGAGTTTGCTCCATTTTTGCTGTTAATGCATCTCAGCACCTGCCGGTCCTTTATTAACAAAAGGGACAGCAGGTGTCAGGCCCGAGCCCGGGGCAGGTAGCCGCTGGAGCTGGAATTTAATAATGCCCCTTTGTTTCTGTCCTATCTGTTTTTGAAGGCCATCTTTCCCTGTGTGAATAAGGCACTCATTTTTCCATGTACAATTGTGATAAGAAGTTTCCTGTTTAATTAAGCCTCTTAGGTTAAAAAGCAAGTCAGCCTCAAGAATAATGCCAAGCAAGTAGTTGTGCAGGAAACACAGGCTTGCGTGGAGGAGGACTGAGCCGGGTCTGCGAGTAGCCGAGGAAAGTCACGTTGTGTCTTGAACACTCTCACTGGCCTCTGTCCATCTCGGGCTTGTTGACCTTCAGTGGGGACATCACATGTCCCGTTGGACATAGTGGCTGTGGGATGATCATGCTAGACCCACAGCAGAGGCTAAACAAGTGGCAGTTCTCCTTGTGCATAGTTCATAACTAGCAGATCCATTTGTACTCAGGGTGCCTCAGAGGGTCCCAAATCAGTGGAGAAAAATCTTGTTTGTTTAAAAAAATTCTTAACAGTCTCATCCGCTGAGTTCGTACTGTGAGCAGTCACAGCCTTAGGCGTGTATGATCTCATTTAAAGTCCCCCTTGGTCCAGCAGCATAGGGCATGTTGTTACGGTACCACACAGAGACACAGGGAGGCAGAAAACTTACCAAGAGTCTGAGAGCTGAGAAAGCAGCAGACAAGTCACAGCCCAGCTCCCGCACCCATCTCTAAGCTGCTCTCAGGTGTGGCGGGATCTCACACTTCCTAAATCTATAGTAAAGTCTTGTTGTTATTGGCGACCCAGCCAGTGTAGTGGCCAATCATGTGTCAGAAAGCAAGGTAGAGATTGACCAGCGAAGGCCTCTACATGCTCACACACACATACACATGCAACACACACACAGACACACACACACTCATGTGACTACAAAGGACACCAACCACATAACATGGCTTCAGTGATAAAGAGGCCGCATTGAATCTCACATGTAAGAAATCAAACAGCTTCAGGTCCAGCTGGATCCAGGATCTTATGCAATATTGTCCGTTTCTCAACACGATTACCTATGATATTGGTTCTATTCTTGGGCAACTCCCCCAACTGTCAGGTGACAAGAAGGTTTGCAGAGCTCCAGACTCTCATCCTTGGTACTAGCCTCTAGCTAAAAAACAAAACTCCTCTCCCTTCCCTCTGCCTGGCCTCCTTTAGCTAATCACCTGCCGGTGAACCTGCCCTGGAGCCAGGGAATGAGATGATTTAATGGCCAGGGCCAGATGATGTGTGTGTGGCAGCTGGCTGGCAGCTCCCCTTGTGTGAGCCAGGTGCACAGAGAGTAGCGGGGTCTAGCTTTCATCCCTACAGGACAGAAGGGATGCCCGTTAGTGGGGCCTCTGCCCCCTGAGAAGTCTCGTTCGTAACCTTCGCTGAGAAGGTACCGAGACTAGGGATGGGTGTCCGCGGGGAGGAGGTGCCCTCTGTCACTCCCCACCGCTTTCTTCTGTGACAGTTGGAGTCCTAGCTCTAGTGAGTCTCGGTGGCTTGGGTGTAGCATGCAGCAGTAGCTTATTCCGCAGACACCTGCCAGGGCCGTCGTAGAGATCACGGCCAAGGTTGTTATTGATAAGAGGAATTAACATGGTGACGCGTCCTCCCTTTCTGGGCATCTGTAGACATGTCCGTTTTGGCTCAGGATTCTTATCCAAGTGACTGGAGATACTCTTCAAGTTGCAATGTAGCCAGTCCCTCCCGACTAAATTTAAGAGCTGACTTTATCACCCACCTCCACACATGGAGAGTAAAGTCTGCCTGTGCTGCGGGGCTCGAGAGCAGCCCCGGTGTTGTCAGGCTGGGTATTGAATGCGCTGCCCAACTCGGTTGTCCCCGTGGCCTTGGCTCTGTCATGCATGATATAAAGAAGTGTGTAAAAACACAAGACAAATGGCCTGGTGTCTACAGAGAGCTTAGTTTACACCCGGTTCTGACTCTCTCATCTGCAGGACACTGGTAACCTACTTAGCGTCTCTGAGCATCAGTTTCCTCATTTGTCCCACCACAGATGATTACTGGAAGGAATGTGCGTAAGGTGTTGTACCTGGGACCTAGCAGGCGCCTTCCCAGAGTCACACAGCAGTTGCAGATGCTGCTCCCTCTGCATCCAGGACCCCCGCTGTCACACTTACAGCAGAGCCACCAGTCTGGGGCTATCCAGGGACATCCCTTAGTTTCCAGAAGCTGCAGGGTCTCCGGATCTCTTGTCTATTCAGATCTGCTCTATACACTGGGGCTACAAATTGCAGGCCGATGTGTCCCGAAATAACTGTTCTTCCGGCCAACCCCCCTCCCAGGCTCCCTCCCACCAGGCCCAGAATAGCCTCATACTTCATGGCTCCAAACAGCCAGCAGGAAGCTCCCTCCCCTTTGATAATAGCTCAGCTTTGTCTGAGTGCTGGCAGAACCAGGGTCCACAATGCCTGGTGCAGCCATAGTGAAGCCCAGGTATGTGACACGATTATGAGAGATGCTGCTTGCAAGGAGATGCCGTCATCTTTAGACCTGGGTATGGGGTGGTTGGACAGATGATGCTGTCTTGTCTTGTGGATGGAGGAAAAAAGGCTAGTGACAGGTTCAGGGCGAGAGTCATTTAGCGTTGCCCTGTGGCTTTATAGTTTGTCGAAGGAGCCCTCTTGCTCCTCTACTGACTGTGGCTGCCTAGCCTTGCAGGAGCTGGCTCCTCCCGCTCTGCTGACCTTCTCTTCCTCTCCTCTCCTTTCTCACTTTGCTTGTCCTCAAGCCCTTTAATTCTCTCAACCCACTAAGCTCTCTGCCCTCTCTTTGCACCTTTGTGCAGGCCGTTCTGCAGGACCCTGGGGCTCTACCTAACCCCCTCTGAATGGCTGTTTGCTTCCTGCCATTTAGATTCCCAGAAGGCTTATTCCGGCTGTGTCCCCACCCCTCTTTGCTGCACGTATTCACAGCACTTATTTCCTTAATGTCCGCCTCCCTCACTGAATTGTGACATCTATTGTTGGTCGCGTTTACTAAGATTTATCTTTAACCCGCGATGGTTCCTGCTCCATGAGAGGCACTCAAAACACACTTCTGCGAAGGGGCGGGGCCACGGCCAGAGACAGCCTGCTCTGGTTCGGAACAGCACCATTCCCATTGGCCACATCTTCAGGGACAAAATAGCAAGGGATTCCCCAAGGTCATGCGTAGGGCAGGTGACAAAAGGGAGCTGAAAATCTAGGTCCTGCCTTCTTAGCTTGAGTGTTTTATGTCTCTCTCTCAGCTGCTTTTAAAGCAAAAAAAAAAAAAAACCACAAAAGCTTTGTGATGCCAGGATTTTTTTTTTTTTCCCTAGAAAAGCAAGACTTTATGGTGATTCTTGACAAGTGTGGGCAGTCATGGGGGAATGATGTGGGGAATGGCATTCCAAGAAAAGGGAAGAGCAGGTTCAAGGTATGTAACTGCATCTCAGAGCACAGAGTAAGCACACCTCAATTTATTTGTCTGTTTATGTGAACCACAGTCCTTTGGTATCCACTGTATAGAAGACATTTGAAGGTTCACCAGAAGTCATTAAACAAAGTGTAAGGAAACAGTAGTGCTAAGTTTATCATCTATCTATCCATCCATCCATCCATTTATCTACCCATCTATCCGTCATCCATCAAGGCATCCTCCTGACGGCCACATGACTTTGTGAGGATTTAACTTCTTTGAAATTCTTGTTTCTCCATTTATAATATGAAGCTGTTCAAGGTTCTTCAACAGTTGGTGTCCCGTGAGTGGAATATGCATCTATGATCAAAATACTGTTCAGGAAGACTAGAGCCTTAAAAAACTTGTGAATCAATACAGGGTACAAAAACCCCCTTTTCTTAGAATTATCCACTTGGTAGACAGATACACAAAAATAGAGTAGAGGAAATTTGCAGGTGAGCCAGATCCAAAGATGAAGTAGACATTGTTATGTCACCCCAACCCCACACTGGGAAATAGCCACAACCATTCCAGTGTATCTGTACAAGCACTGTTAAATGCTTACGTGGCACAACATTCATGCATGTCATCACAGGGATTCAACACACACACACACACACACACACACACACACACACACACACACAACTACGTTTCTTTATTGTCTTTATCTACCCTCCCCTAGGGCCAATCTGTATCCACTGTCCCAGCAGGAAGTGGGAGACGTCCTTCATTATCCGTAACTTTTTCGGTTTCCCCCCCCAAGCATGACTCAAAGGAGCATGAGAATAAAGCAGGGACTTGAGTTTGTAGCAGCCGGGTCCCCATACTGCCTCAGAGACTCACCCAGGGTGCCACGCCCACCACAGTTTACGTCCTCAGTTCCCAAAGGACGCAGTGACCTCCAGAGACTTTCCGGATGAGATCAGCACACCTCCTCCTCTCATCACACAGCAGCTCGGCTCGTCCTCTAAGATGGGAGGGAGGGACATAATCCCCACCTGGCAGTCATCTGTTGGTGATTTTGTGTTAAGGAGGGTCTCTAAGGCTGGCGAGGTGGATCAGTGGCTAAGCATGTGGCCATACGAGCATGAGGGCTTAAGTTCAAATCCTCAGCACCCACATTAAAGTCAAACATAGACTTACATGCCTGCAACACTTATACTGGGAGCAGAGACAGAGCTGCCTGGCTGGGACGTGAAGGTTTGGGTTCAGCGAGAGACCCTGTCTCAAGGAAATACGGTGCAGAGTGATAGGGGAAGACATCTGACGTCCCCTTCCGGCCTTTCCGTACAGACATGGGTGCGTGCACTCACACATTCACATACACTCACCACACAAACACCATAACACACCACACACATGGTACATCAATCAATCCATTAATTAAATAAAGAAGGGAGCCCCATGCTCTACCATTTTCCCAGTTCACTCTTTAAAGTATCTTATGTCCCAATCTCTTCTGAGTTTGGCTATTGTCTTCTTGAACTGCGTAAGCACATGTGCGTGCGTGCGTGTGTGCACGCACGTGTATGAGCGCGCATGCAGGCACAAGACCACAGAGTGGGCACTCAGTGACAGAAAAGACCTTGAAGGTTAAGGGAATGTATAATGTAAAAGAACAACAGTCACCCTGTCAAGCCTCCGATCAAAACTCCTTTCAAGATGGACACAAAAATAGCAGCGCTTCCTGCGTGTTAATTAACCTGTTCTGAGGGCGGGGGCAGAGCGTCCTTGAGATGTGCAGGTCAGAGAAGGGGAAAAGGTATCCCTGGGAGTGCACTTCGTGTGTGAGCAAGATTTCCCAGGGAGCCCAGAGGCCATACTGTGATTCCTGCCCCAGAGCTGTTTCAGCACCGTGGACAGCGGCTCCGGCTGCAGAGACTGCAACTGTAGCCAGGCTTAGTTGCCTTTCCAGAGTTACATCACCTTCCAAGTGTCCCTCACTTTGTGAGATGCGTGTGCTGCTGAAAAGCTGCGTGCGAATCTCTACCGTAGAACTCCACCAATTTGGTTCATTTATCTCTGACAGTCTCCCAGGCGAGCTGGCATGACAGTCCTGGAGCTTTGTATTACAAAGTGGATAAGAGCCTCACAGGCACACACAGGGTTTGGTGGCACTTCTGGAGTTGGGGGATGGATGATTTCTCACTTTGGTGGGGGGGTCATCACGTGCGTTCTATGGAAATTTAGATCATCCGGGGTCTGTCAGTAAGCCCCTGTCATACACACACAGTGCCTCAAAACATTGCTCCCTTCCCTTTGGGGGCAGAATCTCTGGCTCTATTAAGAGCATATAGAATGGGTGTATTGGGGGGGTGGATCTGGATTCTACCACGTATTAACAGCTCTGGAGACTGTCTGACCTCATCCATGGCTCTGGTGTCTTCATGGTTCTCAGTACTGAGACCATTCTAGTATTGCCTTAGCATCAGAGCTGCTGAATTATTTAGCGTCGTTCTATGCTCACTGTGATCCTTCTGTAGATGTCAGTGTCTTCAGTGAATTTGCTGTCCCTGTTACCATCATCACCAGATCAGCCTCTTAGCTCCAAAAGATAAGGTTCCCTTTTTTTAAAAGTAACTCATTTAGAAAAAATTATCGGAGGGCTGGGGAGATACCTTAGCTGTAACAACTACTTCCTTACTGAGAAACCAGGAGGACTCAAGTTCCATCCCCAGCATCATTATACAGAAACAGTCACACTGACACATGCTCAGAATCCCAGTATTACAGAAGCAAAGGCAGGAGGATCTCTGGGGCCTGCTGGCCAGCCTGTCTAGCCTCATTAGTGAGCTCTCAGTTTAGTGAGAGACCCCGTCTCAAAAAATAAGATAGACACTTCCCCAGGAGCAACATCTGACAAGAAGACATTACTAGTCTCTCATAAATACTTCATCAATCTGGTAGGCAATAGAGGTTCAAAGAGGAACAAGCCACAGGCTGGAGTCCCAAAGCCAGAAGCTCCAGCCTTAACCTGATGGTTGTTTTCAATGCAGTACCCTGGCAATATGTAATATGTGCACAAAGCTATGCCCCTGTATTCCTATGAATAGGCCTGGCTTGCTACAGTAACAACCAGTCCCCAAATATCAGAGACTGCAACTAATAATAGTTTCTTTCCCTGCTTGTTCTTTGTATCCATCACAAACTGAACGCAGGCTCGGCTTTAGGTTGTCTTCTCTGCAGCATCCAGACTGACCGAACCCCAGCCGTCTATACTCTGCGCAGTTACTAGACAATGGAAGAGAGAAAATGTCTGGTCACACACTCGCCTTTAAATCTTCCATCCAGAATTCACACACATGGATTGTCTCTTTATCTCGTTCGTTAAAGAATGCCGTGGCCTCAGGAGTGGATTGGAGGTGATCCTACTGTGTCTGGAAGGAGATGTATGATTTGCACTAGCAGCTCAAATGCCTTCCTCGTGACCACCTTGTTGGGCTGCATGTGTAAAACTCCATGAGAAAGGCTCAAGCTCTTCAGGAAAAAGCAGCAAAGAAATACCACACATCTGGTTAGTCTTATTATCTTGAAAAAATAATTAGTAAGGAAATTTTAATAGGAGCAGGGTGAGACCAACTTCACTAATTTGCAACTAAAATGATACTAATTCACATCAAGGCTTCATTGGCCATTTCGTTTTGGCTTCCAAAGGCCCCATTATTAATTCATTTCTAAAGCGATCTCTCTCATTCCCAAGGGGTATATCTTAGGAACGACGTGCTTACAATACTCTATTTGATTAAAATTTAACAAGGTATGTTATTGGCAAATAAACTATTTACTTCAGTGCTGTTGCCAGTGCCAAAAGGAATGTTTCAAACAAAGGGATAGATTCGACACACTAAAGAGATTGTCATTCATAATTTACAATAGCCCCAAACCTCTGCATATGCATATTTTTGTCAGTGGTGGCATTGGAGAGAGTGTAAACATCCAGAGAAGTCAGCCAGAGTTTTCTGGTTTCCTACTTATTAAAAGAGAGGAAACCAAGAAATTGAGTTTAGGTTTACCACGCACTATAGTCGAAAAAAAAAATAGAAGAAATAACAAAACTAACCACTGCTCTGTCATTTACTTGTGTGACCTCAGGGAAGTGCCTCAACCTTCTTGGGCTTCTTTCTTCCTTTTAGAAAGAAGCTAATAGGAAAACTGCTTATCTGGAGCATGGTGTTTTGTCAGGATAAAATGAGCGACAAGATATAAATGTGCTTTGAAAAAACCAGAAGGTGGCTTACAAACATTCTGTTGGTAAATACCCCTCTTCCTTGGTCCTCAAACTCAGCACCCATCTTCGTGGCAGAAAAGTGCAGGCAATTAAAAATAAGGATTTTCCCTCATCTCTTTTTGGGCACGTATTCTCAGGGGAAACATCAGCAAGGCTTGGCTTTAGCTGAGGTTTTAGGATGGAAGCGAAGTGTCCCGCTGATAAGTCAGCCCTCCACTCCAGGATCAGGTAACCTCCTCAGGTATCAGCTAATACACCAGGAATCATTCCAACTCCTTTATAATATGTACACACACGCGCGCGCGCGCACACACACACACACACACACACGAGGGGGGTATATTTATATTATGTATTATGTCACAACTATCTAATGAGGTGTCTGATAAAAACATTCCCATCTTCTAGAAAAGGAGACCAAGGCTCATAGAAATAGGCTACTCATCCCATGTCACCAACTAAAACCCTGTTTAACCAGCAGTCAAGATTCTACGTCACGTCTGGCTGGCACCAGAGCCTCAACTCTTAACCACCCCTCTTCTTTGGTTTTGGTTCAGGATGTACTATTTGCCCCCTGCCCCCTTCTGTGAAAGGTGTGAACAGTTCTGAGATAATTAGATCTCCTGGATGGCGAATGGAAATATCAGCCAACTTGCACATCAGAGATTTCAAATGCTAGGTCTATCTGACTAAGGATGTTTGCCATTGAACATCCATGTACCCGAGGCGGTTTATAGTCAAGAGTAAAGCTTAGATCCTGAGCAGACAGATGTGTAGGTGGGTAGATGGGCGGGTAAGTGAAATGATGGGTGGGTGGGTGGGTAGGTGGATGCATGGAGGGATGCATGGATGGATGGGTGGATGCATGCATGGATGGGTGGATGGATGAATGGATGGATGGATGGACAGATGGGTGGATGGGTGGGTGGTGGATGCATGGATGGATGGGTGGATGGATGAGATGAATGGATAGATGGGTAGATGGGTAGATGAGATGGGTTGTATGAAGGCAAGGATAAGAGGAAGCATGGGTGGATGGATAGATGGATGAGCAGGTGGGAGGATGGATATAAATGAATGGATCCATAAAATGGTGAGATCCATAAAATGCATTGATTTAAAAGTAGATGGGAGGTGGTGGGTGGATGGATGGGTATGTAATTATGTGTGTATGGATGGACGGATGGGTGGGTTGCTGGATTTATCAGTAGGTAGGAGAATAGATGGATATATTTATGGTAGATGGGGAAATAGGTTGAAAAACTGGAATGGTGGGTTAAAGAAGGCATTTCCTACTTGATGGGTGGATCAGAAGAACAAGCTTGTGTAGCAACTGTAAAGAAATAGCCTCCGATTCCTTCCTGCTTCTGATGTCTCACTTGACAAATCTAACCCCTCCGTATGTGCTACCAAAACTTTGTTATTGGTCACCAGTATCATCCACGTGTCACTTTTGTGGCCCCAGGCTTTGAGTGCTCATTAAGATACTGTTTTTAGTCTCATCTGAATGTGTTACTGGCTCATTGCAAGTTCAAGCTTTTTGTCTGGATAATAATAACAGCGACTGTTATTTACTGAGTCTCTTTGTGCCAAGTACTGGAATTAGCCTGCTACCTGACTTATTGTAAATACACAGCCAACTCACAATGTTGATGTGACCATCCCGTTTTGCAGGCAAAAGGATGCTGGAGAGGTCCTCCCATTCTAACTAGGTTAAATGGGGATAGAAACTGGGTTCAGCTCAAGGGAGGATGGCTGCAAATTGGATGCCTTTTACTCTCTGCTATTGGCTCTGTTATGTGCTCCCCACGTTTGCAGAATCAGCATCATCTGGAGGCTTGTTAGAGATGCAAATTGTTGGGTCTCAGCCCAGACATACCAAATCAGCCCGGCAATCTGTCCTACAAGCCTGGCAGGTGCATCTATGCACACTCCAGCTTGGGAACCACAGTGCTCATCAGGAAATGTGGCTTCCTCGGGTCTTAGAGAAGCGCTTCCACTATGCCATCCACACCCTCCACTGTGTGTGCTTCGGACCAGCTGCACTGCGGGGCTGGGAAGAAGCTTGCACCAGAAATAAGTCATCAGGTCTTCTTTCTTTATCTGCAGACTCTGTGTAAGAGTCTCCTTCCTCCCTCCTTACAGTTGGGTGTACCGTGCACTCTATGGTATTGAACACAGAGAGAGAGGGTAGGGGGGAGAGAAGCCAGAGAGCCATTCTAAAGGTGGACCTTATCTTGCCTCTCTCCTGTTCAATAAACCTAAATGGCTCCCTGCTTCTCTCAACGTGATGCCCAAATACCAGGCTCTGCAAACCCCCAAGTCTGCTCTCACAGCCCTCTTACACCCACCTGCCCTGGCTGAACTCCCTGCTAGTTGTGTTGCCCACGTACACGGCCACCTTTTGTGTCTTCCAGGGATAGAACCTCTAGCTCTCTGGAGCACAGAACCAGATGTTTCTGCTCCATGTTCTGTGCATACTTCTTAACGTGATGCATGCTTGACACACAGTATGTATCCGAGTTTATCGTCCTGTTACTGTGTGATGAACCCTCTGAGGAAAGCGGTTTTAAAGGGGAAAGGCTTTCTTTTAGCACACAGTTCAAGGGCACAATCCGTCCTGGCAGGCATATCAAGGCAGCGGGCCCTTGAATGGGCCGGTCGGTCACATGGCATCCACACTCAGGAAGCAGGGAGGGATGAATGCCTTTTGAAGGGCTTCCTTTCTCTGTTTGACACAAACCAGCATCTCCTGGCTGGGGAATGGCCCAATGAGCTTCCCACATCAGTTAACAAGACAATCCCTAACAATCCCTTTCTCAAAGGCTAACCTGAAAGGGACCTGTAGGTGGTCCCTCACAAGTGTGCCTGAAAGCCCATCTCCCAAATGACTCTAGGTCATTACATTGGCAATTGGCATTACTGACACAGTAGCTGCTCAATAAACAGTCGTAAGAATCATATCTGGGATCCCAGTGCTTTTTTCCATATAGACCTCATTGGATGGTCCCTGTGTGGTTTTTAACCTCCTCCTTTTAACTCTTCTTCTGAGTCTGTCAGATCAGAACACGGGCTCTTGAAGCTGAAAGCCTACACACGAGCCTCACCCCCTCCACCCACACACTTATGTAAACTTAGGTATGTAATTTAATCTCTCCATACCTCACTTACCTGTCACGTGAGGAGTGACAGAGTAGCTGGACGGGTTAAATGAGACAGTACATCAATCTGTTAGTATTTGGCCTGGTGTTCGTAGCAAATGCATCTGGTCTTGGTCACAACTATGACACAGACCCTCTGTTGCTGGAGCTGGATTTCAGATGACAGAAATCTGGCGAGGTAGGATGAAGCCACGCATCCTTCCTTCTCCCCGGCTCACTGCCAGCTCCTCGAGCTCCTGGTGGCTCACACCTCACTCAGCAGATGTGTGTCAGGGACGATCAAGTGAGGACGCAGCTTAGACTCATGGTAGAGCAACATGGTGTTGAAGCAGCAGGCTCCGGGCTGTCTGGGAAAGGCTTGACTCCCCCACCCTCCAGCTGAGGGGGCTTCTGCATGTTCCCGACTTCCCCTGTGCCTCCGTTCTGTCACCTGAAATCCAACTGCAGCAGCAGAGGGTCTGTGTCACAGCTGTGACCAAGACCAGATGCATGTGGAGCCCGGACGCCACGTGTGGCTCCAGCAGGTACCCGACATTCGATACGAACCTGTTAGTCGTCACCGTTGTCATTCTCACCACCACTGTGGTGACCCAGTGGGAGCTTTATGATAAACAGGGGGGATACCCCAGGCGCTGTGCACAGTACCTCTGTCTCATGTGAATCCTCTCCTCTAGTCCTCTCTCCCTCTTTCCCTTTCTCTCCTGGACAGCTGTACCGAGGATGGAGCCCCTGAACCCTTTTTTTTTAACCTGTGCAAAGTCACCTTTAGGTGCCTCTGTTCCCATGGCTTTGGGAGTCTCGGGTGTTACCTCCCCACCAGGGGACCCCTGGGCTCCATATTCTGTATGTCATTGAGCCTTAGGTGCATCTGCTCAGAGCTGACATTTTCCAGCCACCCACCACGGAGGTGCCGGACACCCCGATGTACTCTCAAAGCCCCAGGACAAAGCCGCATTTGTTCCCGTTAATTGATCCAAAAATGGAGGTGAGGAAACAGAGGGGCGGGGGGTCATTGGAGATGCAAACAAGACCTGAGGTGTAGAAGAAACTTCCAGAAATAGACACTGGGGGCGGGGAGGGTGACAGGTGATGATCTGGGTGTCTTCAGTTCAAGGGTTTAAAACCCTTTCTCTAAGGATACTGTCCTGGAGTGTATTCATGCCTTTTTCTATAACTCGGGGTCACTTGGAATTTGGGGGGCTCTGTGTTGACAACAAAAGCAAAGGAAATAAGACATCTGAGAGGCAAAATCAGGAAAAGAACTGTGAGACTTCGGGGGATCCTTGAGGGGAGTTCAAGGTGAAATAAAAACAGAAACAGGAGAGTCCCGAATAGCAGAGCTAGCATTCAGGGGATGCAAGCAGAGCAGGCAGAGTAAAGCGAGCTGCTCAGTTTGCTCCCCTGCTTCCCACCCGGACTGGGCACCGGGATCCCCTGCACACCCGCCATAAATACAGGTGCTGGGACCAGCAGGGTGGTTCAGCAGAAAAAGGTGTCTGCCGTGAGCCAGAGGTCAATTCCTGGGTCCCACGTGGTAAAAGGAGGGAACTGACTCCCACACGTTGTCCTCGGACCTCCATACCTGCACTATGGCACATGTACCACACACACACACACACACACACACACACACACACACACACACACATAACACAACACATACATATACACGCATACATATCAACACATACACACACAACACACATACACACACACTATACATACATATGCACACAAACTCATACACATACATACACAATATACACACAATACATACACATACACACACATACATACACATGCATACATACATACATGTGCATACACACACACAACACATACATATACACACATACATATAAACACATACACACATACAACACACATACACACACACAGGCACACAAACTCATATACATACACACACAATACATACACATACACGTACATACACATGCATACATACATACATGCACACACACGCACACGTGCATACACACACACACACACAAACACTCACACACAAACACGCATGCACACACACACAGACACACACTCTCACTCGACATCCCTCTGCCAGGATGCTCTCTTAGATCAGAATCTGCAAAGGTGGGACCGAGAGATCCGTATTGACATAATGACCTTCCTTCTCTGCTTCTGAAGAAGCCTCGCCAGCTGAGCTGTGGACACACATGGGGAGACTGTGGGTTTTGATGACTAAAATATTCAGTTGCCAAGGGCACAGTAACGGTCTTCTGGTACCCTCTAAACTAGAGCAGGGCTCAGCGACATTTGGGAACGTGGAACGGAGAGCTCTCTGGAAAAAGGGAGCTGTGGCTGGGAGCATCTTCCCTGTGTACAGGATGACTGGGGCGCTAACTATTATGACAATTCTTGGAGCACACCCCTAGCCAGTGAGTTTCTGAGATTCGGACTCCCCCTTGGTTTCCAGCTAGTTGCATGGGAAGATGACAGACTACACTTTCCTGGCTCAGCTGCATAGAAGCCATTTCTTCTTCGGTGCCTCCATTTATAAGGCTGCCTAGGGTTCGCAGACCATTTAAGTCATGGCTGATACTCAAGGGTGGACCTAGGCATGGCTAGGTCTGTATATTTGCGTAATTTCTGTGAATCAGAGAAGAGAGTGATCTTTAAATCAGGGAATCACAAAATGTATGCTTACTGGGGTTATAGAGACACCACAAACACCTGAAACGAACCAGGCAGGAACCAGGGTGAGCTGGGGGAGGCACCACTAGACGTCGCTTATAAAGATAGCTGCCCGGAAAGAGAATGCACCCCTGCCCCACCCCCATCTTCAGTGTTTGTGCTTGTCGGAATGTAAAGTTCCAGAGGGGAGTGTTGGAGTTTTAAATATTCCCAATGAAGTTGAGTTTTTGAGAAGAAAAATGCTGCAGCATACACAAAATGGGTCTTCAGGCTCAATCCTTCCAGAAGCTTCTTCAGGAGGAAAGGAGGAAAAACTTACCTGCTTCCTGAATTAACTGACTCTCCCAGCGCCTGTCTGCTCAGCATCC
Source organism: Cricetomys ansorgei (assembly GCA_026225945.1). NCBI lineage: Eukaryota > Metazoa > Chordata > Mammalia > Rodentia > Nesomyidae > Cricetomys > Cricetomys ansorgei. The sequence goes on along the minus strand of JAMJFZ010000818.1, from coordinate 333,796 downwards.
GTCCATTGGACTGACGCTGCTCTAAGCAGGAGGCAGTTGGTTATGAAGAACGCAGACACTGTCTGACCTATCCATACTCCAGGTTTCAGACCTGAGGGGTTCATCTGTGTCTACAGTCTCCTAATGGCCCATCTCAGAGCTCATCTAGAGGAACAAGAAGCTTGAGCAGTCAGATTCCCAAGTTGGCATCCCTTGCTTCAAATAGAACTCTGTCTAAGTGAGGAGGTGCGGGTCACCACTACATCTACAAATGGGGGGAAAAAAAAAACAAGTATCAAGCAGGTTGTGTGATCCATCCCGGGTCACACATATGTGTTGGTGCCCAAAGCATCATGGCGAATCTCATTTTCCAAATTTCTAAAGGCAGGATGCATGGAAAAGTTGCTGCTTTCATTCATGCTCTTTCAGTCAATCCCTTCCACTACCTCAGTGGGGTCAGGCTAGACCCACCCTGTGTCTCTCTCATACCTAGAATGAGAACAAGCAGCAAGAGACTGAGTGGAGCATCATGGGAGCATTTTCCCATACATCACCCTGAGTTCAGACATATCAAGCTCACGATATCTTTGTATCAGAGGCTCCCGGGTCAAACAGAGGAATAAGATAATGAAATGAGCCTATGCTGCAGAGTGCTTGGGTACCACTTGGCTCAGGAGGCTTGAGTGAGTCCTCCCCAGGGCTGAGAGGCTCCAGGACAGATCATATCTTGCTGTGCTTTGACGGATCAGCCGTGTACACATTTCTTCCCTCCAAGCATGGATCTCTCCACTCACAGTCTGTGGCGTGCTTTAGCCATAAGGTCCTGAAACTTGCCTAGTACCTATTGTGTGAGGCATGGACACACGTCTACTAACCCCAGATAAGGGACTGACAACAGACCAAAAGAAGGCCATAACCAAAGTCCATCTTGGTGAACCAGTGACGTTATTGGGGTTACTCACAGGAGTGAGGGTAAAGAGTTACTTACAGGAGCAGAAATGACTCAAAGATGGCTGCATCACCAAAAACAAAACAAAAAACAAAAAAAAACCTCAGACCGGCATGGGTGTCAGTCCATGAAAGCCAGAAATCTGGAGATCTTGTACAGTCTGTAGTCAGCCCAACAGGTTGGAGAGTGTCTTTTTCACCAGGGAGCTCAGTTGGTCTGAGAGTCATTATTATAATTTCTTGGGAAGGGAGGGGCCTAGTGAATCTGGTCAGTTTCAGGGACTTCCTGGAGCCTTTGAGTTGTTTACTTCCTGAGCTTAATAAGCTTTCTTGTTGGATGGCATGTTTCACTGACATCCTCAGCCTCCCTGAAGGATAGAATGTATTCACTTCCTCGCAGAACAGAGCTTCCCTCCAAGGTGGAACATTTTACCAAAGAGAAAATTACTATGCAGAATTCCAAACATTAGCTCAGAGATGGATAGTTGAATAGGAAACTGTTTTCCATGTGAGAACAAAACTGGATGAGACTGGCTAGACCTGTGGTTGGGACAGAGATCTCTCTCATGCGTCAGATGTGGTCCTGGGTTGGAATCCCAGCCTCGACTCCTCCTGGTTTGTAATCTTTGCCTCTCCTCCTTTGCGCCTCACTAACGCTGTTAGGAAAATGCGATTTATCAATGCCGCAAAGACGTAGCACTCCGTGCGCACACGATAAGTAGCTGTTACCAATGTCATTTCTGTTTATTTTCTCATAGTTGCCCAAAGTCTCTCAGAGAGGATTTTCATTCAATGAGATGTACATATCTAATCACCTCCCGAATGTGAACACTCGTAAAACCCACACCCCTACATGGAAAATACGTTCGTCATTCTAGAAAATTCCCTCGGGTCTTCCTTCAATTTGTTGTCAGCCCTTAGGGGGAATGGCTGTCTTGAGAATTTTCCGTGGTAAGCTAGATTCTCCTGTTTCGGAACTTGATGAGAACAGAGTCACATCTTTTAATGTCTGGCCTCTTGGCGTATGGTATGTGTGAGTTTCATCTATGTGGTTGCCATGGTTACTACTTTCCAGGGATGGTCTTGTCGGCATCCTCCCCAGAACCGAGTGCTCAGAGCCTTGCTCATGGGCAGCTCGGCAGCAGCCTGCACGGAGCAGACACTCATGAACCACTGAATGGGTAGAGGACAGAGTCTTGGTGAGGAACTAGAGGATGGGTGTGGCTGACACTGATTCCCAGGGAGAGGCATGAGGAGTCCGTTGTCCCCTTGTGTAAACCCAGCTCTTGGGGTCTTCAGGGCAAGTCGAGTCTGGAAGCTTGGGGTGCAGGGTCAGATCCATCAGCATTTGATCTTTGTGCCACCCACTAACTGGGAAGCCTTTGACTTCTGTCCACCTCAGTGTTTTCGTCTGTAGGATGGATGCGAACGGCAGTGCCGTCCTCAAAGAGTTGTGGAGAGAGTAGAGGTGACACCTTCATAAGAATTCTGAGAGGTAACTGCCAACCTTGGTCCTTATTGCTCTGCCTGAACATGGGGTGCTGTCCTGCCCATGCATACACTTGAAACTCAAGCAGCTCACGGCCTAAGAGAGTGGCGGCTACCACAGCAGGTCAGCGGTAGCTGGCTAAAATCAGACCTGGCCCACCTTCCCTCCTTCCTGCTTCTCCATCAGCCATTTATTTGCACAGCATCATTGGTCCAGGTCTCGTCTTAGAGAGGAAGAGGATCAAAGGGAAGCAAGATGGGTCCCCCTCCCCACCCCCAAGCTGCCAGGGAAGAGGCGGGGGGGCCGTTCTCTCTGATTTGATTGATGTTGTGCTGGGGGATCTGAAGTCTCTGATGTAATTACACTGTGTGCTCTGTGAGATAAGGAGATTAATCAGTCCATTACACAGGGGTTGTTTCACCCACAGATGGAGGTAATTGAACAGAGACACTGGGCACCTCCAGGATCCTGCCAGCCGTCCAGTCTGCTCCAGTTGTAGGCAGATGGCTGGCCGGTGGGCAGCCAGGCCATCTCCAAGCAGGACAGAGGACTGTTGGTGTCACGGACTTACACCTTCCGAGGTCCGCTAGATTCCAGGTGCTTGACATGCACTGGTCTCCTGTCGTTCCGTGAAGCGACTGCCGTTTCTTGCCCCATGACAGTTGAGGCTCGGCTGCTTTAAGACTTTGGGTCCTAAGCATCCTGCAAAGTTCAGATCTGAATCTACTTAGGCAGCGGCCCAGCAACCAACACTTGTTGCATTTGAAAAGAACAAAGAAATGAACTGGAATGGATAGGGAACTGGACTGTGGTCCAGGTGAGCGGATGAAGAAGCAGGTACATTATCTTAGTCGGACACGTGGGCAAGGAGAGAATTTATATCCCCAAAGTGGGGGTGGGGGAGGGGATGAGTCTAGTCTGCAAAAATGAATTTTCTGTCTCTGAAAGATTTTGTTAACACCCTCAGGACTGACCTTGGTGTTATCCTTTTGGGGCTGTGTGACCTTGATCACACAAGGTCATTTTTCTGACCTGCAAACTATATTCATAATATACACCCGCTAGGATTATCATTGGTTTAACGGAAGTAATGCATGCAAATTGTCTTTACAAGAGCCCAGCATAGGATTTGCCATCCTTATTAGCACCGCTGCTAATGATGGTGATATGGATAGAGGTAAGCATGTGACAGTCTGGGTGCTGCTCAGAATCTCTGACTTTGATTAATAGGACTCCTTGCCCCCCCTCCGACCACCCGCCCCAGGGCTCAGCAGAGGGAGAAGCCAGGGCGGGGTGTGATCACGTGTGATGGACGTGTCTTCCCGTCTACAGCCTCATTCGGTGCTTACCATAACCAGCTTCAGGAAATAGCTGTTAGCCTCCTCTGTGAGTGGAGGTGGCACAGCAGAGACTCTGAGGCTAAGCAGATCAGAGGCTCCATCTCTGAAGGTCAATGAAGGTCATGGTGCTTACGTTGAAAGGTCATTTCAATCTAATAACATACACATCTACTTGGGGCCTACTTGTCTTGTGTTGGCACTGCAGATACGAAGATAAATCCATGACCTGCACCTTATGGACTCCTAGTCAAGAGGACTAGAGACGTGTATGCATGTGATACACACACACACACACACACACACAGACACACACAGCCTAAAGCGGTGGCTGTCACCCCTTACTCTATATTAGAATAAACTACTGAGATAAAAGAGCAGCTTATCCTTTGACCTAGAACTTAGCTCTGTTTATATAGTTTGGAGCCTAGACAATGATTTTTTTTTTTAAATTTCCTTTGGTTCTTATACAATCCCATAGCTCTAGAGACTTAGCTTGTGACTTAAAAGGCCCAAGTAACCCTACAAATAGACAAACAAACTCACTCCCTCAAATGCATACAGCATCTGCTGCAAGGAATGGTTCAGCCCTTGCCCTGTCGTGTTAGACACGAGCACATGAGGATACTGAACACTCATAAGAGATGGAAGAGACTTTTCTCTAAGGAGATGGGATGGGGCACTCGGGGAAGGGACACTGGAGTAAGTCTGATGGATGAGTAGGAATAGCAGCTCCTTCTGTAGGGGTCTGTAGGTGGTGGGAAGGTTAGACATGGTCACCACCGCTGGGCGTTAATTGGAACAAATAGCAAATGGGTCAAAATCTCAAATGAGGGTAATCATTTTGAACATTTATTATTCATTCACAGAACATCTAACAAATACTATCAGACACTTACTGTATGGCAGGTATCTTTTTGCTTTCTTACTAGAAAAAGTTAAGCACTGTAAAAAAGAAAACTTCTTGTTTTCTCAGATAGTTCATACCACAAGCTGGTACAAAACAGCTATCTGATGATGATGGTGATTTCTTAGTGATGGTGGTGACTATGGTGACTATGGTGATGACAATGACCAAGACAACAATGATGATGGTGATGGTGATGGTGATGATGGTGATGATGATGGTGATGATGATGATGGTGATGGTGATGATGGTGATGATGTGATGATGATGATGGTGATGGTGATGATGGTGATGGTGATGGTGATGATGGTGGTGATGGTGATGATGGTGGTGATGGTGATGATGGTGGTGATGGTGATGATGGTGATGATGGTGATGATGGCAATGATGGTGGTGATGGTGATGATGGTGATGATGGTGATGATGATGGTGATGATGGTGATGATGGTGGTGATGGTGATGATGGTGGTGATGGTGATGATGGTGATGATGGTGGTGGTGGTGACGATGATGACGACGACGACGATGATGGCGGTATTAGCAGTGATCAAATGATAGTAAGAATGACGGTGACGATGGTGATGTGGCAGTGGTTAGGATGATAATGGCAGTGACAATGGCATTGATGACGGTGGTGCAATAATAACTCCTGTTTGTGGTGTTTAGCACTTCACACGGATCACTTCATTTAATCCTCCAGTCGTCCTTTGAGCTGGGCGATAGTTACTCCCTCCATTGTACGGATGAGGAACTGAGCTTTAAAACGTTGAGTCATTTGCTTGAGGTCACCAGACAGTGAGTGGCAGAAACCAGAATGCCAGGTATCTCGGGAAGAGCGCTGCCTCTGAGATGCCTGGGCCTGGTCCTGCCACACATGCTCTGTCCTTCTGTCCGAGTGCTCTCTCCTACTCTCTCCCTCGATTTCATCGCCTGCTGATTAAGTCCTTGAACCTTTGAGTTCTGAAAGTTATATCCAATATGTAAAACACACAAGGTTGAGGGGTCAGAAGAGGAGGGGGCTCGTTACCCTGGGTGGGAGGTTTATTTGGGGAGTTGGGGAAGTCTGGTATTCAGCCACCCCAAGGAAGTAGAAGGTTACAGCTGGCACTTTGCTGACTCAGAGAAACGTCTGGCAGGAAAAGGAGAGGCAAACACACAGAGAATCTGCAATCAGAGAAAATGCCTCTGTGATTTGCCTTTGCCATTCTCCATAACAAACTCCAGGACTCTAACATCAAAACTAATAACTCATTGAAAGAGATGGGGGATAGGACAGAATTAAGGATTTTTTTTTTCCAACCGCCTTTTGGTAAGGCACGAGGAAATGTTGCAGGCTCCTAAATTTGAAAAGGGTATTTTTAGTACCTGTAATCAAACCGACTTGCGTAAACACATCTGCTGGAGTACGGGCATCAAAATGTCTTCGCTGTCTTCATTTTATAGCTTGCAGCCCTCTCGGGACCAAGGGAGCGTATCACCCGCTCTCCTTCCTGTATGTTCTTCCAAATCAGCTGAGTGAGAGAGCCGAATGGGGTGTTTTTCTTCCCATTGAAAGCCGCTGGTTCCCACCTCCAAAAGTGGCACAAATATCCTCAAGCTTTGATGAATGCAATAACTCCATGAGGAAATACACATTCCTCAGGCATGCCTTCAGGTTCCGGGGCTGTGATGTGGACCAGGAATCGCATATCCCACGAGTGTTCCATGGAATTTGGTGCAGGTGATTTGTAAAATGTGAGGAATGATACTGGATTTAGGATTAAGCAGACTTGGGCTAAGAATCAGGCTCCATCAAGACATTAGCTTCTGACCCAGCCAACTTACTTAACCTTTCTAAGCTCCAATCCCCTTCTAATGTGAAATCGGATATTAATGACACCTACACTACAGCTTCACTGCGAAGATTAAATTTGACATATTATGTTAGCACAGTGCCAAGTCCATAATAAATGATCCACAAATGTCAAGTATTCTCATTATTGGTTAATTATAACTACCCGGGGAGGTTATTTTTCTAACTTCTGGTTCTGCATCTATACCATGGGGATAATTTTTTTTAATATTTCTGAATCAACTTAATTTTAAGGGCCAAGTATTAAATAAGTAAATGTCTGTAACATCCTCAGTTCGTTGCTTGGCCTATGTCAGGTGTCCATCAATATCTGTCATAATCAGTTCGATCAGTGAATGAGCAAACTCCATGATTCATTCGATGCATGACTTCCACAAGTTATAGATGATAAAAGTGATGTTAGGAGAAAATTCTCTCTCCCAAAAGGTGGCAGTTTTAGTACACGTGTAAAACTAGTGGTCTGTACACCTTCTCCTCTTGGGCTAGCCTGGGTTCTCATGGATTCATTCTATCTGATATTATTCCACACCTCACTTAGACCCAAAGTCGCTCGAGCTTATACACCGAGGGACAATTCTATTGGATCTGGATCATCTGGTGCATCTGAAAACCCTCATGTGCCCAAAGACAGCATGGGCATCTCGGAGCAGGGGGGCAGGTGAGATGTGCCCTCCTCGCACATCCACTGGGTACCATCTTTGTGGCATCAGAAGGCCATAGCCTGGGTCTGTGCCTCGGTCTTCTTTGAAAATAGAAATTTTAAGACCACTATGCACTAGGATTATGAGTGTCCAATTACATGCTTGCAGAGGACCATGTGTAGGGTGGAGGTCTCAGCGAGGTCAGGCATCCAAGGCTCAAGCACTTGGTTAATACCTGGCATTGAAGAATGAATGAATGAATGAATGAATGAATGACAGCTGAATCGTGATGTCTATTTTTCAAGAGCTCTGTTCACTACTGTACATATTCCTCTAGCGCCACAAGAACAAGAAGACTTTGAGCCTTAGCAAAGGTGTTCATAATCAAAGCGGCCAGGAAGCATCTCCAGAGAGAGAAGGTATTGCCCATGTCTTGCAAGGAGGGGGCTGCATATCACCCAAGTGGTCCCAAGCAACACCATCATCATCGAGTCTACACTAACTTACTCTGAGGACTGTGTACTCTGAGGCTGACAGTGTGCTGGGTTCTGAGGACAGAGGAAACCAATGGAGTTTGCTCCTTGCTTTCTTAAAGCTCATAGATGATGCTGGGCAGTGCCAGGTGAGGAGCGGTCCAGGGGGAGATGGTGCAGGAGTCGGTGAGCTCAGGGAGGGAAGGATGTTCCAGGCACAGGGAACTGCGTGTACAAAGGCGTGAGAGCAACAAGAGAGAGGTAAGGAGCTCCATCAGGTTGGATGCTTTCGGGACAAAGGACTCGGGGAGACGGATGCGGGACTGGAAAGATGGATGGCTGATTCCAGATCGTGTCTGGCCTCTCCAGCCATGCCAGGGTGCCTGGACCGCTCCAGTCTCAAGAGGAAGCCAAAGGGTTTTAATCAAGGAAGTGACTCACTGAGAAGTGGTTTATAACAATGAGCCTAGAGAAGGCAAAAGATTGGAAGGGGAGAGGAGGGGAGAGAGACAGAGGGACCAATTAGAAGGCTCTACCCCAGCAGCTGAATGGCGAGGAGAGACTTGCAATAATCTCTTTGAGGCATTTGGTCACTGATTGCTGGTGATCTTCTGCGTTTGTAGTGACTCTGAACTGTGGGGAGAAAACGGCATTTAATTACGCCAGTCTCCTGCCGCAGTGCACCCAGCCCCTCCCAGTGGTCACATCCTCTTCTTCAGGCAGAACTGTGACTCCTGCAGCCGAGGAAACGGGGCCGGGGGGGGGGGTCCCTGGGGGTCAGTGCGCCCACCCTCCCCCACCGAAGCGTCCTGTGTTGTCAGGTCCTGAGCAAGCCCTGAAGATGATGCCTGATCCTGTCTGCTAAGGAAGTGGTCAGGATCGCCTAGTCAATTACTAGTCGAGAGGGGTAATGTGATCTCATTAGGAACCCGTCCTCACAGATGCGCCGGGCTGCGTATGAAATGAAATACTCCAGTTACTTTTTTTTTCAGCCAGTGATTAGGTGCTGTAATTAAGAAGACATTGTACCTGATTTCCAATCTCCTTTCTTTATTTAAATATAATTGATTTTTCTCCTTGACTTATTCAAGCCAAATTCAGCTACCTGGAGCCCCCCTCTCTGACTCTGATGTGAGAGCTCTAATACTTAGAGATATAGGACCTCCCTTCTGAAATGTGGGGTGCAATCCTAAGCCTGACCTTTGTTAGCTGGGGTACTGAGTGTCCAGATACCAGGAAGCAGGGTGGTCATACTTTTGGGTAGAAAGTCTGGCTCTGCTGTGTTACCTCAGATATAGTATATAACCATTCTGTGCTTCAGTTTTCTTGTCTTTGAAATAATGGAGGAAAAATGTCCTCATTTGCATTGTAGTCAGGATTCAATAAGGCACTCACATGTTTAGAACAATACTAGGATGCAAATTACTAAAAGTCTCACCTGCTAGCAATCCCACACCATTGTCTACCTAGTAATTCATTTTATTCTCCAGGCGGGAGCAGGTAATAATTATCTAGGGAGAACTGGAGCCGACAGCCAGGATTTAAGTCCTGTCTTAGTTCCAAAGTATTTGCTTTAGTGTGTCTTCCGTCCTAGCCTGTGGCTCCTCCTTTCCATATTGAGAAAAGATGAGCTTTTGAAATGAATTCCCTCCCTCGGTTAGGTCACTCAGAACTAGGACCTGAGCCAAAATCACTCTGGGTGCAATGACTATGTGTGGTTCCTCGGTTGTCTCAGAGAAGGCAGGCTCCTCCTTCTAGCCACACAGCAATGAAAAACTCTGTGCTGCTGGAGATCCGCTCACAGGTGCTACTATAATGGACCTTTCTTCAAGAATCGAAACATGTAACAGATGTCATTCACACTCAACACAGACCCATGCATAAGCCCACGGTCACACAGTGTGAACGTTCTCAGCACACAAGCTTACTTCACGCCTGTGTTCCCGGCGGACGGAAGCATGGCAGAATCCAGCAGTGTACAAGGAGGCATCTTGAGTCCGTCCCTTGTTGATTTATCAAGTATTAATTGAGCTCTTATTATGGGCCAGGCACTCATCAAGGGGCCGGGAAACAGATGTGCCCAAAACAGGTGACACCCACACCACTGAGAATCTTAGACTCGTTGAGGGGCAGGGAGAGGCACAACACAGAATGAAAATGTGCAGATGTCTGTGTGGCCGGGTGAGGAGCATGGCTGGGGAATAAGGAGGAAAGTGCACCCCGGGGGCGTGAGTGTGAACAGAGTTTACATATACATAGCGTTCTTGGGGTGAGATATCACTCAGAGCGGCAGTAAGGAAAAGCTGTGCGGTGAGGTCGCGTGATTGCCAGGATAGCCCAGGCAGCAGGGAGAGCGTGTGCGGGTGGAGGGCCTGAGGCAAGAACATAATGACCACATCTGGGAGATGAAGAAGAGGCCAGGACCACATCTGGGAGATGAAGAAGAGGCCAGGACCACATCTGGGAGATGAAGAAGAGGCCAGGATGTAGGACACTGGACAAGGGACAGGAAGTCCACTCAGAGTGGAATGGGCCGGAATAGGGCGGGAGCTTGTGGCTGAATGCACTTGGGGAGATCATCACAGAAGGCTTTGAAGATGGGGGTGCCAGGATCTTCCTTCATTTTTAGTGGGGCCTCTTTGACTTCTCCTCCAGAGAGAGAAGGTTCCAGAAGGGCAAAGCTAGATTGTGGAGAGCCCTGGCAAGAGGCTTGTCGTAGGCGGCTCTGGCAATGACATGAGTGGGAGGTGGTGGGGGCTGGGAGTCGTTGGGATCTGTGTAGAATCTTAAAAGTAGTTGGAGTCTGGATACATTCTGAAGAAAGCATTGAGACTGGCCGAGAGGCCAATCCGAGGTTTAGCAGAGACTGGGGGATGACCCTGAGGTTGCGGAAGGGTTAGGGTTAGGGTTAGGGTTAGGGAAGGGAGCTGCTGTCAAACAAGATGACATCTGTGTTTATTCTCATCAGAAACCCTCCCGATATCCCATCCTTAGTGATGGGGCTTACAGTTGATCGGTGATCACCGTGTCACCGCGGTGGCTGATGACTGCCGGGGGCACTCCTTTCCGAGAGGCTGTAGCATTCCTGGCTCTGACGTGTGGGTCTCAGGACGGACCTCACGTTGTCACAGGGGTTACTGACAATGGGAGTCTGTAGCTCCTTGGGACACGAGCTGAGCCACTTCACCTAGAGAAACAGCGCCATGTCACATGCGACCGTGTCCCTCCCCCAGTCCACTGGATATGAGTCCTCCGTAGTGGATAATGTCGCTGCCATACCAGCCTCATGGCCTCCTCCCCGGTCTCGGCCGGCTTCCTTTCAGTTCATGTAATTTGGAGAAATGTGTTCTTCCTGGGGAGGCTTTGGCTGAACACATTTGATTTTCTTCAACGGGCTACTCTCTGATGAGAGGGAAAATGTGTTTGTGATTTTTCTCCTTTCTTTTAAATGGCAACAAAAGATAAAATCCTGTTTTTCCTTGAAACTGTTCCAACACAGAAGGATGCATTTTAAACAGCAAGCCAAGCCAGCTTGGCCTGGTAACTCTGCCTGGGGCCATGGTAGCTTGAAGGCTTTGTTAATTGTCAGTCTTGCATCCAGCATCCAGTTGGACTTCTTCATCCTCTAGCCAGCCCTGCCTTGGCCTCCAGCCACAGTGAGAAACTGGAAGAATGACAAAGGAGCTCTGAGTAGAGCGGGCTGAAGCACAAGGTACAGGGACTGTGTTCTGTGTGTTGTTCTGCTGTTCGCCATCTGTGTGACTGGGGTCAGTGACATCCCTTCTCTGAGTCTCACGGGAAGAAGGCCTTCCTTTACTTTAAATCTGAAGTGTTCCTTTCCAAAGGCTGGCGCATGGCAGGATTGATCTTCAAGCTTAGAGCTCTGGGAGGGTGGGGCCTAATGGGAGACTTTAGATCACTGGGCAGACACTCTTGAGAGGGATGAGAGGGCGTCAGTCTCTCGGTCTCTCTCTCACTTTGGCATCATTTCCATGAGAGGAATAGCTCTGATGTGGCACATTCTCCTCCCAAAGCAAGGGAGCCAGCAGGTTACAGATTGAAGCTATGACCCCAGACATACCTCTCTTCTTGGTAAGCTATGTCTCAGGCATTTTGTTATAGTTCTGGAAATCAGATGAACACGGATCTGGAGAGCATTAGCTTCTTGATTATTCATTGTAGCCTCGGAGTGCTTATTGGAATAGAACCCAATGCTAGAAAAGCCTGGAAAGAAGACGGGGAAGGACGGGAGGACCTGATATGGCATGTGAAGTTTCCATGCAGACTTGAGGATCCGTTGGTGAAAGCTCCGGGGAAGCCAGGTGTTTGCCTATGGTTATACAGGCGCACACCGAAGCCCTTCCCTCGCCTTTATCCTCTGCTTGGGCACGTATGCGGTATCCAAGGTTGTCACGATTACCATTCATGTCTCCTCTACACACGAATGTCGGGGATCAGCGGGTTCCCTGAGCATTGTCTCTGGCCACTGAGAGTTGTTTGCCTGTCCTCAGAGCAGCAGTTAATGCACCTTCAGAGCATCCTTCCACTCACAACTAATATAAGCTCATAAATCAATTACCCCCCCCCCCCAGAAATCTTCACTCACGGGTAGAGTGGCTGGTGAATGCGGTCCGCACTGGTTCCAAGTGTTGCCTGGAAGAGTTAAGCCTTGATTGTCTGTGATGATAATTGGCTGTTGCCCCGTCTCTCTCTTCCACTTCCCTACCAGAGCATCTTGTCACAGACAACCTGCCCCCCAATCCTTATCTCCGAGGCCAAATGAAAAGGAACGGCCCCATTGCTAAGACGCCCAGAGATGTTTGCCAGGTAGCTGAGGGGTCTGTGATCCAGACCCACTGTGCCTAGAGTTGAGGTGAAGGTCTGGTTCTCTGGCATGACACAGGGCATCTGTCCTGGCTTGGGTAAGAGCAGTGGAAGCAGAGGTTGTCAACCTGTGGGTTGTGGCCCAAGGGTCACCTAAGACCATCTGCGTATCAGATATTTACATTACAATTAATCACAGTAGCAAAATTACAGCTATGAAGTAGCAAGGAAAATAACTTCATGGTTGGGGGGGTCACCACAGCATGAAGAACTGCATTAAAGGGTTGCAGTGTCAGGAAAGTTGAGAACGGCTGATCTAGAAACACAGAAGAGCCCAACCAGTAAGACCTGGACCACCCACAGGCATCAGAGTGAGCAGAGCGGCATGGAGAGGGTGTGGAGCTACGATGGCTACTTTACAGAGGTGTTGCCGAGCATCTCTGGGTCTTGCCATGTCCCGTGTTGTGACAGGTCATCCATTAGCTCCACCACCGCCATGGACATTGGCATGGTCACACCTCCCTTTCCACACGTACACAAACTGAGGCAGAAAGAGGTGATGTTGCCCAAGGTCATAGAACCAGAAGTTAGGAGTTGAGCCTGTGAGTTCAAAATCTGCTTGGTGTAGAAGGACACCAGGAGAAGAGGGATCCTGGGAGGAGCAAGACTCTTGAACCCCGGATGGGGAGACTTGGCTTGTCGTCCACACCTGGAGCTGAGCAACCATGCCTTCTCCAAGGTGGAAGGCAGGGGGATGTCTGCACACTGCAGCAAAGAAGTGGGGGCAGGGGGGTGTCACACTGTGTGCGGGATCCCCAGCCCCTTGGGAAGCAACCATCATATACAAACACATATTCCAAATACCAGTGCCCCGGGACCTGGGTGCTGCCCCGAGCTGACTCTGTGGCCATGTTGAGTAGTGTCCCCTGCTATGAGCCCACATCATCGCTGCCTTGCTGTCTTGGTTGGGTTGTCTCTCTGATCAGTCCTTTTATTCAGTAAGTGCTTACTGTAGACAGCCCGGGGGCCCAGCGCTTATGTACCTAGGTGCGAGGGCACGTCGGAGAGGAAATCTCAGTCTCGTCTTCTGTGTATTCCAGTCAGCTGTAGGTAACAAAAGATTCAGCCGCCGATTGAGATGGAAGGGGATCATGAGCGTGGAGGACTGAGAAATACAAGAGGCCCAGCCATCTCGGAAGGCTTCCTGGAGGAGTGCCTTAAGCAAGATATGATTGAACTGAAAATGACCCAATCGAAGGATAACTTAGTGGATGAAGAGCACTTGCTTGGTGCCAAGCACCGCCCCGCGGGGCTCGGCATTCACCTACTCTTGCCCATAGCCTAGAAGGTGGACGGTAGCATTGCCCCCTAGCTTGGGAGTGAAGCCCAGAGAGGTGGAGGCAGTCAACGACTCTAGAGCGTTGGCACTGGGGTTTGGACGCAGCCGTCCGGCTCTAGGCTGCGCCCTCGAGTCCCAGAGTGTACCACATGGGAGAGGAGGATCCGTTCAGGGCTCGGTGAGGCTTTGCGATGGTCTGTGCACAGCGAACGAGAAGCGGCCCAGCTTGGAGAGGTGTGGGGCTAGTCCTCTCACCAAGAGCCTTGGAGTCACTTCTGGCGCTCCACAGAAGAAAATGGCACCGTTGTGAGGAGAGTCCTGCTGAGTGCAGAGGGTGGGCACTGGGAAGGGTCAGAGGGGAAGCCCGCGGCGCCATCTGGTTGAGCAGGGAAGTGAGCAGAGACAGAGCTCGGAGGAGAGGAGGTGGGGGCCGAGTTGCTGTGGAGTCAGCGTTCCGGATTCACGGATGGGTGAGATGCAAGACGTAGAGAAGACAGGAAGAGAGCTGGTGACCTGCTTAGATAAACAGGACGAGGTCACAAAACAGGTTTCTGCTTCCAGTTTCAACTGGAATCAAGGGAGATGCCCAATACGATGTCACCCCTGAGTATACCGACAACACCCCATTCGATTAGGACAGTGGGCTGTACAGTTGCCTTGGCTATAGCTGGCCTGGCTCTATGATGTACCTAGATATCGAGACCATCGAGGGCCGGGCTCCGCTCCCCTTGTGTGCACGCATGTATGCCTGAGGGCCTTCTTAGCTACACGCAAAGAATACGGCCATGGTACGTAGCTCCTACGGAGGAAGTGGCATTCGGGCTGAGACCTGTGCGGTTGGTCTCCAAGTGTTAGATTGCCTCTTGCTGTGGCCTGACTCTTGTCTCAGTTCTCCAGTCTAATCAAAGACTGCAAGATCTCTGTAGAGGAAACCACGGTTCTGTCTACACCTGCCAGTCAAATAGGTGATTGCTGGGGAATAGCCATACCAGGGGTTCTAAATTGGCCGGCCTTCCTGCCACTCGAAGCATGCCGTCAACAACCTATGCAGCGCGGCCATGTTTCCATTCCCATGCAATGAAGGAGGCCTCACTGAACACCCGTAGAGGTAGCTCTCTTTGGAAATAAACAAAAAGATGCCACAGGGCCTTTGCATAGGAGAGGGGTGGGGCCTCCTCACACATCATCCTAGCTTTCCCGACATTATCAGCAACACAGGGCAGAGTTGCTGCAAATGGATGGCTGGTTCCCAAGGAGGATCCAAACCCAGATACGTTTTTTTAAACTCCTTCCCACTCCCTTGGAAGGCTCTGTGCCTCTCAATCAGCAGTGCCCTTTAAGACAGAGGTCTGGAAGTAATTAATTCTAGTCCTGCCTCTGCACACAGCAATAGATGGCCGTGGAGACACCTGGCTCTACTGTACAATGCACTACGAAGGTGGGGGAATACTAACTTAGGACATGCAGAAAACCCAAATGTGATCTCCCCTAAGGCACCCATCCCAAGAGGCACGGTAGCGGAAGGGTTGAGTTCGGTTTGGAGTCAGATTTCAGGTGTTAGAATCCCATCTCTACCACCTATCAGCAGGAGTCCTCCCTAGCCTCAGTTTCCCCCTTGTGAGGTGAGTTGACACTTGTGCCGGCCTCCAGTGGAAGCGACGGGGACAGACAAGAACACACACACACCACGACGCTGGCAGAGCAGGCAGCACACACCCGGTGAGTGTCCGCTGTCGTCACTGGTGATGTTAGTGAGGATGACGGTGCCGTCAGTCATAGCCCAGCAGAGGTGGGAGCAGGTTGAGCAGGGGCCGGGGAGGCAAAGAGGAAGTGGAAACGGCCTTTGGTTGCCCGGTTCTTTCTCGGGAGCCCCCAGGGGTTTGTGTGATGGCATTTCATCCAGACTCTTTTTTTTTAAAAACCAGAATGAGAAATGTAGGTTCTATGTCAGAAATCATTGCAAATTCCAAATTAGTGAGGTTTCACAGACCCCTGAAAGGCGCTGGAGGGAAAATTGGTGGACCGGGTGTTTTTTAGCTGTCAGGGCAAGCTAGCTGATTGATTGAATGACTTGGTCAATAGACAGAACATATAGCAACCAGGGAGCCAGGCACAGGCGAGAGAAAATGAGGAGAAGCCAAAGACAGCAGCAGCCAGCGGGGGATGGGGGGGAGGCAGCCATGGGGCCAGAGGTAGAAAGGGAGTGATTGCTCCAGAGACCGTGGTGCTGGTCCACCCGGGGGGGAAGGAGGGGGGCCATGCTCACAGTTCACTGTGGGTCCTCACCGTTCTGAGCCTCTTGTAGACCCTGTCTCAAGAGCCTATGGGATCTGAATGGCGTGATAGTTTTAGACATCTGATGAAGTGCTTGTTACTTAGTAGGGTCTCATTCAAGACGGGGATCTTTCCCTCCGGCAAGATAGTTGGAGGGGACGACTTGAAAACTGATGACCCCCTGTGTTACCCCAAAATGTACTGAGAAGGAGGCAGAAAGATGTGGATAACTTAGAGTCTGAGGAGAATCAGATTCCCAAAAGTCTGGACTCTGGAGGGCTTCAGAGGTCATGACAGCGGTGTTTCGGGCTCCCCAGACTATTCCAGGCAAACTGGAAGCCACGCCCTTCTCGAAACCTGATTGGAAAGGAGAGCTGTAGGGTTCCTTACCGTGTGGGAATTCTTCATACCGGACTTGATGAGCTTCTTTACATCGTAATTGTAATTCTAATTAATAAGACATTGTACTCAGCCTAAGAAGTGTGTATTGGTTATAAACATCTGAACACATAACCTATTCTTACCCCATCTTTAAAACAAGGAAACTTAGAATTGAATACGTAAGTGGCCTTGTCCAGCGTCGTGTGACATGTGTTGGCAGGACCGATGGTGGTTTCAGAGCGGGATGGAAGAAGGGCGATGAGGAAGAGGAGAGAAGTCAGGTATGATACCTGACCAAGCCTGGAAGGATGAATGAGGCTTCTCCCGACAGAGGCAGGGAGAGAAGGCCCTCTGGGCAAAGGAATGGGCTTAGCCAAAGACAGGAAAGTTCAGGGAGTCTGCCCCAGCAGCTATTTACAATGAATAATTGCAATCACAGTGACAGCTAACATTGATGGAGCGCCTTCTCTGCACCAGGGAAGAGCTTAAGCAACCCGCCTGTGTCTTCTCGTAGAGCCAGATACTGTAATTATCACAGTGCTCCTCCAGCAGCACAGCTTGAAACAGCAGCACCAGCGTTAAGCCCCAGTCAGCTTGATCCCAAAGCCCCCAGTGGCTTCCAGCTGTTAAATTCCTACCTGATATCAGTTGAGAAAACATGGGGCATTAAGAGATGTCTGTTCAGACCTGTGTGAGAGGGAGCTTTCTGAAGATGTTACACACACACACACACACACACACACACACACACACACACACACACACACAAAGCCCCTTCAGGCCAAGTAGAGCCCATCAGAAGTCTGGCAACCTAATAAAGACACGTCCCTAATAAATCCACAATTATCAGGTAATGGGTTTGACTTTTAAAAGGCTGATCAAAGTCTCCACAGAGGAGCAGGGCTTTGCCAACAGAATCACCGTGGAGGAGCCATTTCCACGAGTGAGGGGACTGGACGCCTGAGCTGGTGTTGAGAAACGGTGACTGCTGTGTAAAGCTAGACCTTGCCTTTCTCGGGGTTCCCCGTCTCCCGTGAGGAAGAGGAGAGCTGTGTGGACAAAGGCTGGCGCCTCTGGGGTAGACCTAACTGGGGAGAAGGGCAAGGGTGATTTGAGAGCATGCTGGTGATTGGTGCTGGAGCCACCAAGGCAGAATCTTCTGAAAGCTTTCTTCTGATTGGTGCGTTTGGTATGGAGCAGCCTCTACATACATGCATCCTGCTGCTGTTATTATCATCAGTATCCACAGCAACGTTACCACCACCATCACCACCACCATCATCATCATCATCACCACCACCACCACCACCACCATCACCACCACCATCACCACCACCACCACCACCACCATCACCATCACCACCATCACCACCTTCATTGCAACCTCCCCTCAAAAATACATCAATCATTTACTGAGTGTCCAGAAAGATGCTAAGCACTTCACCACCCCCTTAGAATGCAGGTCACAGTAGCATCCAGACCAACATTTCCCATCCCCCAAAGGAGAAAGCTTAGTCTTGGTGATGTTCAGTAACTTCCCACAGGTCCCACACTCAAGAAGTAGAAAGCAGATGACAACCTCGGACAACAGCAGGCATCACTGTTGCTTTGCAACCAGGAGTTTGATGGAGAAGAACCTTGGGTCTGTGTCATAGATGGAACACACAAGAAATAAGGACCAGAGCATGCATGGCTGACTTATTGTAGGAGTGGTCTCCAGACAAAAGTATGGAGAAGGCAGGCAGAATGGGAGAAGCAAGCTCAGGAAAGATAAAATTCGTCTGGGGCCAACATCAGCATCAGCTCGGGGGAAGCTAGAGTGTGACTTACACCAGCAGGATCATAGAAACGTGTTAAACATGCCGATGGGCTCTTACACAGCGAGAGGGGTAGGGGGTAGGTCTCTGATACAGTGGCAACAGTAACTCACTAGCTGTAGGTTTGCCCCGGCCCTAGAGTCAGGCATAACTTCTTGGAAGTGGGCCTCCATGGAGGGTTTGCAGGTGACACATTGGCTCTCATTGCAGTAAGAACTATGAGTCTGACCAACCAGTGGCATCCACTCCAGGTGTAAAGATGATCTCAACTCTGCCCCTGCCCCTCCCAGGGCCCCTCCTTCAAGCACAGCACTTGTTCCTGCAGACTACAGCGTCTCCGTGCCTGGGCTCAGTGTCCTCCAGGGCTGGTCCAGCTCCGACAAATGCAGACACTAGGATCTAATATTACAGATAACCCAGAGAGAGGGACCAACAGCCCCTCCAGTGGCTCCAGCAGTGTGAGATGAGGTATCTGACAACTTCCCCCATGGAAACGCTTTATCTCAGTTCTCTGCTGTGTTATTTTAAAACTAACGAGCCCAGACCTCAGGAGCTCACTGCCTGCTCGCTGCCTGCCATCGAGATTTGTGGCTTGTCTGCCCTGTCCTCTCTGCAGATTTCTACTGCTGCTCAGTCTCTGCTTGTTAAGAATGTTTGTCCCAAATTGCATGAAGCCTTGGGCAGCAGTGATGTCTTTGTGTGAGAGGGGAGGTAGGTGCATATATAGGTGTGGGAGAAGGGGGTAGGTTGTGTGTGTAAGTGCACATATGTGTGTGAGAGAGGAATTAGGGGTGTGTGTGTGTGTGTACCTCTGTGGCTCTCAGGAAGCCTCTGCCTTCAGGAGCTAACAGAAGAGTCCAGTGGGTGTCCATAGATGGAGAGAAATGGACAATTCCATCCTTGGGGTATAAAGAAACAAGCCAGGACACATCAGGGAATGGGGACATACTATTGACGGTTGCTGAAGTAGCCACTCATCTGGGTGGACACCAAGGCCAACCCCTGGGGTAGAAGCTTCTCCACAGATCCTCAGAAGCACCCCAACCTTCCTCCCTCTCCTCCTTTGCCCAGAATCCCTCACCTCAGGCTCTCTGGGGAAAAAGCCATCAGAATCAGCAATGAGTGGATCCCCAGAGGCAAGCTTAAAAATGCCACCAAACGCCAGACGCTGTCTAAGCTGCGGGTACATGCTGTCTCTTTTCTCTCCCACAGCAGCTCTGAGGTGACTGCCGTTTCAGCAAGAAGGAAGGGACTGGGCCGAGGTCAC
The DNA here is from genome assembly GCA_026225945.1 of Cricetomys ansorgei. NCBI lineage: Eukaryota > Metazoa > Chordata > Mammalia > Rodentia > Nesomyidae > Cricetomys > Cricetomys ansorgei. The sequence goes on along the minus strand of JAMJFZ010000818.1, from coordinate 314,268 downwards.
CCAGCTGATGGGTGATCAGGCAGATTATCTGACAGCTCTTCACATCCTAGCGCACCAGACTCGGCCGCCTGCACCCAGTTAGCTTTGCTTCCTGCAGGCAGATGTCTCTCTTCCTCGCAGCCTTTTTTCCCCCAGGCGTTTTTCACCCATCTTGGATACTTTATTAAGTACCTGGTCCCATCTCTCCTACTGGACTTTTAACTCGAGGGAAGGACTCATGTCTGGGTGAACTGGCAGTAAGATGATGCTTAGCAGGACATGGGAGACGTGGCATGAATGAATGAATGAATGAATGCATCTAAATGGGAGAGCTGGACCGCTCTGTATTTTGTGAGCGTGTTTTAGGAGCCGGGGTTCATCAGGCTGGAACACTTCTGAGCCATCTTGTTTGCTAACTCCTCTTGGACAATGACCTCAGAGCTTACCTCCCTGCCCATCCCCACCACAGTCTAACCAGGAACTCCATCTTAACCCCCAATGGTCCAGACCCTGGCTTTTAGTATGCTGGATGCCGGCATCTCTCAGGTGTGTTTCTCAGTTCTGTGGCCTCGCTAATGTCCAAGCTCCTGTGTCCCATGGCCTGCTGACCAGCCCTGTGTGGGCATCTAACTATATCTCAATGTTTGGGGGGCTGGGTCATGAGGCGCTGCCCCTCCCTGAGGATCTATAAGCAGTTAGCAGTGGCTAGGGAGAGGGGAGAGGTTTTCTTGAGTGGTGTAGTGGCTGGCAAGATGCCCACGCTTCATTAGCAACCCTAATGAAACTCACCGGATGGCCAGAGTAAGCAAATAAAAAGATACGAAGGCAGAGGAGGGACTGGTTGAGACCGAAGGATCGGCCAGAGTGGCCGGAAGATGAGAGAGATCCACGGGGATGCGTATGATCAAAATGCTTTATACACATAGTGACAATGACGTAATGATGTGTACTGAATGTATCCTAGTACAAAGTGTCGTCTCTAAGGCTGAACTCCCAGCTCTGACATTTCCATCCTCCTGGCAGCTCACGTCACACACTCCAGGATGATCTTTGACCCCCTCCTTCATCCCCCATGTCTGTTCAATCCCTGCTGATTCTACCTTGACGGAGAATCTGGCTCCGCCCACCATCCTCCCTCTCATGGGTAGTCACCCATCTCACCTGGATCATCCCAACCCCTGCTGTCTCTGATGAGGGAGACAAGGGTTTCTCCACTGTAGCTCTGGCTGTCCTGGAACTCACTGCGCAGACCAGGCTGGCCTCGAACTCACAGAGATCCCCTTGCCTCTGCCTCCCGAGTGCTGGGATCAAAGGCGTGTGCCACCACTGCCTTGCTGGAGATTTTTTAATAACTGAGTCAGATCATAATTTCTCTGCTCAGAACCAACCAGCGTCTCCTCACCACACTGAAATGAGAATCCAGGCCCTCGGGACGGCTCTCCAGGTCCCGATGAGCTGGTCTCTCACTGTCTCTCCTATGTCACCCCTCCTAGTCACCCTTTTTTTTTGCTCGGTCAGCTCCAGCTCACTGCCGGCCCTCAGTCTCTGGTCCGTTCCTAACGCAGGACCTTTGCACCAGCTGTGCCCTCTGCCTGTGACGTTCTTCCGGTGCTCAGGGCTCACTCTATCATCCCCTTCGAGCCTTTGCTGGAATGTCACCTCTGATCACCCCGTTTTTGAAACAGTTCTCCCGGGAGCACGTCGTCTCCCTCCAGGGAGCATTCTGCCTCCTGCATTCCGTTCCATTTCTTCTCTCTGCAGCCCTCATCTGATAGTTGGCACGTTTACTACATCGTTGCGTCTGTTCTCCCCACCCCGCTCCTTTCTACAGTAGAACAGACGCTGCAGACAGCAAGGGCCGGGGCTACTTGGTCACTGTATCCGGCTGCGTCCCCGGAGCTGACGACACAGCCCTCTCCGAGGAGAGTCATGTTCGCTTTATTCCCTCCTCCAGCAGCCGCCATAATGATGCCCTCAAGGAAATCCACCTCACATGATCCCTCCGGGGACACAATACCTCACATAACCGACACCCCACTCTCCTCAGAGGAACCCACAGCTGGTGTCTGTGATCCAGATGCAAAGGTTCCGGGCTGGAGTGAGAGGCGGCATTCTTGCCCAGACAGTGGCAGGATCAGGGTGTGAACCCAGGACGGTGGGACTCCTGAGCCACGTGCTTTCATGGTATCACATGACTTTCGTGACACATCTAAGTGGGTACAGTTCTGGAATCAGCTTGTTCCCAGCTCGGAGGCATCCAGCCTTCTAGGCAGATCCAAAGATCAACTCTTGTCTACCACCCACCAGTTTGATCCCTTGCTGCAGATTGGCAATTGACGGGCCGGTCCATGGAGGGATGCGTGGCTGGGTGGACTGGAGGTAGATTGGGGGGAGTGGGGTGGGCAACAGGTAGGTGTGTTCTGTGACGAGGGTTCAAAACCCAGGCCAGGTGGGAGCCTGACCTGTTTGCTGGAACCGGACAAGGAACTCTGGGCTGAGTTTTCCACATTCGACTCTTTTGGTTTTATTAACTTGCACTTGAAACCCAGGTGGTGATTGGTATACAAGAGTGCTTCTCTCTCTCTCTCTCTCTCTCTCTCTCTCTCTCTCTCTCTCTCTCTCTCTCTCACACACACACACACACACACACACACACACACTCCCCAGCCCTGAACCAACCCCCGCTGTCTCAAGAGATCAGTGTGAGAGACTGCCTGTCTACCTAGGTCAGCCTAAGATCAGGCCAAATCCCTCGTAGAATCTGCAACCTGGCTACTCAAAATGTGTTCCAGGGAGAGCAGCACCCGGGGTGGGTTAGACTGTAGTCACTCAAGCTCTCCCCGGACCCCTGACACGATCTCCAAGTGGCTCGCGTGAGCACTGATATCTGAGAAACAGCTGTCCCCGCGGCTCTGAAACATTCCCATCTTCCTCGCTCATCGGCTCTTCCTTCCTCCACCCCCACCTGTCTCTTCTAGCACACTGTGTCCGGAGGTGTTAGGAGAGGTTTCCCTGCCCTGCCCCCCTCGCCTCTCTCCTTCCCTGACCCGTGTCTACTCATCCTCCGGAGAACCTACCTTGGACTCCTCCCAGATTTCCCACTCTGAGCTGGGTGGTGCTCTGTGGCTCCACAGCCACCCCTCCACCCCGGGCTTCTCTCTGCAAGTCTTCTGCATTTTATTCCCTAGTTTAGGGACCACCTCCCACCTTCTCTGATGTGAAGTTCTTGAGGGCAGAGACTGTGGCTTGGTCTGGACTTTTGCATTCTCGTAATCCTCGGTGAAGTTGATACTCCGTGAACAGCTATTGGGTGATGAATGAAAAACACGGGAAAACATCACCTCATGGACATCGTCCTGTTTTTCGTTCAGATTTTACTAAAATGAGCCTGACTGTCCCTGCATCCAAATGGCACTTGCCACAGCAGCGCCACAGAATCCCCGGTCCCTCTCCCAAGCTTTGATGCTTTTTCCAGCCATGATCGGAAAGCTGGGAAGACCAAGGCTCCTGTAGATTACCTCGAAGCGGGCTTAATTAACTAGATTAACCACGAAAAAGACTTGGAGTTCCAAGACTCCAGGCCGGAGTCCCAGGAGCCCAGGCACAAATTAGCCACATCCATCTTGTTGCTGGGCCAGGTCAGTTCCGTGATGAATTCTGGGATTTCTAGGAGGCCCAGGAGCCAGAAAGTCTGGGCTTCTGTTGAGTATGGAAGTCAGAAGATTCCAGGTCCCATGGCAAGCACAGGGACAAGGGAGGGTCATTCACAGCCCTGAGGCTGAGCAAGTCGTGCGGCCTGAGCATTGCCTGGGAAGCTGGTCCCCGTTCCTCGCTAGGTCTCTGTCCCCAGCAGTGGGAGGGAGGGAGGTTCGCCATGCTGTGCACTGAGCAGAGGTTTTCTGCATTCGTGAGACACTGGGTTAGGAACGCTATACACATGGGCAGAGCTATAAGCGGGACGCAGGAAGTCAGAGTCAGGGATGTGTCAAAGCCGTTGGCCAAGGAGAAGTTAGATGCAGGCCAAGCTCCATCCTGTAAACACTAGCGGAATGACCCAGTATGCTGTGTGCCCCTGGTCAGCATTTCCTTGCAGTTTTGAAGTGTTTCTCAGAGTACTCCTCTCTCTCTCTCTCTCTCTCTTTCTCTTTCTCTCTGTCTCTCTCTCTCTCTCTCTCTCTCTCTGTTGATGTTTTAATATAAATAGCCCACGCTGCTGGTTCTCTGGCTGGATATTTCCATCTCCAGGTCTCAGTTCCTCCACAGTCTTAGTGGAAGTGTCCACACCCACTGGTGGGTTTCTACAACGAGATGAAGAGAGAGAGAGGCAAGTATTTCTCCTGATGTCCTGCATTCAGTAGATGCTTAATAGATACAAGCAGCCGTTATGCCCAAGGGATGCAGAAAGAGCCCCAGCCAAGGGGACAAAAGGCCTCAGCTGCACATATGGCTCGTCATGAGTGACAATGTAGCCCTGGGCAACCCTCTCGTGTCTTGGGACCTCAGTTTCCCCATTTTCCACAGAGGTGTCCTAGCTCTGAAGCGCTCCTGCTTGAGCCTTGTCTGATTCTGAAACTGTGTTAACTCCGCCTAGGGCTGGGGTTTCGAGGATTAGCCTCCATCCCTGGGCCAAATGAGCTCTTTGTTGGGAGTGGTTGGAAACACCACTCCGTCCCCAGAAGCTTTGATGGAGAAGCAAGCCAGCCAGTGGCTAGGGACCTAGGCATCGTAGAGAGTTTTGTAGAAAGTTCATCCCTGACTCTTATCAGAGACTAGAAATCGGCTGCTCGTTGCCATGACTACGGGCAGCAGCACATCAGTGCCAGGCCTCTGATTAGCAGAAATGCAGGGAGGAAGAAGGCCTCGAGGAAGGAACTAGGTACCAGTGGCTTCTCCCTTCCCTCTGCGAAGTGGAGTGTGCCTGCCGACCCCTGACTCCCCGTCTCAGGTGTCCCCTGGAGATCTTGCTTCTTTTAAGTATTAAAAATAAACAAACAAAAACAACAGCTCGGCATTGAATAAGTATGTGGGGGGGGGGGCAGGCAGCTATGGGTATGTTTCAGCAGAAACCCTGGAAAGATGTAAAACTGGAAACGGGGAAGACATGTGGGTGGGGCCTGCAGTTCAGGTCTGGGTGGTTGGAGAGCTGTGGTGTTTCACAGTCTCTTCCTCCTGTGAACTCATCACCTTTAAGGAGGTCAAGCCTGATCTACAGTTTCCATGTAGGTTCGGACACCAGAGTCCATCTGTTTGTCCATCCATCCCTTCGTCGACAAAGAGACACGCCCTTAAACTCTGATGATTTGATGGTAAGGAGACCGGTCCCTATCTCAAGAACTCACATCTCACCCAGAAGACAGTCCGTTACCCAGACATATGAAATGATCCGGGTAGAGGGAGGCAGCAGGCCCCGAGGCCCCTCCCGCAGGTGAAGAGGGGATGGTTCTCTCTGCAAAGGTGACCTTGGACGAGGCTGAGGAGATGGGCAGGCAAGCTACTGCGGGAGCTGCATGCCAGGTGCAGGGAACAGTCAGTGCAAAGGCCCCGAGGCAGGAAAGCTTTTGACCTATTTGAGAAACAGTAGGAAGGCCACGTGGCTAGAACAATAGATAGACGGGGAAAAGGAGCAGGAGATGGACTGAGGCCAATCGTACTGGCCTTTGGATTTTGTGTTTGATCTGACAAATGGCTGCGTTACCTGGGATGACCCTTGAGCATGTAGATTGCTGGGTCTACCCCTTTGGGACGCTCATCAATACGTCCACAGTGGGTCCTAGGATCTTATTCAGAGCCTTTGATACTGTGCCAAGCTTGGGAGATGTAGGACTCTGAGCGCACTCTCTCTCTCTCTTTCTCTCTCTCTCTCTCTCATTTTTAAGAAGGCTAAGCAGAGCTGGGAGATGGCTCAGCTACTTGGGTGCCTTCTTTACAAGTGTGACAACCTGAATTCTATCCCTAGCACCGTATCGAAATCTGGGCGTGGTGACACATCCCTGAAATCCCAGTTTGGGGGGTGGGGGCAGACAGGAAGATGCCTGGAACTCACTGGACAGCAAGCCCCAAGCCCCAGTGAGAGGCTCTGTCTCAGAATGGCAGCCCGAGGTTGACTTGTGGCTCCCAGGCGTGTGCGTGCACACGTGTATGCGTATACACAGACAAGAGGTAGAGAGCGGGAGGCAAGGGAAAGCTGAGCTGCGAATTGTTAGGACGTCTAAGATAACGTCTTGAATGTTCTATCACGGAGGACCCTGTCCTTCCCATCTGCACCTGGTAGAACTTATTATATTTCTGTATGGCTTACTGAAGATTTCCCAGTGGGGTATCCCAGTCCAGAAGTCTGGGACTCGTGCTATCGGAGAAAAAGAACAGGGCGGCGTATCTCCCAGCACACAGTCACGGAAAGTCCTCAGCTCTGTTGCCTCCTCCTCAGAAAGCGCTGCAAAGGCTGTGTCTGGTCTTAGAGCGGCCGTTCCTGCACGTGCCGAGGTCTTTGAACTTGAATCTTTCCACCGGCACGCACCCCGCGCCCCTTTTCTGCAGACACCTGTGCAGAAGGGATGCGTTAGTGTACAAAAAGTATCCCTCCCGACCCCAGTGAGCAGCTGTGTCTCTGTGAGTTGGGAATGCGGCTGTGTGGTTCTGGCTCGGTTCATCTCGTGAGGTTGTCGTCGGATGCCGCAAGGGCTGCGTCCTGAGCCAGAAGCTCATTGTGTTCTAGAGGGCTCACGTCCACGCGCTCACTCAGATGGCCGGATGTCGGTACTGGCTGTCGGCAGCCGGCCCCTCCGTGGGGCTGAGTGTTCTTACAACATGGTAGATGATGGTCCTTAGCAAGGACAGATGCTACCTTGTGACGTGGTTCAAAAGTCATCAATGATCACTTATTTCATTGTGCTCATGACAAGGCAGTCACTACGTCCACCCAATATACCAGGGGAGAGAGTATGGCTGGCAGTACTGTCAGTCAATCCGTGAACACATTAGGCGACCTCATTCTGAATGTTAGCCCTGCGAGTTCCCTCTCGCTGTTGCTCAGCCAACGTGTCTTCTACTCTATCCTCATCAAAACTGGTCACATTCATTTTTCATACGTAAGTGCTAATGGTCTCCTCTGCCCCTCTGGATATAAACTTCACGGTCACAGTCGCATCCCTGACTGGGTCACTGCATCCCCACACGGAGAACCAGCACTGAGATTCGGAGTTAATGAATGCAGGTTAGCCTGGGCCAATCAAAAGGCAGCCTTGATTAGAAACTCCATTCCTCCTTGGCTGGCAGAGACTCCCAGCTCTGCTTCTGGGGATGAACCAAGAAGTGGCTGGAAGAGATGGATGTTGTTCTGCCCTTGCTTCCCTATTAACTGGGTTTAGCTCCCTCCCTGGAAATCCTAAAGATCAGAGAACTTACCAGATGCATTCATCCTAAGTCATGAAACTGGCATTGGTGCACGACGTCTAGGGCCAGATGCAGAAGAGCTGATTCCTTTGGTTGATGCTTGGCCTGGAATCGCAAAGCAGGATGAGCTCAGACACACCTGAGACCCTCAAGCTGCTGACTCCTTTCTGTTTGGATCCTAGACTTTGAGCAACAGGCTCCTCAAAGATGGAGTGGCTAGGCAACTTCTTGTCCCTTCCTGGGGCTCAGATAGGCGAGGTACACCAAGTATTGTTTGGCAGAAGGGAATCTTCAGCCTTCAGTGGGAAGGAACTACTATCCCAAGTAGGTGACCTCACCTACTGTAAGAGACACCAGATCATGTGATATACAATAAAGCAAAAGCAAGATTAATTTTTTTTCGTTTGGTTGGCATGAGTTATCTGTCTGTCCTCATGCCAAGCCAACCGTCCAGGGACCAATGGTGTTGCCTGTTTTACTGCTGAGGGCCTTGGAACTCAGGGCCCAGGGGCTGGTTGTAGGTACTACAGATGCTAGACGGGAGAGAGCTGTGTTCAAATCCAAGCGTTGAATCCTTCTCGAATATCCAGTAAGAATAATTCCAAAGACCATGGTGGATTCCTGGAACCTAGTTTAGGACCGAGCACTGTCCATACTGTGTTTTTTTCCTTTATATGCAAACCTATGAAAAAATTTAATTATAAATTAGGTATAGTGTGATTTTAACAATGATGATGAAATGGAGGAATAATATTCTATAAATGTTCTCTCTCTCCTAAAATACCGCACTGTGCTCTTCCCGTCTCATAAAATGAAAATGTCTCTCTTCTGTTATCTTCAGATGTTTGGTGTTACTCTCTTGTGCCTTAGGGCCATTATCGAGTACAAAAAGTAAGCATTGGACGTAGTACTCTAGTACTTTGTAAGTTAATCTGCTAACGATAACTACGGAGTGGCTAACAGTCGGGTAGCATACAGCGCATGGATCCGTTGGGTTAGAGGATGGCTCGTGCCCCGAGCGGGAGAGAGCAGGACAATGCCAGGTTTCATGTACTGCTCGAGAAGGACGCGTGTATACTTACGATCTGTTCATCAACTTTCTCCATCTAATACCTTTGGAGCTTGTCTGACTGCTGGTCAATGAGAAGACAAAATGATAGGAGGAGACAGATAATGCAGAGAAATAGAGTTTAAATGAGGAGGGGGGAGGCAGAGCATGGGTTCCTCCATACTCAGCCCAGTGTCTTCAGGGAGGGAGTGAGTGCTGGTTTCCAAGCCTCTTCTGTATTTTAGTCAGTGTAGCGTACTGCAGCCGTGAACCGGGTAACCTCATCTACTCCGTTCCGCTCCCACAGAATCAGCTGTAGTTCAGATGTCTCTCCTCCTCCAAGTGGCTTCAGCCTTCGGAGTATGTAGCCTTCAAAGTCACTGAGGCAGAAGAAAAGAAAGGCAGACAAGACACATGGATCTTGGCTGCCTTGAACTGGAAAGGACCTCACATACACACACGCCACTCAGGGAAAGAAGACCGTCGATAACTAATGATTTCGGTCTAGCAAAGGAGGCGAGACGAATCTCAGGTCTGACTAGTTAATAAAATGACTCCAAATATCCTAACGCTTTTACCTCCTTCTTTCTTCCCCTGCAGGACAGAGCCCCAGAGCAACCTCCTGGTCCCAGCCCAGGATGGACCTTCAGAAAAGCTGGGCCAACATCTGGCCACTGAGGCCTTTGGTACCAACAGCTGGGGAAGAGACAAGTCCTGCAGGGAGCTGGGGCCTGCCAGAGCACACAGGTGAGATGCCGCGTCTCCTCTCGAGCCAACCGCAAGTTCGAGCTGAGCGTGTGGAGATAAAGTGGGCCTCTGTGACCCCTTCTCCCTGTCAAGTTCCCCTTTGAGGGCTTGAGTCAGGCGCTAACATTGTTTCTGTAGTGGGCCAGACAGCCGGTGTTTTAAGTCTGTGAATCCAATGGCTGATGTCCCAGCTATGTCTGTCCGGGAACTGAATGGGTGTACTGGAGTTCTAATGACAAGGTATTTATAAAACCAGGAGGCAGGCTGGACTCAGCCTGTGTGAGTTAGTTTCCTGTCGGTGTGACAGATACTTGAGAAAACAACATGAAGGAAGTTATTTTTGGCTCACGGCTTCGGAGGTCTTGCTCCACGGTCACGTGGCTCTGTTGTCACGTGGCTCTGTTGTTTCTGTGACGGTGTATGGGGAGGGAAGGAGAGAGAGAGAAAGTAGTGGGGTCTTTACACCCCTTCCCTGGGTGGGCCTCTCCCTTTTTCTACCTTATTTCCAGGCCTACCAAACACTGGGTGATGACACCCACATTCAGGGGAAGTCTTCTCTCCTTATATATATTCCCTTGTCAATCGTCTCTGGAAATACCCTCGCAGACACACCCACAAGTGTACTTGACCAGTCTTCCGGGCGTCACTCAATCCGATGACGTTGATATTCGAGCTTAACTACCACGCAGGTCCTTGGCTGTGGCGACGGTCTTACAGTCAGTGATAGAGCTTCTCTCTGGCCTGGCGATTCTCATACACAGTGAGCCTCAAGCAAGAATTTCAACCCGAAAGGTGTCCTGAGTTTCAGACTTTTGCAGTCATTCCGTAGCTCAGTTATTTAGCACGGCTTTTCAGTCACCACTGGATGACAGACACTGCTCTAGACCAACACCCAGAAGTGGCATTCACTGAGACTCATAAGGTGACACGATGACCAAGATACAGCAACCAGTTGGTCTTAAACTCTAGTCTGGGGACAGCAAGGTAAAGATGCTGGCTGGCTGGCAACCTGCTGACCTGGAGTAGAACCTGGGGCCCTCTGTGGTAGGAGGAAAGAACCAACCCCTGCAGGTTGTCCTCTGGTCTCCACACGCGCCGCCACACATGTACACGTGTGCATGTACAAAGACACACTAAATAGTCAAAAACGTACTAAACGAGTAAGCTCCTGTCTTTTTTAACCGTAACTCAGCAGTTCTCAGCCTGTGGGTAGAGACCCCTTTAGGGGCTGACCTACCCTTTGACAGGAGTTGCTCACCGTTATTGTCTCATCTGAATATGCTCATAACACCACCGTGTGTGTGTGTGTGTGTGTGTGTAGGTGCACGCTGGGGTAGTCCAGGGTGTGCAGAAGCCAGAGATCACGCAGGTGCTATTCCTCAGGCTCTTCCCACCTTGTATTCTGAGAAGGGGTCTCTCACAGGAACCAAGGGCTCTCCAAGTAGGTTAGGCTGGCTGGCTGGCTGGCAATCCCAAGATACCCATCTCTCTTTACTGCTCCATCTTTTTATTGCACGTACACAGCATGAAACTTGTGTGTGTGTGTGTGTGCGCGTGCACGCGTGTGTGTACCTGTGTGCATGTGTGTGTGTATGTCCGTGTGTGTGTGTACATGTGTGCACTTTTGTGTATGTGTGTGTGTGTGTGTGTGTACGTGTGTGTGTCACATTTTGAACGCAAGTCCACACCTCAGTCAAACAGCTGTAATGGGAATAGGGCTGTCTCCTTCTGAAGGTCAGGGCAAGGACTGAAATAGATCAGGCACCTTGGCAGGTACTAGTAACCAGAGTACCTGACAGAAAGAGAGCGTGGGAGGAAAGGTTTCTCTCAGCTCCTTGTTTCAGAGGTATTTCTAGTGATCGTGGTGGGTAAGGTCTAAAGGAATTGCCCCCTCGTTGGTGGTTAGGGTGTGAGGTGACTGCAGATGGCCAGGACAGAGTGCAGGGAGGGAGCTAGACCAGAACCGGGCCAGGTCTAACCTTCCAAGGCCCACCTCTGGTGACCTACTTCCATCAAGCAGGGTCCAACTCCTAAAGCTCGCGTGGCCTCCCCAAGATGGCTGCAGCAGCCAGGGAAGCAGAGTTCAGACAGGAGCTGTGGGGACATTTCAGATTCAAACCATAACAGGTACGTGTGGGTGCTGGCAGGTCTAGGGCATAGGATACCCTCAAAAAAGGAAAGAAAGAAAGAAAAGATAGGAAAATGCTAGTCAAGAGCATCAGAGAGCCAAGAGAGAAGATTCTAGACATGAACATCTAAAAGAAAAAACAATAGTAATTAACTGAGCCCTACACTGTGTCTGGGCCTCTCTTCCTCTGTGACCGAGTCTCTGAGGAGTTAAAAACCACAACAATGATGGCAATTATTGTGGTAATTATTTGCTAAGTAAACCATCATATTAGTGATAAGAGAAATCATACCGATTATACTTAATGACCGGACACGTTCCGAAGAGTCTGTCCTCAGAAGATCTTGTTGTCCAAACACCTAAGGGGAGACTTACACAAACCCAGAAGACACAGCACAGTCTGCACCTGAGCCGTGCGTCACGTCTGCACATCCGTGGTTAGCCTACAGCTCTGCGGGCAGCGGCGAAGGAAACAGCACAGGTTTTATTCACAGGAGCCAAACGACGAAGCCAAGGGACGCAGCAGACACTGAAGTAGAAAGGGCTCCGCTGTAAGCAGACGTTTCTTTAGGCTCCGATAATAAAAAGAGCGGCTACATAAGCCAGCGCTTTGATATCATGATCAAGCATTAGGTCCCGCACATAACTGTTCGCGCCGTATCTTCCCTGACTGGACACGCAGGAGATTGCCCCTCAGCATGGCCACGCATGCGCGAGTAACACCCCATGTTGCCAGGCCGCAAGTCGATAGTTTTTCAGTCCGTTACCATCTGATGGGACCACCATCTCGTCAGCTGGAATGATGCCAGGCGGCGTGTGACTGTCACACAACCCCCTTAACTACAAATGTACTCAGCGCCCCACCGAGTCACGTGACGGCAAACGTTATGACCCAGGTACCTGGTTTAATGCCCACCTCTTAGATGATGGCTGTACAACTTAGAAAATCTCTGAGCTAGGAAGGGGACTCGGGTGTCGATCCAGGTGTGTGTTTCCAGAACCATCATTTCCTACGCTGTTTTCTTCACCTTAAACCTCTGCAGGTTCAGCCTGTATGTGTGTGGAGCCGTGATCACACCCTTAACCACAGCACATTCTACAACTAGACATGTGACTGAGTACTTAGCGTCATCCGTGTGTGCTTAGCCTCTGCTGCTTTCACAATGTATGCCCTTAGCCCCTATGAACTGACTGCTGTCACTGACCACCATACAGGAAACGCCAGTGTCTGCAAGCATTGTGTACCCAACCCCTGCGTAGCACACTTCATAGAACCAGGGTAGGGAGAAGAGATGGGGAAACGTGGATCCTGGTGTGTGAAGGCTTTGGGACACTACGGAGGGACTGGTTGGTTGTAATTACTCCCAGACTTCAGTTCTACTGAATGTAAAGGCTTTCCCATTTTATCCTATTATTTAAACCCAAGTCTAGGATGCTGGTTCTCATATCCCTTGCCTCTTAGACTTTAAAAGTCTAGATGTTAGAGCTCGTGGTCCTAACAATGGAATCTTGCCTCATTTTGGATACACTTTTTAACTCCCCACCCAACTCCCAAGTTCCCAGCAGCTGCTGCTCTGAGTCGCGCTCCTTTGAAACAAGATGGCTCCCCACGTAGCCGGGCTCCTCCATCCATCACTCGGTCATTTGGCCAGCGCTCACTGGGTTCTTTCCGTGAGTCGAGAACACTTTGGGGGAAGAAAGCTGGAAGTGGCCCACTGTGTCTTTAAAAGCAGCTGGCTCCTTTTCTGGATGGTCTAGTGTGCTTTATAGCATGTAGGTGTGACTCAGTAGCCAGGGCTTGATTCTTGTGATGTTTATTTTTAACTTGCTGAAAGTGACTCTCTTGACAACATATATATATATATATATATATATATATATATATATATATATATATATATATATATCCATTTGTTGGTGGAGCAGAGGCTCTTACATTTAATCCCTTATCAGCCCTCCTGCCAACCCCAGTGATCCACAGTCTTCAAATGGAATGAAATACGACAGAGTTCCATGACGTCCTAAAGAGCTGGGCCATTTCCATCCGACCAGCCGCACGAATGTCTTTAGAAGGCAGCTGGTTTTGTGAAGCAGCTCTTGGAGCTGGAATCACATGGGTTTGAACCCCAGCTTAGACGATTCCCGGCTATGTGGCCCTGGGCGAGTCAGCTCAGCTCTCTGGATCTCCTTTTCTTCACCTGGGAACTGAAATAGCAAGAATCACTGGTCTCCTATGGAGGGTGGGAGGCTTTCTCAACAAAGTACCCTGCTTTGTACGTACAGGTCAGGGACCAGGTTGAAAAAGAAAGCAGAAAGGGGAGGCGTGGCGGCCCACAGTTGTAATCCAGGCCCTAGGGAAGTGGAGGCAGCCGGTCGCTGATGGCCACTGGTCACACTAGGCACCCAGCCTCACCTACTTGGTTGAGTTCCAGGCCAGTGAAAGATCCTTTCTCAAAACACAAACAAAAGTGGTGAGACCTGGTGAAGAACACCCCAATGGCCTGTGGCCTCCAAACACACTGCCTTCTAAATATCACATATCAAAACATGGAAAACTCTCGGGACATAATAAACACACCAGTGCTAATGTTGCTGCTTCTAAAATAATAATACTAGTTACCCCAGTAAGGGCCAACTGGGCCGCCATGCCTCCGTTCACAAGCCGTTTTCAATCGCAGCCATCTCTCTGGGCTACGGGATAGCGTTCCTCCTTAATCCCCGGAGCCTGCCCCAATTATAAAAGAAGATAACTTACCTTCATTTTAACCGCAGGCTGAGCGTTTGGATTTAATTGAACGGGAAATAATTATTCCTGAACAGTGGAGGGTTTTGAGGTTCTGCGAAGCAATGCTAAGATACGTATATCGTCACATTAGACTCGAGCAAACACACTTTTAATAATCGGCTCCCGCTTAACACGCCTTCCGCCTCCTGTGAAATTTACAGCAGGAAGTGTAGACGGGACGGATCGGGGAGGGAGTGGGCCAACTGCCGATTCATTATTTTTAAAGTGATTTATTTACCGGGGTGAGCCATTTGCAAATTCAATAATAAATCTATTAAGGGGCAGTTAACCTCTATAAACTCTGTTTTAAGCAATCAACTGGCGTTGGGGTAACTACAGTGTCTGTCTCATCAGGTGGGCATTAAGTCCTTGTTAGAGACGCTTAAACCGGGGTCTGAGTGAATCAGCCATGAGGTGGCAATTAGGTGTTCACGACGGGTCCTTGGTTCTCCAGGGAGCTGGGTGCTTTCCTTCCTCTGGCAGCGACAGCCCTGGCCAGGGAGCCCAGGGATGCTCTCACCTGTGACTTTTCCTTTCTTTCAGTGCGTCTCAAGACAGAGACCTGACACCACCACCTTCCTCCAGGGGGAAAAAGAAAAAGAAGAAATCGTCGAGGAAGAAGAGAAGGAGGTGAGACTCTGAGACTGGAGAAGGGACAGAATAGGAGCAATGAGGGGCTTAGAGACTGTCAGTGACTCCATCTTGGGTTCAGACACCTTCTTTGCCTCTTAACTACGTGAGTGATGTTGGACTTCACCTTTCTGTGCCTTTGTTTTAACCTCTTCTGCAAACGGTAATAATCCAGACCTCGTGGGATTCTGTGAAAACTAAGAGAAATGAGGGTGAATGTGGTGGCTCATGCCATTTGGGAATCTGAGGCAGGAAGATTGCTACGAGTTTGAGGTCAGCCTGGGCTACATAGTACAGTCTAGGTCATCCTGAGCTACAAAGTAACACCCTGTATCACAAAAGGAGGAAGAGGAGGAGGAAAATATGGGGGCAGCTGCCACAGCTTTTAGCAACTGTGACCAATTAATAAGAAACAGTTATCACCCTGGGTGTTGGACTTGAGGGGCTAAAGCAGAGGGCAGAGGCTTATGCCAAACACCTTGGTACCCACTTTCCCTTCACTCCTGGCCACACTCTGCCAGACAAGCATTATTATGCCCGTTTCAGAGATGAGAAGATAAAGGCTCATAGGGTGGGATGACAGAATCCACATTGGGCTTGATTCCCAGGATCTTCTCCTGATCTAAGGTTAACATTTTATATGAATACCAGCTCATGGCTCTTTGGAGCTGCATGAATTTCTTTCTACACACAATTCTTTCAAGACGATTTTATAATTAAAACATTACATTACCGGAATCTCTCACAGGCTGAGTAAAACCTTGTCCAGCAGTCTGGCTGCAGGGGAGCCAGGGTCCCACCAAGCCTCCCAGGCGGTGTTTAGAGACGCCTGCAGGGGGCAGCAGCGAGCAATGCCTGGCCGGCTTGGGCCTGGATCCAGGTTTGCAAAGGCTTCCCCATCACTCCTGCTTAGCCCCGCTTCTTAAAGATGGACCCAGATAGGACTCAGTGGGGAGTGCGGGTGACATCCCCACAGCCCCCATTGCAAGGCATGGGGTGTACTCGGGGTGAGTTGTCCCCTGATTTTAGACGTGCACAGAACTTAGAGGAAATGGCGCGCCCTGGGTTCTCTGAGCCTGGGAAGGCTTTAGAAACTGGGATGTTTCCTATCAAAATATGGATTTCTGGAGTCTTCTATGGGAAAGGCTGGGGCTTCATCTCACGCCGAGCCCCAACCCCCACCCGAGGGGCGGAGGCAGCTGCTCACCACTCCCTACTGTCTTCCCACCAGCCTGCTTCATTCATCTACCTTATTAGAGAGGCTGCAGGCGCTAAGCTTGCAGCCTCCATTTCAAGCCTTCCCGCAGTGGCGGCATTGAGGAAATAAGGCAAGAGACAAGCTGTGAGCCTGTGGTGGAGTCGAGAGGGGGAGATCAGGTCACCCTAGTGTCAGGCAGAGTCATCGCTATGGCCACAGGGAGGGTAACTGTTTCTCGCGTGACCTCTGGAGGCCCCACCCGCGCTATGACTGCGGGGACAGCCTTACCAAGGAGACAGCAGAGAGCCTACCACAGAATGTGAGGCCAAGAAAGCCTTTTCGGCTTCACCAAGAGGGTCACTATGGGATGATGCTGTTAGGAACAAAACCTAGGGTTCAGGGAGAATTCTGTTCCCATCTCAGACCATCCATGTCTTGGCTGTGTGTCTTTGGGCAGGTCGCTTTACCACTCCGAGTCTTACTTTTGTTATCTGCATAAGAAGGCTTAAATGGGGTAAGGCAAATCACATAAAAGCGAGCTACCATCAGTCCGGGGGTTGTCCCTGTTATGGCCCCCAGAAGAGCTGAGACCTTATGTCCAATGGAGAAGGGATCCATGGCAACCTGTCTCCCTCCTGCAGGTCCCCGTCCTACAGCCCATCGCCTGTCAAGAAGAAGAAGAAGAAAAGCTCCAAGAAGCATAAGCGACACAGGTACTGTCCTTTCTGCTCCCCAAACAGGGATGCCCCAGGCGCAGCAGGGCTCCAAAGGTCGCCGGAAGAACCTCAAGTCGTCTATGTAGTACACTCTTGGGGGCGCGGGGAGGGGGGGGGAGACAAGGATCCATTAATCTAACTCAGACCAGAGAGGGCAACTGATTCAAAGAAAGCAGGAGGGTTTGGGGGACCAGCCAGGCCAGACTAAGGGGCGGAGAGCTGAGAGAACCCAGTCAGTTCCTCCTGCTTCCTGGTCCATTTCTGCCATATCATAGACCAAGCCTCAGAAGCAGACAATGACATCGTTTCCTCAGTCCAGGGAAAAGCCTGTGTGTAGCTCTGTGTCCTAGAGGGTGGGGTCACATGACGTCCAGAGCTTCCCCCCCACCCTGGGTAGGGAGCTAGGGGCGTCATGGAAAGGACTTAGGATTTGGACTTTCAGTCCACATGCATGCACATACGTATATTTAATAGAAAGAAAAAAAGACCAGAAATGAGTGTGGCCAAGTCACCATGTTATAATTGAGAAATTTTGCAATACAAAAATCCCACAGTGCCATTCTTCTGTGGAGAGCTCCTCTTCACGGAGCCAGTTCCCATGGCCGCCAGCCTACTCTTTATGCCGACTAAGCCTTGCGGTTGGCTGCGGATTTTAGGGAAAGAATGGCTTGTGACTTACTCTTGTTGATCCACGTCTTCCAACGCCCCTATATGGTTTAGTTGGGTGCAGTGACCAAAGGTCAGAGGCCATCTGGGTTTTCCTGCCCATTTTAAAGTGGCACCAAATAAGAGTTTTCTCAGTCTGAGGAATGTCTTTAACTCAGTTTGGTCTCCGTGGCTGTACCACCACCTGTCCAGAATTTCCGGTTGAGCGGAGGTTGTTGGTCGTTAGTGAGATATGCTTAATTTAGAGTCACAAATCATCCCAACCATGGAGCCTGTAGCTAAGGCAAGGGTGTGCCCATGTGTGTAGGCGGGCTCCTCACCTGCCTGTGCTGGTCCCGGGGTGAGGGGAGAACCTGAAAGCCAGGTGGCCTCTCACTCAAGGCCTGCAATCCCAGGTTCTTATGAATCTGAGGCAACAGGTCACAAGTTCAAGACCAGCCTGGGCAATTTTAGTGAGACCCTGGAGAGAGAGGAGGGCAGGGGAGAATGAATATTCTGGACCTTCCTAAAGCCATCTCCTGGGCACCCCTCCCTCCTATCTTCGCCAAGTCTGAGTCCATGGAATGTTTGTAGGTGGTGGCTCAGGATAGGAGGAGCACTGGGCTTTTCCTTTTGTTAATATCAGAGTTTGAGACCTTTTTAAAGACTGCATTTTTCACATCTCTCACACTCAAGATTCTGGGCCTCACAAACAAAGCAGGGAGCAAATCCAGTTACTGCCTTCCAAGTGTTCTGTCCACTGGCTCAGTGGTGACTATGGGGTGAAGGGCAGAGGTGACCAGGCAATAGCGTCCAGGCAATCTGGACGGTCCTCCAGATTGTACAATAGAGGACGGACAGATGAAGTTGTACATGCTGAGAGCTTACTACAGAGCCAGACGCATGGCAGGAGTTCTGATCTCGGAGGTCCATGATGATGGCAAGGGGAGGAGGGGGATGAAGAGGAGAGGACTTGGGGAGCAGAGCACACTTTCTTGTGCTCTCCAGGTCCATGGCGGGGGGTGGCTTGGTGATAATTTTGCATGAGCAGTGGTGGGCTTTGACCCGAAACTCAGTACGTAAGATGCTATTTCCCACGTGTAGGCTTTGTGTTCTTCGAAATCTGATTGGGGAGGAGGTTTGGGTAGTGGTCCTGGGAGGCAGGACCCCATCATCCCAGGAGAGATGCTCAGACTCACCTGTGCTTACTCTCCTCTCTCCCTCCGAATCAGGTCTTTCTCCAAGAAAAGGAGACACAGGTAAGATTCTCTCTGCTTCTGGGTGTTTGCTTGGCCTTCTGCTCAGGTGGGCTCCCAGCTTCCATCACTGTGATCTTCCTGGGCCTCAGTTTCCTGCAAAATGAAATCCGGTGTTGATTTCTCAGAATACTTATAGCTGGCTCTCAACGTCTATGGGGCTGTGTATTGCTCCTGGGCTAAGCTCTTTCCAGACATCAAGGCTCTTAGGAGACACAGGCCCCACCACTTTCTTGTATGTGGGCATAGAGGCCAGAGAACATGGCCGGAGCAACATAAAGCTACCACCTAGAGGGACCCATCCTTAGCCCCTTCCACAACCCATCTCAACCTTCAGCAGTGGGTGCGTTTATGGTTCCCACTTGACAGATGGAGAAACTGAGACAAGAGAGGCCAGGACCACAACCAAAATTCAAAGCCAAATCTCTCAGATCGAGGACGTATACAGGCCGCAGTGGCTTCTTCTAGCCACATCTAGAGCAGTGCTGAGAAGGGTCGCTGGTTGCCAGAGAGAGCCAGCCACACAGCTTAAGCCGCGGCTTCCCCCTTACCTAGTTGAGGTAAGTGACCTCAGAGAGGTCACCTCAGAAACAGGCAGGATTCAAGCCTGGCGTGTTATCAGTAATTGAGATGAACCCAGTCTGGCTTTGGCTGACAGGCTTACTTTCTCAGACCTCTGCTTGTCTACGCTGGGACCCTGGTGCTTGAATGATCGTGGGCAGAACGTTTATAATCCACCAGACTCATGTGCCTACCTATCTCTGCCGGTATTCCCTTGCCTTCTAAACTGATCGACCAGCAGTCCCAGGAGACCATGGTCTGGGCCACACCCCAGCTCAGCTGTGTGATCCTGCCCAAGGGTCTTAGCCCAGCAGAGCTTTCATTTCTACAGCTCTTACAAACCCTGCCTCCATCCATAGGCGATGGGTTCACACAGAGCGTCTAGCCCAGCCCCCGGTGTGGACTGAGGCCACACACAGCAGGGCAGGTGTTGTTTGTGTGGCCTCCTCAGTGCCCTGTTGTGAGCCAGATACCTGGCCTACCTTGTTGGCATTTTAACAACCTCCCTGGGCTTAATCTTGAACTGCTTTCGGTGCTGTGTTTTCGCCTTTCAATTAACCGGCCGCTTCTCATTCAGCTCCTGTAGCCCTAAGAGCAAACGACGGGAAGAGAAGAGGCACAAAAAACAGTGAGTAGGCAGATGCCACTGTGCAGTTTGAGGGGGTGAAGGGAGGGAAGAAAGGGGGGATCTTGCGATCACTTGAAAGTGAGGGTTGGGGTATGCATGAGGACACAGGGTGTAGATGTGCTTTGTGGGTGTGTGCATGTGTTTTTTGATGTACCATGTATGTCTTCCACGCATCTCTTTGTACGTAGTGTGCACATCACCTATAAACGTCCGTACATTTTTATGTCATGCAAACATCTGTGCCGCTGGTCTGTACAGTGCATGCATTGCATGCGTTCCAGCTGTGTTTACATGAATACATTCGTGTGTATGAGTGTGGTCGCAAACAGCATTCACGCAGGTGCACTGTGGGCCCACGAGCGTGAATTCTGTTTGCTCTCTACGCACTGTATACTGGGGCCTGTGGCGTTCCTTGTCTGCGTAGTGTGCGCATGGGTGAACAAGCACCAACCATGTGCGTACTCTAGCTGCTGGTTTACAGTACAGCACGCCCTGCGAGCCCCGCGCCCAGCTGTTTCACAGTTTATAGATGGTAGTAGAAATTCAAATCAGCCAGTACTGCCTGCAGAGTTCCATTCCCCATCAAATTAAAAGTAAATTTGGTTACAACCCACCTACTTTATACCCTGTAAACATTAGCGCAATGTGTTTTCCAATCAACTAATATTTTACCTCCCGCCAAGAAGCATCCACAGAGAGGATCAAAGACAATAGGATGAAAAGAGATCAGCTTCTGAAGAGGAAAGGGAGCGTCGGGGCCACAGAGGGAGGGTGCTCAGCTCCGCTGCCTCAAAGGGTCCCTTTACTCAAGGTCGGCAGCGAGGAGGACATTTCAGTCCGTACCACAAAGACACAGAACACGCTCTAGACGGAAGGAGAGACTCCAGTAAGATCAGGGAAGAACTTCCCCGACTAACCAATCTGTTTAAAGGAAGTCACCAAGAGGAAATCACTAACCATACGACTCCCTCTACGACCCCCTGAAGGTGGTCTGACTCTCACCCCACTGTAAAGACAAGTCCCAGAGCTGGTGACACGAGTATGTTTTAACCAGGGAGTCTGGCTCTGGGGCTGTCGCCTTTAGCACGTACCGTATGTTCGCTTCGGGCCTCACGCGCACTGGGAGGACTGGAATAATGACCTCATTGAGGTCGTCACCCTCTCCAGTGGGACAAGCTGGAAGAGCCCCAGCGTTGTTAGCGGTTCACCATCGGAAAGCTGGGCAAACCACAAGAGGCAGGGCAGAGAGCAAGAAACCCAGGGGCTTCCAGGAATCAGAGTAGCTTCCTTGTACCCAGCATGCCTTAGTGGGGCCCTGGCATGCGGTGGTTGAGCACAGGGGAAGGCGTGGGAGAGCGGTTGGTGGAAGATGAATGCGTGGAGCATGGCGAGGGCACCGGTGTAAAAGAATGGGGCTTAGTAGTGAGGGTGGCTTCCTGCAGGAGAGATGCAGGCTGGAGCTGGGAAGGCTCCAGCTAGGAGCCTAGGCTGCAGGGCAGGCATGTGGTTTCAACTCTCTGTACCACGAGAACAGAGAGAGAGAGGGCTCACCATCAACTGTTACAAAGATCTCAGAGCCCGTGGGAGGAAAATGCTTCTGACACAATGCCTAGGGCGGAAGATGTGTTAGACAGGAATGACCTGAACTCGTAGCCATCTTCCTCCAGAAGGTTGACTGAGCCAGAGCTGAGTTACACACCCATGGTCGCTTGAGTCTGACAGGTCAGTGCAGAAGACGTTGGACGGCTAGGCCAATGGAGAGCCAGGCAGGGCCAGCTCCTGAAAGAGCTTGGGCTTCAAGGCCAGAGTCTGGACGAGTTATAAAGGCAGTGGGGAGGGGGGGTTAAGCAGGGAAAGGATGTGGCCTGACACTTGTACCAGAAGAACTGAATTCCTTGCTGAGATAGATTCCGAAGCCACTCACATTCCGTACAGCCTTCATTTTTGTGTGGGTTTTAGAGAGGGTCTTACTATGTAGCCCAGGCTTAAACCCACGGTGATCATCCTGCCTCAGCTTCCCAAGTACTGGGATTCAGTGTGCGCCACCACACCTGACTTTCCTTGTTCATCGTCAGATTGGGACCCATCCTTAGGAGTATCTGAAGTGAGCTGGGGTGACCCTGCTGTTAATGGTGGGGTTCTTACCATGGATGGTGTTGGTCGCAGCCTGTGTTGTCAAGCTTTGACCCTACCCTAAGGGTCCGGACTCCACATCCCGGGTCCAGGGTCACAAACTGATAGCTGACGGGCCCAATAGACTCTGCAAGTTCATTTCGTACGCACCAAGGTTATCTTAAAGGCGTGTCTCTTTAAGTCAGGAATATTTTACATTAGACAGTCTGTGTATGTTTCTCCGTGTGCATGAAACATCGGAGGGTCCAGTAGGCTGGAGGCACGACAGACCTCTCACTTCAGCCCGGGCCATAGATGAGCATTTTGCTAGTCCCTGGCTGGCCTTTGAAATGAGTGAAATTCAGATTCCTGACCTTGGGAGGAACAAGGGAGGCTTGGGGTGACTTCCTGCACCAGGCCTGCTTCTAGCATGAGGACCAGTCTCAAGTCAACTGTCATCCCCACACCCCACAAAGGCCCCTTTCCCATCCCTGTGCTCAGCGGGGTAGAGACCCCCTCAGACCCAGGCAGGAAGCTGGGAGGTGCGCTCCTCTGGGAGCAACCTAGACTACTCTTGGGTGTGAATGGGATTTGTGTATCACAAGATCAAAATCAATGTCTCTCTCTCCTCTCTCCCTCCTCACCCCAAGATCTCGAAGTCGGAAGTCTCACCGTCATAGACACCGCCGTTGCCCCTCGAGGTCCCAGAGCTCAGAACTGCGCTCCTCCAGCTGCGAGAGCAGGTGAGTCCTTTGTCCCAGCCCATCAGCCCCAAGGATGCTTGACCCAGGCTCTATCCCACGCTGAGTGGCTACACCACTCTCCAGGCCAGAGTTGTCCCTGCTTCCTGTCAGCAGCTGCAGGCACAAGGAGTCTGCTGCTTCCTTCAGAAGAGGCACCACGGTAGCCCCCTTTGGGATGCAAGCTTGCTAAGTGAGTCAGTCATACCGACTCACACGACCCTCTACAGTCCCTTGAGGTCAGGCTCTTCGTCCCAGTGTGAAGATGAGGAAACTGAGGCACGAGGGCTTTAACTTAGCAACTGAGTGACACAGTTAATAGAAAGTCCAGGGCCAAACTCCCTGGTTTTAACGTTAGCCGTGTCGCTCAGTTAAGTAGCGAGAATTCTACTACAGAGAATTCTCAGCAGAACAGAGAAGCCAGGCCACCTATGGAAGGACAGAAAGTACTCTTGTGGATGAGGAGAGGGAGAGAAAGGAGGTCTTATCATTGAACATTTGGAATTGTGGATGTGTGTCAGCCGGCTCCTGACGTCAGGGGCCCTTTCATTTAAGTGCTCATTCACGACACCCCAGGACTGGAACGTCTCTGGCAGGGCCTGACCTTATTTCAGTGGAGGAATATGAGGAGGATCAAGAAGAGCAGGGAGGAGACTGTTTATCTGAGCCAGAGGGGCTGACTTACGACCTTCCTCTCTGTGACCCCGAGGTACAGTGTGCTTGACGAGACTATATTGTCTGCGCTTTGTGGTCCCCTCGGGATTGTCTCTTGAAAAAATCCTGAATGCCTGGGTCCCACCCTCTAGTCACCCCACCAGGGCAGAAAGACTGCACAGTCTCCCAGGGAACACGAACACGGAACAGGTATCAGAAACTGCGACCGAGGCCCTGGCACGCACAGGGCAGAGCCCAGATGGAGGGAGACAGAAGCGGACGGGCGCATGCGCTCCGGCCAGGCGGTGCTCACAGCCTCAATGTCGTCCGCTCTCGCTCTCAGCTGGCTCAATGCCTCACTCTGACACCATCCGTCCCAGAGCAACGCCCCTGTACCACCCGCCACTAGCCCCAGTGCTCCAAAGTGACACCCTGTTACAGTCAGGTCCCGGCTTGCTTTGACTGAGCTGAGCCTCTGCCCCTGGGTCGACCAGCTCTCAGAGGATGACCGAGGGTCACAACAGGTTGCCTGCTTAGAGAAATGGCTGGCATCACAAGCTCTGTCTTCTGTGCTCCCTAGTGCCTAGGACCAGCAAGAGCTGGTTATGTGGGTCATACACGCAGGAGAATGATCTGGAAGAGTCAGGGCAGGGAGACAGTCCAGAAACAGAATCAGAGGAGATGGTGAAAATTCCTGCCCAGGTTTGGTCATTTTTAAACTGTGTCAGGCAAGAACCGAAACATCTTTGACCCTCATCAAACGGGAAAGTGACACCCACTCCGCCTATGTCTTCAGGGAGAGGTGTGAGGATTGCAGGTCACTTCAAATTCACATGGGGTTGATTGTGTGATGACTACCGTAGATCAGAGAGTCCACATGTGGATATTCAAGGGAGCGGTTCTCAACCTGTGGGTCGTGACCATCAAAAAACACATATTTCCGAACTGAGATACTGCTCCGTGGCAAATTACAGTTATGAAGTAGCAATGAAAATAATCTTATGGTCGAGGGTCGCAGCGTTAGGAAGGTTGAGAACCGCTGCCCTGAGGGATCAGACATGCCTTTGGTCTCCACAGCAGACAGGACAGCAGATCCTGCTTACACAAGGGATCTGTCATTTGTATCGGTCACATTTCCATCAGTGTTTGGGGTGATGCTCAGTAGGACGGCTCTAGTTCACAAACGGAGCTTCCGAAATACATGAAGATGACGCATGCGCACACATGGAAATATAGGCAGCCATGCGTAATTATACAGAATCACAGAAGGGACCTCTTTTATCTTTATGGCTATACCCCATTAATTCGTGTTAAATGAACAAACAGGAGAATAACTAAATAGACAGGAGGGGGTAGATGGATGGGCATACACACGACCCAGCAGTTTTACACACACACACACACACGCTGTCATTCTCAGATGACACGTGGGTTTCCCAGCCTTCTTTCCGCCGTGCTCACTTCAGAAGGCCTTTAGAAATCTCCTCCTTGCTCCCCAGGCACCGAGGCCGATCTCCCGAGGAAGGGCGGAAATCCCACCGAACACACTCCCGCCGCTGCTCCAAGAACCACTGCAAGGTCAGCAGCCCAGAGGCCCGGTCCAGCCACCTGCCCAGCCAGCCCCTCCAGAGGCTCGGCTTCCTGTCAGCCAGGGGTGTAGTAAGTATTCCGCACAGCCCCTCCGCCAGCCTTGGCGTGACTCTTGTGGGAGGTGGAGGTCCAAGTTCAGGGCAGTGTGTGTATGATATCTTTTAATTCAGTTTGGGTAAAATTTCCCACTCGCTCCAGATCTCATTACCGATTAACAAAATGATCATTCACCAGCCTCTGACAGCACTCGGCTTGGGGACTTGGGAGCGGAGGGAGAAAAATTAAAATACCTAGGCTATTTCAGGGGGATGTTGAAACACAGATGCCGGCCTCCGCATGACGTGTGTGAAATGCATACAGCTTTCTCAGGGGCAGGAGGAAGAAAAGGGCCTTTGACGTGGGAAAGGGACTTTGGCTCTTATATAAAGTCTGCATTTCTTGTGCCAGCTGGCTGGCAGCATTGATCGCAAGCTGGGATCTGATTCCTCCTGTAAATTTGAGCTTGCAGCACATGACCTGTGTCTTACGTGTTGAGGGCAGAGCTTCCATCACTCATCCCTCCCACAGATGAGGCAGAAATATCAAAGTTCAGAGAGGGTCAGATCTGGGGCAGAGTCACAGAGTGAGACAACAATGAATCCAACTTAGTGACCAAGCAATGAATAAAAGCATAAAACCCTCCCTCATGTCAACAAGAAGGAAGCAGTGTGTGACCTCAAACACCTTGGTGTGGGACGGATCTGAATTTAAGACTAGCTTCACGTATTCCCAGCCATGTGGCTTTGGGCGAGTTGCATCACCTCAGTTTCCTTACTGGGTAAGCTTGAGGCACTGATCTCATTTGAGGTGGTTGGGACTAGCGAATAAGAGGAAGTATGTGGAGGCCTTTTGTGGACTCTGAGGGGACACAGACACAAACAGGAAGAGAGTCAGCCTCGACACAGCACAAGATAGACAGCAGCTACATGAGAACTTAAACATGCAAGGAGATGTCCCCTGAGAAAGATGAGGTAGAAGCGAGGAAGAGTTGTGGGAAGGTCAGAGGGGAGCAGTGATAAGCAACACAGGGGCCTGGTTGACACATCTGGTATTTCCAGTGAGGCTCTGGAAATCTTTTCTTCACATCAAGGCAACTCCTGTCACTAGAGTCTAACTTGATCCAATCTTCTGCTTGTCTGGCAGCACCCTGGACTCTCCCTAAGTACCTTTTTCTCAAAGATGTCTGTGGATACTGAGAACATGAAAGTGTCAAACACCCTGCATTCGCTCATCTCTGAATGCCCTAAAGGATTCCAGAGGCCAGGGGTCAAGTCTTGACTAATCAACTAAGTAACACACGTCCACAAGCCTCAGCTTTCCTCAACTAGGAAATAGGTGTTATTACTTCACTTGTGGAAGAAGTATAAGTGATGATAGATGAGCAGTAAGAGACAGAAGAATGTTCCTGAATTATCGATAGCTGGCTAGACTTCCTGTTGTATCCTACCTAGAAGTCCCAAGTGGCCTTAGCTACAATGTGCCAGTGACAATCTTACTTAAATTTTCTCACCTGCCTGAAATGGTTTCCCACAAGCTCAAATGTGTGAAGATGTTGCCCAAAACCACATCTGCCTCCCGTCACTTACCAGTTATGTTACCAAACTGGCTCTTGACAGTTTCTTTCCTAGAACATAGGCTCTTGGTGGCTGTGAGGTGCAATGCTCCATGTTTTCCCCAAGAGCATCTGTGTCCCTCAGGAACTGAACCCCTGTCAGAAGAGCTGAAAGCCAGGCCTCATCTTTATATTCAAGGAAGAGGCCTTAAGAGCTCACCTCTCTCCCATTGTCTTGGTTATCAAGAATAAAACTGGAGATCCATAAGAGAAATAACTTTGGCAAGGTGGGGTTGTTAAAAACAGGGGATAATGATTATACAGCCAAATCCTCTATACGCTCAAAGTTCAACTGTAAAAAATAGATAATATATACACATACATTCACTCATACATGCATGCATACGCATACATACATACAGCTTCTTCTTCAAAAGACAATCATTGAGCCTAATGCTTGGTCCAGGACAAAACTCAAATAATATTCTAGATCCCTTCTGTGGAACCTTGAGCTTGTCATATCACCTCTCTATGTCTGTTTCCTCAAACTCATTAGGTCATCATGACTTGCTGTAAATAAACATTTTAGAATGCAATTGGTGAGTGGAAAATTCTATATAATGCCTGCAGCATCATAGGTACAACAGCCAGGGAAATAGAGGTCACAGTAATAACTAAAGTTTAGTTCCCAGCTTGGGAAAGCCAATGGGTAAACTGGGATGAGATTCAGGGTCCTGCTTCCTGAAGGATTTTCTTACCATCATAAACAATGGCTGTGTCCAGCATGGCTACACTCTCACCCCACGTGAGGTCATCTGGCTCCTAGGAGCATTAAATACCTTCCAAAATATGACCCCATGTTCCCACTGTAGTTGGCCCTTTTTTTGTCATTACAAAGGCAGAAATGAATATCCCAGGTATATCACAGGCTTCCCAAGAGTTCCAGCCCTGATTTTTCTCCATTAGATAAAACAGCAAAGCCATTTGCACTAAATCATATATCAATTCATTCTTTCAAGTCTATCCACATCTACTGAGCATCTATAGAAGGTCGGGCTTGGATTTGGCTCTGGAGATTTGATGAACAGGGAAGAAAGTCTGTGCCTGCTAAGGAGGAAGATGGACTAGGTGACAACAGTGAAAGGTTGGGCATGACAATGGATAGTGAGACGAGGCAGAAGCTGTCTGTCAAGAAAGGGCATTAGGATTGGGGAAGGCAGAGAAGGTAATGGAGACCCGGAAAACTAAATATGAACAGGATTTAGCCAATGGAAAGGAAAACTGAAGACTGGAGGTAGGGTTTGCGATCGAGTATCAGGACAAGACACAGATGTTAGAGATGAATAGGAGACTTTAGAGCCTCCTGTGCCCCAGGTCCCAGCATTGCATACATGTAGCTCTTTAGAAAACAGTCAAGAGACAGGTGGATGACATCAAAGGAATTTTTTGCATACATGACTATGCAAATTAAGGCCTCAACTTTGAACTGAATCCTGGTTGGTTAAAGGTGATCAGAGGCTCTCTCTGGCTTGGTCACTGAGCATCTCAAGGAACCAGCCAGCAGTCAGAGTAATTAGAGCAGGATCACGGCCATGGGTTCTAGTCCTTCCTATGCTTGTTAAGACAGGCAAATGATTATACACACATTGGTAAATAGGTTATCTCACCACCTCATCCCATCCCCAGATAGCCAATTATCCCTTCCCTCCCCTGACAACCTTCCAGTCCACTACAAAGTAATACCAATCCATTGCAGTGCCAAGGCTGCCTTCCAATGGGATATACTTGACATTCAAGTAGCTGCTGACTGCTCTAAGTATCACTCATGGCAGTGGTGGGAGGAAGTACAATATGTAGTGGAGGCATCAGACACTTGGGTCTTGCTGTCTGAGAGGGATTTATGACAAGAGGATATTTGAGCTGGGCACTGAAGGATGGGTAGGAGTTTATCAATTTGAAATGACTCATTTGTAGAAGGAAATGGAGTATCATCATGTGGCAGGTGCCACCACCTATTTTGCATAGTTATTATCACCCATTTCGTAGATGGAAAAGTGAGGCTCGGGGAGGCACAATAACCCAGGAAGGTAGCACAATTGAGAGGGTGACAGGTGGCAGGGATGTTGGCCACCCCGAGTGTTTGGTGGAGGCCTTTCTCTTCCTGCGGCGTGGACATTCTCCATCAAGCCTCTCATAACTGCCCAGGGGGGAGCTAGAGAAAGGACTGACCCAGAGCCAAGGAGAAAGGCAAGCACCTATTCCTTCCTCCTCCTCCAATGAGGGCCAACAGTGGTCCTGTATCACTCACGTGCAGAGTGTAGCAGAGATGCCAACAGACGAAAGGAGAATGTGGAGTCTGTTGAAGAGAGTTTTGTAAAATGTTAAGCTGAGGAAGGCAAAAGAGTCCCTGTGATTAAAACCCGGGCTTTGGAGCACCTACTATGTAACTGTTCTTCTCTAAGCACCTACTATGTGCTAGGATAGATGGTTTACGCGCGCCACTGCCTCATGTTTTTATTATAGCTCGTCAAGAGACAACACGTCTACTATAGAATGAGAAAGCCGTGGCCTAGAAAAATCAAAGGCAGCTACTTCTTGTAGAAGCCAGAGAGCCTGACCTGGAGAGCTGGGTACTTAATTACATGTAAATATCATCGTGGGATAATTATCTCAAACTATTTCCGTGGTCCATGAGACACGGTATCTATTCACTTATTAAGATACACAGTAAGCACAGGAGAGACAGCTCAGTCAGTACCCCAAAGCTTTGGATCCCTAGCACCCATGGAAAAGCTAAGCACAATGGTATGTGCCTGTGACCCCAAAACAGGGAGGAAAGATACGAGAGGGCCCCTGGGGCTTGCTTGCCGGACAGTCTAGCTGAACTGGTGACCTCCAGGATCATTGAGAGACCAAAAAGATGCGTCGATCGGTCGAGAGAGAAAGACAGAGATTGAGGCTTGAGGTACAGAGGATCCAGAAGACACCTGACATTGACGTTTGGCTTCCACGTGCATGCCCACACGCGTGAGCATGAACATGCACACAAACATACATGCAGTAACAATAATAGCAAGAGTATTGATAATATCGATAAGAATAACTATGTACTCCGACCATGTGTCCGGCATTTACTGTGTGAAAACTCATTTCAAAGCTTGGGCTCTCACATCACACATATCGTAGAGGCTAACGTGATTTGTTAACCACAGGAGCTTTTTAAAGACTTGGCTCCAAATAAACCCAGCAATGACCTTTCTGGCCCCCAAACCCACCACTGAACTTGACAGCAACCCTTGGAGAAAGACATGTTGGAACTGTGCCTCTCGTTCTATAGACAGGAAAGGCGAGGCTGAGAACTGGCCATGGCAGGCACTGACCCGTGGACCCCTCCACCCAGGCTCATCTTGCTCTCTCCCTTGGGAGCCTTGGCACCCAAGCTCTTTACCACAGGAGAGAGGAGACACAGTCCTGAACAGGGAGGTGACACGTGGGGACTCGGGGATGAGAAATGACATAGCATAGTCAAGATTTACCTTTGCTGAGTAAGAAAAGAAGAAACGACCATCTTTTTTTTTTTTTTTTTATCAGCTAAGAATCATTTCACCATCAGAAGAGGTAGGAAGGGCATGACCTTGGGGGGGAAAAATGCCTCTTTAAGCTGAACAAAATTTACCTGGGTAGAAAACTCATTTATTGAGCTTACTTCATATTCCTTTCAACCTGGGCTGGGGGGAAAAAAATGTCTAACAAGGTTTATATGGAGAACTTCAAAAGCTGGTAGACAGGGAGCCCTCCAGTGAGGCTTGTGAGAAAGGACCACCAAGAAGCTCTCACTGCTTTCTGAGTCTCACTGAAAGGGAAGGAAGAAGGAGCCCAGCCACCTCCCCTTACCAGTGTCAGCTGCAGAGCTCGGTGCCCAAGTCCTAAGAACTCTCTTTTCCTTAGCCCCAGAAAATCAATCTCTCCCCATCCACCCTCCCCTTGCTGCCTTCCCAGATGAACCTCAACAGGTCAAGGAATCCATTCTTTTGCTCTCTTTCTAATAAGTGTCAAAGAAGGAGGAAGGCTAGCAAGGAGAACACCCCTGCTGTCTTGGAGAGACAAAGGGATTGTTTTCTTAAGGAACAAACCGTGCTCTGCCTCATAGCATGTGAGATTTCCCAGCTCCCCATATGGCAGAGCAGCAGAAAGAAATTTATAGCCCCCGCTCTCCATGGGGCCATTTGAAGCCCCGTAAATGGACTTGTTCAGTTTAATTGAAATTCTCCTCTTGATTGTATTTTTGTAACCTATTAGACAGAGCTGCCTCTTGATCTCGGAATTCAGCCGAAATTAAATTTTGAAGTGTAAGTGAGAGGTTGCCTTTCCCCCTCTCAGTTCTTGATTAAATAATGATTTGAAACAAAAACAATAAATAACTGTGCCGGCTCCCCTGGAGGGCTGAGAGATTCCCAGAAAAGTGCAGGGGAACTGCAACTCCTACAGGGGGGATTTAATTAATTATTAGGAAAGCCCAAGTGTTAGCACTGTGTTAAGGAACCAGGAGATGGAGTGAGAGGGTGCGTGCAAGACTGAAAGAAAGAAAGAAAAGAATTGGGAGGGTTTAGGTTGTGGGGAGTGACGAAGGAAGAAAGGGAAAACATTTGCTAGCCTCTCTCCCCGCAGAGGCCATGGATTCCTGAGAAGCAGTCTGTTCTAATAACAATGGTGGCCGTGGAGATGTCCCCGTTAAGTGCCTGCTGAAAAAGATGCGGTCTGAGTGTGAGAGCCCACACATACATGGAAAGTGGGTGCTGTGGTACCCACCCATAACGCCGGCACCGGGAAATCAGAAGCAGGAGATCCCTGGGGCTTGCTGGTCAGCCAGTGTGGCCGCACTGATGAGCTTTGGGTTCAGGGAGAGAGCCTGCCTCAAAAATGAAGGTGGGGCGTGACTGAGGAAGACTCCCAATGCTGGCCTCTGGGTTCTACAATACAGTAAACATATGTTACAATAGTAACAGTAAATGAATAGTAACCTCAACTATGAGGTTACCTTGTAGGACCCAGAAGGGAAGCATTTGTTGTCCTTGTGGAGTCTGGTTGTGGCTTAATGACTCTGGTCTCCTAGTCCCTTTTCTTGGTAACGGTCCAAGGAGGATGGAAAGGGCCACGATGGGAAATAAGCATGATACATTTCATAGTTCTAAAAGGGAGACATGAAACAGCCTGGTATACTGCGCTCACGTTGCTTCCGAGGGATCGGGGTAGCGCTGGGCTTTTGGAGCAGAAGGTCTCAGGTATCTCAAGGGTACCATAGCTAGTGGGATGGATAGGAGGGACCCCTGAGGACCAGACACACTGCTGCAATTTCTCTCAAGCTGAGCATTTCCAGGCAATATGGGCCCAGATCTAATCGTTCAATTAAAAAAAAACAAACAAAAACAACCAGAAGTGGGGTTGCTGTATGAACGTCAGTGTGCAGCACATGTCGAAAGTTCGTCTACATTTATCTTCAAGCATACTAAATGGGCTGAAGGCAGTTTGGCTAATGACAATAGTGCCAGTTGGCTCGGTATGTCTCCATGATCTACCTGATGTATCCAAGCAAACATTTGCCACACATCACCCCCATTCTGCCTGATTCAGGGCACACAGCTGATGGCCAGCTTCCAGATGGCATCCTCTGGTCACCAAGGCCCACTCTGCCTGCCTATGTAGCAGTCTGAACACAGAAGGGAACTGGCATCCCTTATGGACAGTCTTTCTCGTGAGTGTTGAATGGTTGGTGCCTTAGTACCCAGCCCTGTCCCTCTTGGGTTGATGTTAAGTCTGGGGTACAAAGTCCACACAAATCCCCCAAGTCCTCCTTGGGGTGAAGCTCCACTGCGTGTTAACAACAGACCGTTTAAGGCTTCCTCTCATTTGACTCTCGCTCCCTCTTCTCTACAAGGAATTCCTCCATCTCTCGAAATAAGCCATTAGCCCTCAATTTCTGGGGGTTCAGGTTAGATAAGACTGGCTTACTTGGTAATCGGCCGACTCTTAGAGAGGCTCGGCTTTCTTGTCGTTCCCCAGAGACAGGCTCTTATGAAGACAGGACAGGAAGAAGTAGGGTAGAGAGATGGGAGGGGGTGGTGGTTATGGCAGACCAAAGAAGAGAACACCAGTATGAGGGTTCTGGGGAACCGGGGTACTGTAGGGCCATTATGGATCTGTGATAGCTTCTGCTGGTGAGGGACTTAGGGGGCCATTGTACAGCCAGTTACGCAGGATCCGAATCCCTGCACGCATAGGCTTCCCTACCAGATGGAATATGAGAGGACTGTGAGCTCAGCCGTGTGTCAAGAGGAACACACAGGAGCCGTCCAATCACGATGGTGCTCAGTGGGGACTGCTGGCACCGTCTGAGCCATAGGGAATATCTGGTTATGAAGGAGACAGTCAGAGATGAGACAAGAGGGACGAAGACAGACGCCTCCGCTGTCACATCACAGCACCCAGTCTCCTGATTCCACCTGCCCCCGCCCCCCCAGCTCACTCTGCCTTTGGCTCCTCCCACTGTGACTTCTTCACCCCTCTTCCTCTAGAGTGAACTGAGTATGCTGAAGAAGGTGAAGTCTGGGGCTGGAAGGCTATTAAAGGACACAGATGCCTCCAGTGACAGCTTCAGTATATCCCGCCCACCTGAAAGTGCAAACAGAGTCTGTCAAGACCTAGAAACACAGAACCGAACAGTGCTCACATGAGCAAATAGTTAGAATGTCTTCAGATGGCTCGCTCTTCTCTGCCACAATATCCTCCTCTAAGCGGGGCAAATAATGTGGTGCACGTGCCAAATGGGGCCGTTCGGTGATGCCGAATATGTTATAAAAGTGAGACGTGAAACACCACCAAGCCTCCACTGCCAAGCTCTCGATACTATGGGAGCTGGACTGCTTTCATTCCAGGGACCGGTGTAGATGGTTTCTGACTTTTGTCTGGCTTACAGAGATGACTTTTTAAAAATATCTTAGCCCAAGGGACTTACAATTAAAGTTAGCAACCCTTTGTATACGAATTTCAAGGCTAGGTACCTCTTTCTCGACCTGACCTTGCAGAGAAACAGAGCAAACCAAAGGAGGCAAGGGGGGGGCTGTTGTACAGCAGCCTGTCTAGTGCATGGGAAGGCTCTGTGGATCTCAAAATCCTCGCCTGAGATCTGGAGCTCCTGCTGGTGGGAATATGCAGCCAGAGCCTCCGTGTGCTACTCCTGCTGTCCTGGGTCGGAGAGGAATCAGGAGCGAAACACCAAAGGGGAATTCCCTCTTTCTACTATAGTCCAGGCTTAATCCTTGGCTTTACACATGCAACCCTAAATTGGCTTCAAGACTCCAGGATTTTTATGGAGCTGTTTTCATTATGATAGAAATGAGTCCTTTCTCAAAAAGAAATTTTTTTTTCTCTAAAGCTGGCAACCATCTGAGCAGACTCCATGACTGCCTGGTCACGCAGGCAATTCTACCAAAGACTGAGTCCCTGAAGCTCCCAAAGGACCATGGAGGAGTTTGGGTCCTTAACCAACATTTGCTGAGCCACTGACCTGAAGCAGGCGCTAGAGGGACCTGGGGTACAACACTAAACCAGCCACGTCCCCTGCCCTCAACAAGTAGATTAAGAGACCAAGAGTCAAAAAGTCACCACCTTTACTGACTAACAAGGCATTTAATCTAGGGCGAGTAGTTACCGACTGTTGTACTAGCCTGGTCTAGGTGGTCAGAGAAGGTGATGGGTAAGGGAGAATGGAGGATTCTTTTTGGCCAGAGGAAGCAGGATGTGTAAATGACCTGGAGATGGAAATGTGGTCCATGTTAGCAAAGCCAAGGAAACATGCTGGTTCGCGTGGACTGTGGGCAGCCACTTGGGAAAGCGTGGAAGAGTGTGATGTGTGAGGTTCTCAGGGTTGGTTTATGAAGTGGGGTGAGGCAGGTTTGTAATTCATGTCAGTGAGCTTAGATTCAACCGAAGGATGCAGGGACTTTTAAACAAGGGGAGAGGCTGGTGTGTTTGTGTTACCCTGGCACCCTTCCAGTGAGCACAGCACAGCACAACTTTATCTCTGTCTCCTGGTGATGAAAAGCATCATCCCAGGTCATGCTGTCGGGTCAAGCACACAAGCCGTATGTGCGTAAGTCATAGGCAGGTGGAGACACTCTGTTAACATCTCTGTTGGCTCAGGTTGTGGGGCAGACTGCGTGCAGAAGGCGAGGTCCCCTCCGTACACACCAGTCGAGAGAGGCTTCATACCCAACGCCTTTGCTCACAGAGAACCATGACATACCAGGAAAAAAAAATGCTTTTAAATTTGTAGTCAATACCAGGATAAAGCACTTGAAGAAGAAGAAAAACTCAGTCTAGATGCCCCAGGGAGCAAGCCACGAGATCCCACACAGCGCTCAACCCCCAGACACCTGTCTTTGAACTCTCTGCCAGCCTCATCCCATCCAGGACTGACCACCCCACCATTCATTCCAGGTCAAAGAGCCCTTGATCCTTTCCCTGGACCAAACCCCAGCCTGAACAGTCAGCTCTAGCTCCCCCGTCATGATGGTTTCTCATTCCTAAGAGGGGCAATAAAGGAAATGTTCATGGGACCATGGGACATCAGAGGTGGGAAAGAAATGTCACCCAATTTAGAAGGAGCTGAATGGGTAGAGTCTGTGTATTATATGAAAAGAGGTCTTCCTCTAGAAAATTCTACCTGGCCACTTTATTTTGAGGTCCCACCTTCAAGGCAAAGCTAGCCAGGTAATCGTGATATGTTCAAAACAGAACTGCACTAGACAGGATTTGCTAAGGCTATTTATTCCACTGCACAACCTCCTGGGAGAAACCGTTAAGAAATCCCTGCCTCGTGGCCCCCGTAGCTGGCATTCCAAGTGTTAGGGTTCTCTCTATGACAATACAGGTGTCCACACCTCCCCTCAAGGCAGAAGTGACTTAAAGCCCCCCCCCCCCGGAAAGTCTACAAAGCAGGGGATAAAGTTGGGGGAAAGTAGATTATTATTATTATTGTTATTATTATTGATGGGAAAGCCCATTTTACTCTGTGTAAGGCCCAGGGCCAGATTATAGGACACCAATATTAGTCAAGATGTCTAAATGCTCATAAAGTCAGAAAGCCTAATAAAGTATGTCCCCCTTTCAGCAAACATGTCTTCAAGGTGATATGAAAGTCACCTTTGCATTCAGAATCCTGGACCCCTCCCAGCACTGGAACACAACATGGCAGTGGGCAAGAATCTGCCCCAAGGTCTCAGGCCCCCGTCTCTGTCACCGCCTTCAGTGTGATGGGTCCCACCCAAAGACACTTGGACACCCCGTCATGACTACTCCAATTCTGCTCAGATGGCCCACACGAGATGGCTTGTGGCAGTCGATCTCATCCTGTGGGTCACGATCCCTTTAGGGATTCAAAGGACCCTTTCACAGGGGTCATCTGAGATTGTCTGCATATCAGATATTTACATTTCGAATCATGACAGTAGCAAAATTACAGTAATGAAGTAACAATGAAAATAATTAAAATAATTCTATGGTTGGGGGTCACCACAACACGAGGAGCTGTATTCAAGGGTCGCAGCGTTAGGAAGGTGGAGAGCCACAGGCTTATGGAAAACCAGCTCTGTGGAGAAGATATAAACCCCAGAAGGAGGCTCAGGGACCATTTAAATAGAGAATTCTGGGATCCCAAGTACCCCGGGGTGGTCTGAGGGGTGGTTTCCAGAAAGTAACCTCTTGACCCCACAGATTTCTCCTCCCCATAGAGATGCATTGCTAGAAAAAGTCCAGGTCAAGGATCCCTCTTGCCCACAGCTAAACGTGGTACAACGGCCGGGAGCCAGAAGTAAATTCCCTGTGTCCTCTCAGCCACAACCGGTCCTGAATGTTGAAGAAAAACATGCTCTCCCAAGGGCTTGCTCTCATGGCCACCTAAACCCCTGGTCTTCCTAGGCCGGTCCAAACAGGACTCTGATGCCTCTCTGCACTCCCTGGTAACCCAGGTCCTTCTAAACCTCCCAGTCACATGTTCGTGCTCCCACTCCTGTGTCCCCTGGAAGGACAGGGCTAGGTCTCTACAGTACCTCGCTCCAGGTACCAATGCAGGAAAGTCCCGCCCCCACCCCCACCCCCACCGACCCAATTTGGGCAGGAAGGTACTGGCGAGGTGGACGAGGTTAGGTCTCCCTGAGTGAAATATCCATGCGCTCCCAGCACCGAGCACCCCAAACCGGAAGGCCAGGGCCAAGGTTAACGTTGTACAGGAAGGTGTGTGTTTTTTCTTGTCATTTACGACTCTGATGATGGACTCACGTTGCCCGCTCTTCCTTTCTCTTACACCCTTTCCTACTAAAGGAGGAGTCCTTGCTTGGTAAGTGGATGGAATCCGCACAGACATGAGAGCCTTTATTAGAAGCCACTCAGGATGCTTAGCCCCTCCTGCGAGGGAGAAGGAGGACGCGCACAGACGCCTGTAGAGAGCTTTTGGTTTTCTTTCGTTTGATTTGGTTGGTTGGTTGGTTGGTTTTTTTCAGTCAGGCTATTTGACTTTACATTTATTTTGCCCCGCCCTCTCTTGACTCTCGTTGGAAACTGCTCAAACGTCAGTTTGCGACCTTGACTTTATTTTTATTATTTTTTATTATTTTTTTAAAGGAAAGAAAGAAACCAACTATCATCTTTATTTCTTTGACCCATGTGACATTTGTCTAGGATTTTATTCAGGCAACATTTTCTTTAAAAAAAAAAAAAAAAGTTGTTTGAGGATTTTGGTTGAAATTTTAAAATTTTGCCTTTATCTCCTTTTGTGTTTTAAGTTCCAAGATATAATTTTTGAGGCCCCAAGCCCCTTTTCTTTTTTTCCCCCCCTTTCCTTTGATTATTGTTTGAGGTTAAAGGTATCTACAGCCCCCGCCCCCTTTCTATTGATTTGTCTCTTTTGTTTTGAGTTTTATTAGAAATTACATTTTGTATGATTTCCTTTTACTTTTGTTTAATCTGAATCGCATGTTTTTTCTCTGCATGATTCCTACATCTTCCAGTTATTCTATCAGGGGGTAAAAAAACAATATGTATATAGAGAGAGAGATCTCCCGTTTCTGTGGAATTCTTTCAGGAATTTGTGCTTTTGTTTTTTGGCGTCTCTTCTCTCCCCTCTCTGCTTTCGTTACAGTGACTCATGACGGTTAACATTCTTGGTTCCCTACACACAGCCCGGAGCTCAGCAGTGTGCCGGGTCTTTTTGTTTGCAGATCTCTGGGTCGGGGTCTGCTGCTGACCTCTTTAGCAAAACAGCCAGCCCGCTCACCGTCTCCAGAGGGCGCTCGCAGGAGTACGACTCCGGCAACGACACGTCCTCGCCTCCCTCCACGCAAACCAGCTCCGCCAGGTCCCGGGGTCAGGAGAAGGGGAGCCCCGGTGGGAGTCTGAGCAAGAGTCAGGACCTCAACTGCGGCAACACCTCCGATTCAGGGAACTCTTTCACCACCTCCTCCCCGCAGAACAAGGGCGCTGTTCTGGAAAACGTCTCTCCCACCTGCAGGAGCAGTGAGTCCAGGTCAGTGAATTTGGGGGTGGGAGGGTCCCCACCTTCGAGTCACCTCCTTACTGCCTGGTCGTAGTGCCCCACCCTTCCCAGGCGTGTCTTTATTCACAGGAGACAGGACATGCCATTCAAATTAGCTTGATTAAAAAAATATCCAGATACTAGCTAGCTTCAGGTACAGCTGGACCCAGGGCTCAAATTGTGCTACTGCGTCTTTATCTTTTTAATTGCACCTCTCAGCCCTGCCCCCCACACTCTGTTGGCTTCATCCTCAAGTAGACCCTCACAGAGCTTTGACAGATAGGCTAGGAACCTGGCCAGGAGAATGTCTCCGACCTGCCCCCCACAAACATTTTAGCAAAAATACTAAAACAGGTGCTTATTGGCTCTGCTTGGCTTAGCTTAGGTCTTCTGTGCCCTCAGACCAGCCTCTCTGGCTTAGCGGATGCTGGGCTACTGGCTAGAGCGAGATGCCTAATCGGGAAAAGCCAGGTTGCTGATATCAGGAGAGAGGGATGGAGGGCAGGTAGACAAACAATGGATGCCAGTTGACCAAGCATCTCAGGGAAAGTCTAATGTTAACTTTGTATAAGTCACTGTCCGTTAAACACTTACCGTAATACTGGCCAAAATTAATTTGAAAATATTCATACCAAAAAAAAAAAAAAAAGTCAGCACACAGATGATTATAGGAGTCTTAATCATACTTTCTAAGCCTAAAGGCAACCGAGTATTTTAGGTGAATCAACTGTGGTGTATATCCGGATACTAGAATATAATTTCTCTTTTTAAATGTGCTATCAACTTGTACAAAAGAGACTCGTGGACACATACACACAGGTGACAGCAGCTATGTGAAATTATGAATAAGAGAATATGAAATTGCTCATGGTACAACCACGACGGGTATTACGTCCTGTGATTCATCCAAAGTCACCCAAGAGTCAGCCTGACAGAAGCTACGGGCTTTGGGCGATCACTCGAGGTGTTAGTCCTAACACGTGGACCACTTGGGTGAGGGATGCTGGTGGTAGGGGTGAGGCCCTGGAGGTTGGGAGGCCGCAGGCTTTACGCCCAGCTGTGCCCTGAAGTTAAAAGTGCACTTTAAAAAGGCCCATTCATGAAAACACGCACAGCGTCAGCGCACGCTTCGGGCAGAGGCTCTTTCGGTGCTGGGCTCGCTACCTGTATCTTTCCTTCAGAAATACATCTTCGTGTTTGTTTATAAGCTAACGGCAACTCCGTTATTTCACCACCAACCGTCACTCTAGCAATCACCGCAAATGGCAGCTGGGGAGGTAATTCAGTGGTTTCAGCGCTTGCCAAGCAAGCAGCATAAATGCCAGGTAGGCGTGACTTAAGTCTACCCCACAACCCCTAAGGAGGAAGAGACAAAGAATCCCTGGAGCAAGCTGACTAGTGAGACTAGCCTCACCAGTAAGCACTGGGTTTAATTGACAGACCCTGACTCAGAGAAAGAAGAGGAAAGTAGTGGAGGAAGATTCCTGGCATCCACTTGCACGCCCCCCCCACATACACCCAAATCCACGCACACGTTAACACACGCACGGACAAAAAGGATCTGGAATAAAGTAAAGGAAACCACAGCATAATGCTAACCACTGGATGTACTCTCTCACAAGAGTCCTTGTGTAAATTTAATGGCCACTCAGTCTGTACCATCCATCCGGGTACTTATCCCTCATCTTCTTATCAGACACACACTCAAGACAGTACCGGGGCCCCTTTGCCTGAGTTTATAATTCACTAGGCAGATGCGCAGGTGGAAACCTCGGGTAGCACACTCTGCCCAGAGGAATGTGAGGCTTCCCTCCTGCTGGGGGATCCAAGTCCACCTTTGTTCTAAGTGGCCAAGATTTCCAAACAATGGTCACACACAGCTCAAACGTGGAAGCAGCTGACAGCTTCTTCAAGGACAAAGCATCCTGTATCTCCAACACCAGACCTGGAGGCTTCGGTGCTTGACAAACACCTTGGACCTGCACATAAGCCTGGCTTCTGGTTTGCCTGCTCTGGGATGTCCCTGTCCTCGGCTCATGCCCATGCTTGTCTGGGAGCCAGAGTTGGGTCAGTGCAAATGTCAACCTCTCCAAGAGCAAACAGTGAAGTCCCTGCATGGAGAGGAAGGCTGCTACATATCTCCTGACACAGCAGAGTGCTGTGATTTGGGGGAATCAAGAGAAAAGCCAGCAATACTAATAACGATTTTTAAAAGTATTAGTATCGATTAATTAAAAAGCCATTAGTATCTACTGAGCCGATTGCATGCTAGATACTGTGATAATCACTTTCCCATGAATGGCTTTCCTAGTAGTGTTCCTATTAGTGTCTTTATGTCAAGGGCACTCTCATTACCTTTTATGTAAACTGATTGGGAAACTGAGGCATAGACTCACGGACAAATTCAGTTAATAAGCAGCAGTAGCAGAATTCAAAAGCAGTCCTGTCCCTAAGACTAGATCCCAAGTCCGAGAGATATATAGCTGTTGCCTGCTTAATTTGATATACATAGACAGCCAGATTAAATAATTTAGAGCCAGGCTTTCACTTTGGAATGTAAATGATGGTGAAATCTTGGATATTTTTGTCCTGCCAGCTATGGACAAAGGGCTCAATGCATATGGGCTAAGTGGAAGAGATACGGGCTAGAAATCAAGGGCACGGCAGGCGCGGAGGTAGGGAATTGGAGCGGTGACAGGGGCATGGGCGTGTGGCTAGACAGATCCAAGTCTGGAACTTGGAGTGACCTTGAGCGAGTCACTAGTCCTTCTGGGCCTCCTCCATAATCCGGTCATAGCAGTAGGGCCAGATACATACTGTTACGGGGAAGATTAAATGAAATGATGCTATTGAAGAGCCCAAGACACAGAGATAATGACTTGGAACAACGTGTGTCAAGCCACGTGTGACAGATACAGAGTGCAGACGGGCCCATCCTTTCCCCAGCGAGCTCAGCATCCAGGGCAGAAGACACACGGGATTGGAAGACCACATGAGTTGTAGGAATGGGGGGATGAGCCAGGCAGAAGGGTCCATGCCAACACACGGAAGACCCTCAACCCAGACTAGGGGTAGAGAGACTTTCCCTAAAAGGCTTTTCAGAGAAGATGGGGTCAAGTCAAGCCAGAACCATACATAGACAAATGGTTAGGTGACAAGGAGAGAGAAGAGGAGCCAGACACCAACACGTTCTGAGGTCTGGAGACAAAGGCAAATAGAGACGTTTTGTCTGGGAGAGAGCAGCCTGTTGGGGTCAAGAGCCAGAGAGAGAGAGAGGGAGGGAGAGGTGAGCAGAGGCCGGGTCATCACGAATCTTGAGAACTCTTATCAATGAGATTTGAACTTGACTCTTGGCCTGATAAAATGACCATGTCTTCATGAGGGTGTTTCAAGGAGTTCAGTATGGCCCCAGAGAGAGACCTATGTTTGTCTGATTGTGAGCAAGCCTCCATCGGCCTGTTTTGGGGCCTCTCAATCTCTCATCTGCAAAATAGGGTCCATCAAAGTTGCCCAAACTTAAGCTAACCGTGGGTCACCTCGATATTTTTTTAAACTGTATTTGTTTATCGTAAGCACCTCACCTTTTCTCAAGGCAATGGGCATTGTCGTCCTCCACAGAAGGCACCTGTGACAATATGATTAAGACCGTGTATTTAACTCTGCTCAGTTATAGTTCCCCCGCTCAAGACTCTGACCCCAAGGCTTATCTCAGGGAGATTACGAAGTGTCAGAGAAGTGTTAAAAACTCACTAGCACCCAGCCAGGGCTCTCTCATTCATGCAATCAGAAGGACTGGGCAAGGACAAGAATCGGGGAAGGAGCAACCTCTGGCCACATGATTTGGTGTTATATATCACTGTGTCCACAAGGGCTTCCCGTAATGCTCTCAAGTGACCCCTGTGGTGTGGTATGTGCCTCCTACCTGGGAGATGCTGAATTTTGGGCTAATTACCTGTCTACTTGTGAGGCCTTTTCTAGCTCAGCTCTTCTAAATAAATGCTGTCACCTGGCAGTTCTTCGCAGGAAGGTGGGAGGTGGAAAGAGGGATCGAGGACACCCCAGCCGAGGCAAATGTGGTAGAGGGAGCATCAGATCAAGGTGCCCCAGAGTAAGGGCAGCTGGGTAACGACAGATGTTCTCCCTCCCACAGAGGATTTCAGTCTCCATGTCTACAGTGTGCTGAGGTGAAGAAGTCTAGTTTGGTCCCATCCACAGCCCGGAGCTCCCCCATCAAAGAGTGCTCCCGTAGCTCCTCCTACACCAGCACTCCATCCTCCAGCCCCTCTTCCCGGTCCCCCAATCCCAGAGCCTCCCCCAGGTACACCCGGAGCCGGTCCACTTCATCTGAGAAAAGGTGAGTGTGTCTTTGACCTGCTGTATGTCCCTTTCGGCAGGGTTAACAGTAACTGGAGATGCCCATCCCCCACCCCTACCCCCTTTAGGGAAGAGGAGTGGATTTGGCTCCAGCAATGACTACTGACAGCCGTGGGAAAGACACTCGGCCTCCTTGAGCTCCTGTTTCCTTACGTGAAAAGTAGAAAGAATAAGAATGCGTAGCTCACCAGCCCACTGGCTTGTTCCTAGGGTGAAAGTGCTTAGAACACAATGGACAGCCATTGTTACTGTTTCTGTTGGCATGAGGACCCGATGAGTGTCAATTAACTTCTGCGGAAGAAAAGTAGCCAACAGCATCCTTGAAACAAAATACATTGACTTAGTTCTTGTAACTCTGTGGACAATTTGCGCTGGACTCAGCAGGCTGGTCCTGGCCTTGTATTTTTTATCAGATGGTGTGTTGGCTGGGGGCTGGGAATTGAAAGTTATCCAATGATTTAGTCGTCTCTACTCTCATCAACCAGCAGGCCTGTTTGCTTGTACACATGGTAATGACAAGGAGAAAGATGGGAGGAGGGGGGAAGGCTGGAGGAGGAGGGGGAGGGCGTGGGGGAAGGGGGGGGCAGGGAGAGGAGAGGGATCACAGTAATGCACTTCCTTACTTCTGGGCTTGAAGTCACATACCATCCCTCCTGGTACTCCATTAGCCCAGTAAGTCACAAGATGCACCGGAAGAGTCTCCCTTAGTGGGGGGAGTTGCAGGGCCATGTTTCCGGGGTTTCACAAGATAGAGAAGATAGCAGCCAGTGGTATTACTTGGCTACCTCGTATGAAATAACTATGCCGTGGAACATACAGACATGAGATCTCAGGAACTGGAATAACCCATCTAACTCAAACCTCATGGCCTCCTTGAGCCCACCTTCCCTCTCCAAACAGAAATTCCCACCAGCAAGCCGGTCGTTCCTCTCCCACAACCATACAATCACAAGGCAGTGGCTTCCGTGGTCGATTATTTAAAAACAAAAAAACAAAAAAAACCCTGCCCTGTTTCTGTAAGATTTCTCAATGCTCATGCCAAGAGCAAACCGGCAGGATACGTTTCTAGAGCCACAACCGCCCTCCATAGCAGTGAGTTATTCCTTCCCTCACAATGTTCTCTAAGCGTGGGGTCATCAGCAGTGGGAGAGGGAGAGTATACGTGGACAACAGGGCCAGTAATTCGGATGCATCATGGAGAGTTGCCCGGGATACATCCTCGGAGATACAGTCCTGTAGTCAAACCCTCGGATAAGTCCCAAATCCTACAAAAACGTAACTAAGCACCTGTCTTGCACTATGATGGAAATAATTTCAGTTTGAGGTGTCGTAGCAAAATCACCACGAGCTCTGCTCTCCTTCCGTTTCCTGGAGTCCTCTGTTCTCACCACAGGTCTTAACATACTCTGCATCTGAATCTTTTTTTTTTTCTTACTGAATAGGGAATGCTTACCCTCTCACTTAGAGCACATCACCGCTCCTTTCTGACGTGTGTGGGTTACTAGCATCGTTACCCTCAACTTATGGACCGTTTTTTAAGTAAATGGGGGTCGCTTACACGCAAGCACTCCGATACTGTGATGGTGGATCTGATCACGATCTTAGTAACTTAGTAACAGGCGAGTAGCATATACAACATGGATACCCTGGACAAAGACATAATCCACTTTCTAGGCAGGGTGACACAGGACTGCAGTGCTTACCCCGCTGCTCAGAATGAATTTAAATGTAAAGCTTGTGAATTGTTTCTAGAATTTTCCACTTTTTTTTTTTTTTTCAGTCCATGCATGAAGCCATAGAAAAGCAAAACTGTGGGTAACGGGGGAGGGACTGCTGTAATCTGTGGAACTCGCTCACAAGCACTTGCAGCCAGACAGTCTTGGATTCAAGTGTCCACCAGCTGTGGGACACCGATCAAATCACATCACCTCTCCGTGTCTTCGTTTCTCCATCCATAATGTGAAATTAATAATAGCTCCTAACCCTAAGAGATGTTGAGGAGACACATGCATTTTTAGCTCGATGCTTGGCACATAGTAAAATGTGTAATAGTTAGCCTTTCCAGTGTACTGGCTGATTGACACTTCGTATACATACCAATATGCTAAGCGAATCCCTCTAATTTAGATTTACAACCAACTTTGTAGGGTCGGTCCTTCTATTACCCCATTTTACACTCGAGAAAACAGAGGCCTATAGTAGTCGAATCGCCTGCCCATTGTCAAACAAAAAGTAGCCAGGAC
Source organism: Cricetomys ansorgei (assembly GCA_026225945.1). Classification (NCBI taxonomy): domain Eukaryota; kingdom Metazoa; phylum Chordata; class Mammalia; order Rodentia; family Nesomyidae; genus Cricetomys; species Cricetomys ansorgei. The sequence goes on along the minus strand of JAMJFZ010000818.1, from coordinate 269,664 downwards.
AATAAGCATTCAGGAAATAGCAGGAAGTTGTGTCCATGTTATTATCAATTACTCAAAAAGGAAGGGGCTCCAGTCTCTGGTTTAGGGCCAGGTTCCTTTACCCGAAGTCCTCTACAAGGAAAATGAGCACACAGAGCCTCAGACATCTGCACAACCCTAACCTGCCTCTGCAGGCTCCTTAGAGGCTCTTCCCTCCTCCCCAGGTCCTACTCGCGCTCTCCCAGCTATTCTTCCAAGTCTGGCAAGAGGAGCCCGCCTAGCAGAAGCTCTAGGTCTCGGCGCAGTCCCAGCTACTCTCGCTACAGCCCCAGCAGGTATTGCTCCCCCCTCAACCCTTGTGTTCCCCCTCCTGGGCCACACCCCGATCCTACCTTTCTGACCTTGCCTCGCCATCCAAGCCCCCTAACCCTGTCCTATTCCTAACGCTGCAGAGATAGGGATGGGGATTCTTGCAGCAAGGCTGGAGTGATGGCTCGGTAGTTAAAAGCACTGGCTACTCTCCCAGAGGACGTGGGTTCGATTCCCAGCACCCACATGGCAGCTCATAACTATCTGTCACTCCAGTTCCAGGGAATCTGACACCTTCACATGAATGCACATAAAATAAAATTGAATAAAGTCTATCTTTTTAAAAAAGAGTGGCAACAAGGCCCCAGTACACCCTTTGTGCCAATGTCCCCTCACATCGCAGTGCTCAGCTTCTTCTCCCCAACTGGTAGCTTTCTGTTGCCCCTGCATTCACCACCCCAGGGTGTTCCCACATGCACCTCCTCACTCACCAACGTTTATGCCTCTGCCAAAAGACACACATGCATGCACACATGCATGCGCCTCCACTCTTGCGCATGCCAAACCTGTCCCACTGTGCGCATCCCAGAGTAGGTCATCTTCCCTTCCCTGTTTTCTTTGGGGCCCCTTGCAAAACCCAGCTTCACTGGGGTGCCAGGGACAGCTAAGAGTCTCACAGGCCCACCTGCAGAAATACCAGCCCAGCCCTAATTACCTACTAACCCCAACCTGCCTCTGTGCCTCTTCAGGGAACGGGACCCCAAGTATGGTGAGAAGGAACCACAGCTGCCCCGAGAGCGTGCACGAAGGAGGCGAAGGTCCTACTCACCCATGAGGAAGCGCCGGAGAGACTCCCCAAGCCACCTGGAGGCCCGAAGGATAACCAGGTGAGACCCAGAGCAGGCACTGCCGGCTTCCAACCTTCTCCCCACCATTGGCCCTGCCATACCTCAGCACCTACTAAATCTTTCGCCTCTCGGAGACTGGGACTTAAGAAGTGTAGGAGCTCTGTATGCCCCTTTCAACTTCCGCCATGATGGTTTTGGTTCAAAGCTTTCCCTAGCGTAGAATCATATCAAGCTTCCAAGCTTCTAGGTCTGTGGTGGGTCAGGAACCTGGACAGCATGTGGGCTGAGCTCGCCAGGGGACTTGGGGAAAGACAATGGACCCATTTGAAGGGTAGTGTGCAGCCCAGAGGTTGTTCTGGAGGCTAGGGATCCAGCAGGGCCTGGTACGCTAAGAGGAGAGGGGTAGAAAAAGACATAAGGGGCTGCTAGGGAATGGGGACACTGGTTGCTACCACGGGGCATGGTGGTGAAGCCCCGCCTCAATGGAATAGTCCTTCACCCTAGCAGACTCAGATGACAGATTAAAATTAAACTATGATTACACCTTGCACCAAGTTCAGATTGTGCAAATACTATTACTGGCTTCCCGAGGACTTAAACGGAGCCGTGGTAAGGAAAAGGAATCAGAGCTAAGACCTGGTCCCTTAGGGAACCTGAGGCGTCTTTTCACCTCCACCCAGATCTCCCATAACTCCTGGAGTATCATGTGGAGGAGATGAAAGGGGGTGAGGAGATGTGACCCCGCTCTGTAAATTTAAATGTGGGATACTGTGTTCCGTTGTAATTGACTGAATGGTCAGAATGGGTGGAAGAGGTGGCCTATGACCGCTAAGGTCTCTGAGGAGAAAAGCTGTTGGCACAGAGGGCAGAGGCTGTGAGAGAAACTGAGTTTCTCAGGCCTTGAAAGCTGGGAGAGTGGCTGGATCTTGACCACCAAACTAGGTTTTCTTCCCAGACACCCCCACTCATCCCAGGGACCAAGCCAGGAACAGGGATCCTGGAAGCCCATTCTCTCCTTTGGGGAGAGGCCCAGGAGGCCCAGAGTGATGAATGGAGTTGCCTGTTCAAATAGTCCACAATGCTCTCTTCCCAGCATCCTGGTGTCCGTCAGCCTCTTTGCCACTGGCTACCCCTGCTGCTAGTTAACTGATCAAGGATGTATTCCATTATCTCTAAATCAGTGCTCGCTCGCTCTCTCTGTCTGTCTCTCTCTCTCTGTCACACACACACACAGCATTTATCTTGAAAATGATACTCTTAACTACAGTAAATGGAAAACTAGCCTCTCCCACCTAGAAATAGAACCTACTAGAAATAGAAGTTTCTAGTAAAAGTAAAAATAGGAAAACAAAACTTCAGTTCAAGTGTGGTTGTAGATACTGTTGCCAGTTGGAAACTCTGAGCCCCTAAGTCTCATTTGTTGACATTTTTTTTAACCGGCTTACAACATTTTCTGGATAGAACAGTAATAAGCCAGTCTTTCTCTTTGCTCTCAGAAGTATGAGAGTAAGAAGATGGAGGAGTTTGTTATTGTTTTATGTTTCGTTTTGTTTGGTTTGGGGGGGTGTTTTTGTTGTTTTGCTTCTCCCAAGAGACTTGGGGATGGAAGGACATTGCTTTTCCTGGGAACCGGACTGGGGCTCCCTGGGCTGAGGTTCCTAGGCGCAGAGCCTCAGGCTTCCTCTCTCTCTGGTTTGCAGTGCCCGCAAACGCCCCATCCCCTACTACCGACCCAGCCCCTCCTCGTCCAGCAGCCTCAGCAGCGCCTCCTCCTGGTACAGCAGCAGCAGCAGCCGCTCGGCCAGCCGCAGTTACTCCAGGAGCCGGAGTCCCAGCCGGAGCCGCAGCAGGAGCCGGTCCCGAAGCCGGACGCCGACCAGCCGCAGCAGCTCCAGCTCCCGCAGCCTCAGCCTGGGCTCCCGGAGCCGCAGCCGCAGCCGGAGCCTGAGCTACAGCTCAGCAGAAAGCTATGCCAGCACGAGGCGCTAAGCGAGGGCCCTCTCCCTGGAGTCAGCGGCCCACGGGGAGGACCCCTCTGTACGCTTCCAGTCTCCCTTACTACCTGCCCTTCACGCCATCTCCCTGGGGACAGTTGTGGAGGGCTCCATGCTTTCCTGGGAAGGTGGGGTGGGGTCCAGGGACTTCTTCTCTTCCTTTGCCAAGCTGCTAGGAGCCTCTACCAGCACCATCCTGGGGCTCACCTGGGCGGATGGAAAGGGCCACCTGCAGAAAGCTGTGATCCATGACTCAGAAGTTTGGGCCTGGCCAAGACGTGTGGAGATCGCGCTCCACTCGTGCCCCGCTCGTGGATCTACCGGAGGCCACGGGTTAATCCACCCCCTCCCGTCTGCCTTCCTCGCCTCGTTCCATCCCGTGTCTGTACATTGTGGACCTCAGTATTGGAGAGAGAGGAGGCCAAGGGGAGTTGAAGTCCAAGATTGAGAGCTCAGAGCTTTTACCTCCCAACATAGGCAAAGGCTGGGCAGCTCCTGGGTCCTGCTGGGAGAGCTCAGACACGAGCAGGGGCAAGTTCAAGCTAGTGTTGGTGGTAGGTGGTAGGTGGTTGGTGGTAGGTTGGAAGAGTGGAGATGGGTTCTCTAGTTACAAGTTTAGCAGCAGAGTCAGGTCATCTGTCCCCCTAGTATGCCGCGTAATAGTCAGAGAAAGGAACCCAATAGGTGGCGGCCGTTACGTGGCTTTCATAAAAATGCCTTACATGGGGCCCCGTGACTCCACAGGGATAAGGAGACAGTGGAGCAGTCACCATTACCTTGGGCTACAGCCCTACTGCCCAAATTTGCCTCATCTCCAATAGCTGGCGCCGATTTAATTCCACAGGACCATCTGCTGAGTATTCCCAGTGCTGTGGCTAGCAGCCAGCCCCGAGCGCCAGCCAGTCTGCCCTTGCCCTCCAGTTGGCGCCTGCCAGCCCCCCTCCACACTGCCCAGACTGCCACACCCTGGATTCTACCCAGGGCAGCCTGGCACCTGCCATCACACATGAAGACCACTCTCCTTGTCACTCAGGTTGCCAAGATGGAACACCACAGCCTGGTCTTGTGGGGGAAAGACTCAAATACAGAGAGCCTGTGACAGAGGGACTTTGGTGGTTCCTGTCTCCAGCTCTGGCTAGCACCTGAGTTTGCTTCAGCTTAGGAAAGTCCAATCATTGTTCCTGCCCTCGCTCTACCTTCCCCCTGGCCCAGGGCTGGGCAGCAAGGGTAAGCTGCCCTCTGACACACAAATGCCACCAGCTGCTTTGTCTGCAGAAGACATTGGGAACAGGCAGGCGAGAGAGATAGTCCTTAAAATAAACCCATGGGCATCCCCCTCACCAGCTGCCGGGCTGTCCAGAGCCTTGTGGGTGTCAAGTTTGTGGTGACAACAGCTAAACAGGTCAGGGCACAGAGAGAAACCCGTCCTTTCCCAGGTTTGCACACTGGGGCATGATGGAGGCAGGGACAGAACGTGATTTATCCCTCTTGCTCCAAGGAAAACATATGATAGAGAAACTCCATCTTGAAAGCGGTGATCGATCTCTCCGTGCCAGCCTTCCGCAGCCTATCAGCCAGCGAGCACCGTGAAAATTCTTGATACATTAAGCAAGGAGAAGCATCAGTGACCACCCTGGCCTTCCCACCATGGCTTCCGGCCTAGACCCAAACTCCGCCCACCAAGACTCATGGATGCCTGTGCTGACACCGCAAAGGCCGGATGGCAGGTGCTTGGCACAGGAGTAGATGCCTGGGGAAGGCATGTACAGCAACTGTAAATAACCCTCGTCCCCGCCCAGGATGCGAACCGGGCCTCATCTCCTTCATGGAGACAAAGGCGTCCTCGGCAGGACAGTTTGTGAACCACAGGGGAGCCTCTCTGGAAGACAGGACACAGGCTGTCTTCATTCAAACCACTCTAGGGGACCATTTTGCCTGGGGCTCCTAGCAAACTTTTTATTTATTTATTTTTATTTATTTATTATTTATGTGATGAGCTCTCTTTCACCATTAGCAGTATTTATTTATTATTTATTCAGAGAGATTGTGTGTCATGATACGTGATCACGTGTGTATTTGGCGGGATGGTCTAATTATTTGTGCTTTTTTTTTTTTTTTTTTAAATCCTGTTGCCATGGCTGCAGTGGGGAGGCCAGAGGCATCTTGGTCTTTTCCATGAATGTTCTAAACCCTGAACATCCTAGAACTGACCCGGAAACATAAGAGTCTCAAGTTTCATTATTCATCTCGGTCCCAGTGAGGTTCAGGTCTACGCCATTACTGTATCAGAAAGACAAAGTCAGCCAGAGAGCTCATGAGCCTAAACCCAGGGCTGGAGCCTGACATTAGCGTGTAAAGCTTCACAAATTTAAAAGAGCCGTGAAAGACACCTCGGGTGCCACATCTTGGCCAGTCTTCAGTGGAATGCATGCTCAGAGCTGCTACCTTGCGGCTGGGGAACCATGTGGGTAAGAATGGTTTAAAACCAGCATGACTCTCGGAGAGAAGGTGTCAGCTTGATGGGGTTTGGTTGATGCTCACGGAGAGAGAAAGGTAGGCAGAGGCTAACTCAGGGAAGGCGCCAACTCCTTCCTAGGAACTCAACTGGTTCGTTTCATGTAAGTTACACCTGCTTTCCTTCAGATATCTAATCCCTCTCCCCTTAGCTTTCCTGTTTGGTCTGCGGTAGACACAGTTTTGTGAAGAGGGCATGGGCCATCCTGGGGAGACCCACGCACCCAAAGCAAACCTCCTTTTGCTGCAGTCTTCAGCTGTTTCATTGGGGACGGCACCAAGCTACACAGATGGGGGAGACAGCCAGATGTCCCCCCAAAAGGTCACTTCTAAGCTCATTCTGGGATCTAGGGCCTGGAGACCTTTATCAGTCCTGCCTTCCTAGCCAACCAACTGGCCCTCATTTTTGGCTGCTAGCTACAGAGAGCTCTTGCCTTTACTGAAGTCATTCTCCATGGCCTTGTAGGTAGCAGCTTGCCTGGTCCAGTGGTGGATTTATAAAACTTTCACCATGTCCCTGGCTCTGTCCTTCAACACGGCTCTCGTGTTCTGACTCAAGTAAGGGGGTAGTCTTCCCTTGGGAACAGTTTTCAGAAGGTTGTTCTGATACCTCTAAGGCTAGGGTGCACCGCACTCCTCTTCCTCCTCCATTGATCTACTCTTCTCTTCTACCCTGCTTTCCTTTCCAAGCAAACATAGGACCCTTTCCCAGACACTGATAACTTCTGTTAACTAAACCCATTAGCCCTGTCCACCTCACCCCTATTACTTCCTGCTTCTAGGGAACAGCACCACCTGAAAGAGGTCCGTAGCTGTGCTTGTACAGCGGTGAGCATTCTGTGTTGTGAAGGCTGTCCAGGGTGAGGATTTAGTTCAACCACCAACACCCAAAATGGGTAGGGTGTATAGACTGCCAAGCAACATGTTGCCAAGCCCCTTGACCTTTCTGCTGTGGGTGTACTCTAGATGAGCAGAGTAAGGCGTATTATTCCCTTGCTGTGGGCCAGTGATCCCACCTAGTCTGGTGGAGTACTTGAGAAATGATTCTGGAAATTGACGTGAGGCTCGGGAGAGACACCAAACACAACGAGTTTCACTGAGACTCAGAAGAGAAGGAACTTGAAATGCTACCGTAAGGAGGCCCCCCCACCCCATTCTTGGGAATAAACTAAATATAGCATCCGAATTCCTGCTGGTTAGCTAGAAAGCCAATCAACCCCGTCAAGGACAGTTCATGACCACCGAAGTTTGAACACTTTCTAGGTTGAGACCTCCTTGGAAGGCAACTCAGCTTTTCAGGGGCAGAGCAAAATGGAAAAGTTGGGATTTGGGTCTCAGTCTGCAGAGAGCCACACACACACCCCTCTGCATTTCTCAGACCCAGCCTCTGTTGGAAAGGATTTTTTTAAAGTAGTGCAAATTTGGGATGCGAAAAGTTGAAGAAAAGCAATGACGTATCTTTCTCAAGGTCAACCTCCAACTTCTTTTCCACCGCATTTTTCTTTTCCTGTGGCACTGGGGGTGGAACCCAAGTCCCCCCTCTCTAGGCAAGTGCTCTCACCCCCAGCCCTGTGCTCAGCTTTTCTACAGATTCTCTGAATAGTCTCCTGAGCATATTTTCTTGCCTCTACTGAGTAGGAAATTTGATTGGACGATAAAATGACACGTACTCTCCTCCGCTGACCAGCCCACCAGAGACACTCAGGCCAGACATGTCGTCCCTGGACAATACTTTAAAGAACTCTGTTCCTTCTCCGTCCTGCACGGATGAGCCATGACTTTGACACCATGGTCACCATCCCCCTGTCTCTGTTTTTTCTGTTTGCGTATTTGGGGTTTCTGTTCATTTCTGCTTCCATTTTGTGAGTTAATTTATTATTATTATTATATTATTATTATTATTATTAATTTTGGTGGTTGTCATTTTTGCATTGTAAATATCATGATGTGGGCCTGTCCTCAGACACGGCTTATTTAATAATTTATTATTTCCTATTTATTGAGTGGCACTGGGAAGGGAGAGGGGACCAGCCCTCCCCATGGGTTGCTCCTGGTAACCCATCCATCTCTCAGCTCTGGGTGCTGCTGTCTGTAGTGGGGCATTATCACCCAGGTAATGAATGCTGGAATCACCAGACGAATTGCAACTGGCAGACACAGAGGCTTCCGTCATACAAATTAAGTCCAAATGGAGCTAAAGCACTGGTTATCTCCAGAAAACCTCATTTAGATGGAAATTCATTGAGGAACTCAAATGCCTGTACACGAAGCAACTTCTATTAAAAAGTCACAACTAAAACACACAGAGAATCCTTCTTCTCTAGTCCACGCCGAGTGTTGTCTCATTTACTAACGAGCTGAGCCAAAAGGAAAGCAAGGGCGCTCGGTTCTCGTGCCTGTATGCCTTTGGGGATAAAAGTAGTGGGCTGCAGTCTTGTCATCTATAAAATAAGACTTGGCCATTAGGTTCTGGGGAGGACAAGGGGAGAGAGTTCTTCTCTGGTGCTGTGGAATCTGTCCTGGTGGATATTGGGGCTGTGTCTTTGGCTGGAAGGCTGTCAACCAAGGAAGGAATAATAAAGGGTTAGGGTTTTGACTTCTCTCCAGGGCACAGTTGGAATAGCTGAGCTGTGGGGCACACAAGGATGATGTAAATCTTAGAGCCCAATTCCACGGCTTCTGTGTCCAATTTAAACTCTCCAAGTCAAGTTCCCCTGGAGTCACGGTGGGAGAAAACAAATGCCTTTGCCCCGCCCTGGCTCTAACCATCGCCCGCTGCCAGGCCGTGTCTTTTACAGTTATTCCGATATGATGGCATAGGTCTGATTGCTACTTCTCTGATGAGACAGCTGAGGGAGGGAGCTGTCATTCCCAACTCCCAGAACTGACATCTGCCTGTTTGTGTCCCCTGCCCCCTCAGTGGAAACTTCCTAGGGGGCCTGAGCTGTTAAGGACTCTGCACTCTCTCTTTTCTCCCAAGGCTAAGCTATTTTCATTGGCCGAGGACCTAGCTGATGCTGCCCGGCTAGTCCGAGGGATTTGGTGTCATCTCAAGGTCATTGCTCTACACTGGGGGCTGTGACTGCTGTCTGGGGGATCCCAAAGCAGAGGGTCTGCAACTAGGCCAGCTCAGCCTGACCAGCCAACATCTGCCCAGATGTGTGCATTAGAGAGAGAGGAGCTGCTGTGTCCTCCAGCATCCCGAGAGTCTGTCCTCTGCCCAGGGCTAGAGTGACCACAGTATACCATAACCTTCCTGGGGATTCCAGATTTTCAGCCTGTAGGATTCACATTTCTGTTCTAATTAAAGGTCCGTGATATGGTGTTCTCCTACGTGGCCCACTGTCTTCTGTGTATGGGCTGTTCAGAGAAGGAAATGGGGTATTAGGGAGCTCTGGCAGCTCACCTGCTGTGTGACACATACACACATACATATACTCACCCACATACATACACACATACAGATATATACACACACATACACATACACACATACACAAAAACATACAAAAACACATACACACATACATGTACACATACACACACACATATACACACACACATAATACACACACACACACATACAAACACACTCACATACTCACATACATACATACACACACACACACACAACCAGCTACGCTCATCCTCTGTCTTGCGCAATGAAAACCTGTCTTGGTAATCATGAGGAAGGAGTAACCTCTCCTGGGAAAACCTATGGCTACCCCTACTGATCTCATTCTTTCTAAATAGGCTGCTCTGACGTCATGCCAAGTGTCGTGTTCTGAGGCTCTCTAGTGACTAAGGCTATTACAACCCACTGCTGACTTAGTGGTCACACTGGCGCTTCGCTTCTGAAGTGCTCTATTTGAAAGAAGGCACAGTTAAGGCTGCCAGGGCAGGTTCACACGACCAGTGGGCACCTGGACCCAGATCTGAGGGCTCCAAGAGCATTTCTGTTAACACTTTTGTTGTTTAATCCTGGGGTGTGTGAGCCCCATCAGTGCAGAGCTCACCCTCAGAGAGCTCCAATGAGATGACTTCTCAGAAAACATGGCTTTCAGGAGGCTGTCCCTGTGACTAATGCCATCACCTCTCCGTGACTCATGAAGCAGCCTTCATCTTTCTATCTCCTGTTTGGACTCCCAGTTATGGGAATCCACGTGTGTGCTTATCCAGCAATTGGTCTGGGCAGATGCCCTGCCTGAGCCCCCGCCCCCGCCCCCCCCCAGTCCCAGCTGTCCTGGCTGCAGAGAAAGAAAAAAAAAAAATCTGCTTCTGCAGACACCCCTGTCCTTGCCAGATTGGCAGCTGCCTAAGAATAGAGCAGAGGCAGTGTGCACCCAACACCCCTGCTTCTGGTGATCGGGAGATACGTGCGGCCTCTCTGCTGGGGAGAATCAATGAAATAATTGGAGGCATGGGAGGAGTGTTGGGAAACCAAACTTTCCATGAACTGGAAGCCTGCCCCTACCTCACAATATGGCTGTTGTTGAAACAAGTCACGCTCTTCTTTAAGGACCGAATTACCCTACCTATTAAAAGGGATCGGAGGATTAGACCAGAGTGTGTCTCAACCCTATTAAAATCACCTTGAACTTTACAAAACACCCAACCTTTGATGCTTAGCCCACCCCAGACGATATGTGTGTTCTCAGTAGAATGCCAGGCACCCGTGCTTCTGAAAGTCTCCCTGGGCTGTTCCAGTATGAAGCCAGGATGGAAAAACACTGAAGAACATGGTGCCCATGGCATGACACAGAGCCGATGCTCTAGGGCAGAGGATACGCTTACATCATGGTGACCATAACGCCAACAGTGAGGTCGCCCAGCATCTCCACAGTGCCAATCAAAAGCCAGGCAGGTTATCTGGGAGCTCCACTTGTGTCAACACAAGTTATGCACATACTCATCTGCACAACATCTGCAGGAGGTAGATGCTCTTTCAACGTCAATTTCTTAGTTGCAGAAACTGGGACACGAACGGTTGATCCAGGTCTCACTGGCAGTGAGCTAAAGGCTGGCTGTTAGGATGGGGGATGACAGAGAGTAACTACACCTTGGAGGGTCAAGCAAGACATAATGAGCCGAGGAAAGTGTCCTCCAGGCAGATGCTGGGAAAGGAATAGGGGTTAGCCCAGAACGGAAATGCAGCTTGGGGAGCAACCAGGGTGACCCTGTGCATGGGGTGGGGGCAAGGCAGTGCTTATACCTGGCTCCCCACCCTCCCTTCCTGTACCCACCTCTTTCTCCCCATGGCACTTACTGGTACCTGTAATTGGTTCTCACGTTTGTTTAGTGCCCATCCCCTGAGGGCAGGAGCTGTCTCTGCCTTATTCATTCTCCTTCCCTGCAGGGACCCTATGGCCGGTATGTAGCTGGCTGCCAAGTCACTGGATCTTCCCAGGGCTGCTAGCTCTGCTCCCTCCCAAAATCTGTTATTTTGGAGCTGGTTGACTTGTATTTTAATGGTGTGTGTGTGTGTGTGTGTGTGTATGTGTGTGTACGTGTGTATGTGTGTGTGTCTGTGTGTGTGCATGTGTATGTGTGTGCGTGTGTGTGTATATGTGTGTATGTGTGTGTGTATGTGTGTGTGTATATGTGCGTGTGTGTGTATGTGTGTGTGTGCATGTGTGTGTATGTGTGTATGTGTGTGTGTGTACGAGTGTGTGTTTATGGGTGTGTATGTGTATATGGGTGTGTATGTGTGTGTGTGTATGTGTGTGTGTGTATGTGTATGTATGTGTGTGTATGTGTGTGTGTGGGTGTATGTGTGTGTGTGCATGTGTGTGTGTGTGTGAAGGCTGCAGCAAGGGAATGACGGGTCCCCAGAGCAGCATCAATTATCTCTTATGCCCTGGGAGAGAGAGAAGGGAGCACAGATGGCGGGGCAGACACGAGCACCTTCCATCCACCTGGCATTGCTCAAGGCCCAGGGACCCCTACCCCGGCACTACAGAATGGCACAGATCTCAAAAGGAGCGTTGGAAGCAAAGGCTTGGGCATCAAGAAGACCTGGATAATGAGTGTGTCTCTGACGCCTCCTACCTGTGAGCTGTGTGTGGGTGACTTGGTCTCTCTGAGCTTCGGGCTTCTTATTGTCCAGTGAGAATAAAGACCACAGCAACCTCACAGAATGGCCGGAGAGCTAAAGGCCGTGGTGTGCACAAGGCGCTCGGCGATGAGGCGGGTTGGCTTAGCAGGGACCCTAGCGTTAAGGAGAGGATAACAGGAGAAACATTGGGTTCCTCCGCCTTGGTAAGCTCACAAGAAGTTTCTGGAAGATCCCATAACACCTTGGCTGGAGGTGGAAGATTCCACACTCCTCCTTTTTGTCTCCTCCACTCAGAAGAATCCAGAGCCTGGCACTCTGCCAGCCCTCAAGCCCCTGGCATTCCATCAGAGCTTCCGCCTGGGTGGGAAGTGCTTTTGTGTGCTTTCAGGGCTTTCATGGGGAGACTGTGGGCTGTCGGGGCCTGTCCATCCAGGTAGAAGGACAGATACACATTATCACACCCTGGGACTCCATCTCCACACCATGGGCTAGCCAGGGCCAACTCATGGGCTAGCCAGGGCCAACTAGCAGTGGGTTGACTCCTCTGTAGCTTTCCTTTTCACCTTGTTTTTCTTTGCGTTACCATGGAAACTTGTCCAACGCTCTCCCAAACACTGGGTCTCTTTGGCATCTGGTTTCACATCTAAACCTGAAATTCATAATATCAACCATATCAAATGGAGTCACATTACCTAACAGTAAGGGGGACAGGGAGACAGCTTGGTCGGAGCCTGATACGTAAGCCGGAGAACTCCAGTTCAACCCACAGCACCCACATAAGAAGCCGGGTATGGTGGCGTGGGCTTGGAATCCCAACACTGGGGAGATGGAGACAGGAGGATGCTGTGTGCCTTTCCGGCCAGCCAACCTATCTTAGCTGGTGAGGCCCAGATCTCCATGAGAGATACTGTCTCAAAAAATAAGGTGATCAGAGATTGAAGATGACACGGAAAGTTGTCCTCTGGGCTGTGTGTGTGTGCATGCACACACACACACACACACACACACACACACACACACGTATACCAGAACACACATGAACATACACACACACTTGCATATACAGACATGAAAAAAAGGACAATGGGGTGGAAATGGTAAGGGAGGGGGGAGAAGAGGGAAGAGAAAAGAGAGAGGAGAGAGAGAGAGAGACCTTTTCCTACATTAAGGCATCTGGCCTACAGAGAACCCATGACATTGCATACTTGAACTTTATAGAGTCTCTCAGTCATCTGAAGTTCCCAACAAAGTCTACCATGTGACAGTATCACAGAGGGTTACCCGTTTCTCGCCCATTTTGGGCATGAGACCAGCACTGGCTAGACATCCCTGGACGTCAACAGTGGCCAAGAAATCAACGCCTCTCTAGCTTTCACGGCTGCTCCTTTGGCTAGCTGTTGTTCATAGGCAAGGCTAAGCCTCACTCGTCCAGGGTGAGGCCAGGGCTGCCACCCCACAGGGCCCGTCATATTGGCATTCTTCTCCGTATCTACACAGTATCCCAGGCTCCCTCAGTCCAACCCCAAACACAACTATGAGAACTTTCTCAGGCTTGCACACACCCAAGAGCTGTCACTCCCAGTCCCAAAAAAGAAATTTCCAGAACGGTTGCCAGTGTCATGGTCATCGACTGGTCAGACCAGCTCTGGTTCTAACCTCAGATCCACCTTCCGCGCAAGAGACCAAGACTGCATGCATCGTAAATGTCCCAAACTCAGAGAGAGGGCACCGTTTTCCCAGACAAAAACTTTGTCAAACGAGGAGACAGATGAAAGCTCCACCCATCCGAAGGGCATTCGTCTTGAGAATGATCATCTCGATACAGCTATACCCGCACAAGTAAAGGGATACAACTGAAACGTCCTTCATCAGAACCAGCTAGGTTAGGCTGCAGTAACGAATGAATCCAAAAGAACGAAGGTTTGTGTCTCTCATTTGTACCCATCATGAGGATGATGACTGTGGTGCCGATAGTCACAGCAAGCAGCTCAGGGTCCTGCCCGCTGGGCTCTCCGACAGCGCTGAATGGCGTTGACGGATGGAATGTCTCCTCATCAGCTGTAAGCATTTACAAGGCTCCTCCCAGCCACAGAGGGAAGACATTCCCGACAGGCTCATGCATTTGAACTCAAGAGTCTCCAGCCGCTAGGCCCTTTAGGGAAGTTACAGAGCTTTTAGGGGCTTTGCTGGAGGAAGTGGGTTCCCAAGGGGTAGGACTTAAATGTTATATGGGCAGACCCACTTCCTGCTGAGTTCCCTGAGCTCACTCAGGTGTGCCATGTAGCAATCACGCGCTTCCACTGCCCCAGACACAGCTACTTCCTCCCCGAGCCGTGATGAGCTGTAACCCTGAACCATCGACCGAAGCCAAGCTCCGTTCCTTTGCATTGCTTCTGCTAGGTAATTGGCCACAGCAATTAGAAAAGTGGCTACAACAGAAGGAGAAACTCGAAATGCTCGACAAACAAACCTCATGACAACCACAACGAATTCTTTTAAGCACTGTGTGCTAGGTACTGTTCTCAGGTCCTGGTGACACAGCCGCGGACAATCAGATTAAAGTCCCTCCTCTCCTCCCTCCTACCACGTCCGTGCCAATGGAGAGGAGCTCACAAACCAGAATTAAGATGAGAAAAGTCAACTGTTAGTGGCACGTGCAAGGAAGAAGACTCAAACAGATCTGAGAGAATGTAAGGGTCAAGGGTTTGGGAGACGGGAGCTGACGCAGAGGGCATGGAGGGGTGCCGCTTACCGGCTCGTTCCCCATGGCTTGCTTTCTTACAGAACCCAGGACCAGCAGCCCAGGCATGGCACCGCCCACAGCGGGCTGAGCCCTCCCCAGCAACTCTAATTAAGAAAATGCCCTACAGGCTTGCCTGCAGCGGATCTCATGGTGGAGTTTTCTTAATTGAGGCTCCCTCCTCTCGGATGACTTTAGCTTGTCAAGTTGACGTAAAACTGTCCAGCACAGTTGACCCCTTGTCAGCTTGACACACAAACACATCACCGCTAGGTCACAATGTTTCCTTCCTCATTCATCCCACGTTAGAAATATAAATACCTTTTAAAAAACCCCAATCTTTACAAATTCAAACACATTAAAAGTTCAGTCTCCTTAAAATAACCAATCTCTGAAAATCCAAAGTCTTCTAAGATTCGAAATCTTTTAACTGTGGGCGCCCAAATCAAAACTATATTTAATACTTTCTTACTTCGAGAGGGAAGACCCGCTGGGCAGCGGGGGTGGCGCACGCCGTTAATCCCAACACTCAGGAGGCAGAGCCCGGTGCGTCTCTGAATTCAAGGCCAACCTGGTCTACAGAGTGAGTTCTAGGATAGCCAGGGCTACACAGGGAAGCCCTGTCTCAAAAACAGATGGTGTGAGGGGGGTGGGGTGGGAACCAGGGCACAGCCACGACCAAATAAATCAAAGCGAAGCAAAACAAAACTCCAAAAGCCTAGTGTTTGGAATTTACTCACGATTTTCTGGCTCCTCCGGGAGGCCTCGGCCACTTCTCTGGCTCTACCATCTGCTCTTTGTTCTCCGGGCTCTGTCAGGCTCCATCCCACTGTTGCTGCTGCTCCTGGTGGTTATCCCATGGTACTGGCATCTCCAAAATGCTGGGGTCTTCTGCTGTGACGGGGCTGCACCTTCACCAATGGCCTCTCATAGGCTCTCTTCCTGGTGCCAAGCCTCAAGTTCTCTGCATGACCCCTTACATCGTAGGCCTTCAACTGCTTCTGGCGCTGCACCTTCAGCCTCTCTTGACCTCTCACAGGGCCGAGAAGAGAGAGCGAGCGAGAGAGAGCACTTCAGCTGCTCTCCATTACTCCTCCATGTCTTCAAAACCAGGTCCACCTGGGTGACATTTACACTACCAAGTTCAGCTGCCAACACGAGGTACAACTTTCGTCGCCTCTAGAACACAGCTTGTGTGTGCTGACCCCGAGGAAACAGGAAACACTTCCCAGAAGATTTCACCTCAGTGATTCTGGTCTCTTCTCAATCGCTACTAACGTCTCAGCTCCAGCTGACCAGCGTCGAGTATCCCAGCAAAGCAAAGGGTTTGCTTTAGTCATCCTGTT
Organism: Cricetomys ansorgei; assembly: GCA_026225945.1. Classification (NCBI taxonomy): domain Eukaryota; kingdom Metazoa; phylum Chordata; class Mammalia; order Rodentia; family Nesomyidae; genus Cricetomys; species Cricetomys ansorgei. Next base: position 253,879 of record JAMJFZ010000818.1, on the reverse strand, counting down.
TAGTATCTTGTTAACCACAGCTGACTCTTCAGCCCCAGCTAATCAGAACCACGGAATCTTGCCTCAAAATAACAAACGGCCTTCACAGAGTCTTTAAACTTCCCTCTGAAACTTCACAAGCCGGGCCTCCACAGTCTGCACTGCCTTCAACATTCTTATCCCAGCTCCCACAGAACGGCTCACCAAGTACTGAGCATTCAATGGCCTTTCTTGCACAAAGTTCCAAAGTCCTTCCATAATCCTTCCCAAAACAACATGGTCAGGTCTCTCATAGCAATATCCCCACCATCCTGGTACCAACTTGTCTGAGTCAGGATTTCTATGGCTGTGATAAAGAACCATAACCAAAAGCAGCTCGGGAGGAAAAGGTTTATGTGGCTCACACTGCCACATCATAGTCCATCGATGAAGGAAGTCAGGACAGGAACTCAAGCAGGGCAGGAACCCGGAGGCAGGAGCTGATGCAGAGGCCGTGGAGGGTTGCTGTTTACTGGCTTGCTCAGCCTGCTCTCTTATAGAACCAGGACCACCAGCCCAGGGATGGCCCCACCCACAGCGGACTGGGCCCTCCCCCATCAGTCACTGGTTGAGATAACGCCCTCCAGCCTTGCCCAGAGCGCAATCATATGTTGGCGTTTTCTCCATTGAAGGCTCCCTCCTCTCAGATGACTTAAGCTTATGTCAAGTCGACATGACGCTAGCCAGCAAAGGAAGTTTCCTCTGAGTAGATGAAATAGAAGTAAAGATAAAGATGAGTCAGGAGACCTGGGCAGCACTGTGCCAGGCGGTGGGAACAGCTAGAGAGAAGGTCTCGGGTAAGAGTGTGCTTGGGGCGTCTGTTGAGAGAGCTGAAGTCCCAAGAGTGTCGGGAGCCTGGCAGCAGAGACTCACATGAGGACACTAACAGAGACCTCTGCTGCCCTCACAAAGCTTTTTGATATTTCCAACCATTTGAATTACCGGTTTGGCTGTTTCTTGAGACCCACGGAGGCCGGGGCTTCCGCCTCCTCCATCCTCCGTCTCCAGGCTGCAGGCTGGAGGTTTGCATACACAAGCGTGCAGTGGAGAAAGGGAAGATGAGCAGGCCACACCCCTCCTCTCTCTGTTTGCTCCCCCTTACATGTTCACTGAGTGGCCAAGTCTAAGTAATGCGTTGGAAGGGATCCTTCTGGACCCTTCCTTCCAGTGACTCTGTTCACATCGGTTTTTCCCTGGATCGCTGCAAACTCCCTCTGCTGGTCTCCAGGGGGTGGTGCTCCCACAGTACACATGCAGGTGTTCCAGAGATCTTCTGAGAGCTGGGTTTTTTCCATACATTGTCTGGTTCTTTAACTAACTCAGGACAAAGTCAAGTCAAGCTCCTGAATGCGTCTGCAAAACCTTCTGGGATCTGGTCGATTCTGACTCCTCAACCATGGCCCCTTCACAGTCATCCATGTTAATTATACCCTTGCGAGAGAGGTACTAGGTCAGTCAGATTTTCATCACTGTGACAAACTGCCTGAGAAAAACAACTTGTTAAAAAGAAAGGTTTCCGAGGCTTTGGACCATGGTCGCGTGCCCGCGGCGTGTCAGCCAACCTGCGGTGGAGGAAGCAGCTCACTTCATAGTTTCTGAGAAACAGAGATGAACCAGAAGGGGCTAGGATCTTAGTGGCTCCTCTAAGGCCCCAATGACCTAATTTCCTTCCAATAGGCTCCACTTTTTAAAGACCCCACCATTTGCCAATAGCACCACGACCTGGCAACCAATTTTATAATGCACGGGCCTCTCTAAAGCCTAGCAATAATTTTTGTTTTAGTGAATCCTTAAAAAATAAAAAAAAAAAAGCAGGCCATATTATTATTCTACCTTACAAGAGATTAGACAGACTTTCAGAGAGGCTAAGTCCATCAGCCAGAGCAACAGAGCAGACAGGATCTGAACACGGGTCTATTTAAGTTCCGATGCCGCTGTTTTCTCTCCTACAGCTGTGAAGCCCAACACCACCACGCCCTGAAAACTCTCCAAAATGCAGACTGTGCCGGTTAATCTTCATCAACTTGACACAGCTTAGAATCTGTGTCTAGAAAGAATTTCAGTTGAGGAGTTGCCTCTATCAGGCTGGCCTGTGAGCGTGACTATGGGGACATTTTCTTGATTGATGTATGAGAGGTCCTAGCCCACTGTGGGCGGTACTGCCCCTATGCAGGCAAGTGATCCTGTGGTGTACAAGAAAGCAGGCTGAGCCAGCCATGGCGAGCAAGCCAGTGAACAGCGTTCCTCCATGGCCTGTTTTGGTTCCTGCCTCCAGGTTCCTGCCTTGGTTTCCCCTTGGTCATCTGAGCCAAATAAACTCTTTCCTCCACAGTTTGGTTTTGGGTCAAGTTTGGGATTTGGTTTCAACACAGTAGTAGACACAAACTAAGACAGAGTAATCATGAAAGAGAGGCTTAAGAATAAAATCAGAACGAGAGTTTCCAGCAGAGCACTTCTACCTGTATAAGAACTGCTACCTCACACCAGGAACCAGCCTGTAACTGGCACCAGTCTGGCCCACCTCGGGCTACCTTCCAGGTCCCCGGTCTCAATGTGTACCTAGTGTCATTTGTTCCACTGGGAGAAGGTTCCAGAAAATCAGGTCCTGGGAGAAGGAGGAAGGGACGGGCTGGAGATCTAAAGGTCAACTGTGGTTGTTAGGCTTGGCTGGCATTGGAAGGCTGGAGTCTGCCTGGGGATTCGGGGAGGAGGGGGACAGGGGGCGGGGAGGGGGGGTATGGTCTCACTGAACACACCAAAAAGATCTGGGCTTGATATTCAGATAGACTTGGGTTGAGAATCCGCAAACTCGTGATGATATCAGACTCGGTTTCCAACTCTGTAAAATGGAAGTTGCTGGGGAACCTTCCATTCTTTCTACTCCTTGTGGTTATTCCAGTAAATTTCCAAGTGCCATGACTCCACACTATGCAGGGCAGGGCAAACCAAGCTCAGAACACGGGCTGCTCATACAGGTCCCTGACGTGTCACCCTCAAGGACCCACGATGGAAACAGGCCGGCCAAGCGTGAGGTGTGCCACAGGTTCTATTAGTGTTCCTGTGAAGGGTCTGAGGAAGTGAGGGACCGACAACTCAGGTCTCGCTGGACCTAGAGTCTCCGTGAAGATGGCAGAACCCCAGAGCCGCTCAGCTTCCCCAAATAACGTCCTGGGCTTCTGGGGTTGTGGATGGAGCAAGAGTCAAAACCCTCACCAGGAACCTGTGCCTTCGGGAGACCTCCCCCTCGGCCGAGGAAAGGAAGGCTTGGGGAGGAAGGGGCTGTGGAGTCTCAGGAGAGGAAGATCCAGGTCTTCTTGAAGAACAAAGGAGTCCTGCCACTACCTGTGTGACTGCAGGCCCCTGCGTCTGCCCCCAGGGGCCTCAGTTTCTGGAATACAGGATGATGTCATCTTCTCCTTGGACTGTCTCTTTTGAAGATTAACTGTGGTATTTCCCGTGTGAAAGTTTTAAGTAGGTGGTGGGCAGGTAAGACTACATTTGCTCTGGATCCTGGGATCCAACATCTTAACACACACTATCTCTTCCCCCCTACCCCCGTGTGCGTGTGTGTGTGTGTGTGTGTGTGTGTGTGTGTGTGTGTGTGTGTGCTCGCGCGTGTCCTTCTCTCTCTCTCCCTCTCTCTTCTCTCTCTCTCTCTCCTCTCCCAGGATCTCTCCTTCTCTGGAAGAATCAGTTCTCTGTCTCTCTGTCTCTGTCTCTCTGTGTCTCTGTCTGTCTCTATCTCCCTCTCCCTCCTTCCCTCCCCTCCAGGGTCTCTCCTTCTCTGGAAGAATCAGCCCTTCCTCCGTCTCCACAGCCTCTCCCGAGTCCGACCCCGCACTCTCCGCTGGTTGATGGCGCCCGAGGTATTTACTGATCACTTTTCTCATGTCATCTTACTGATCAACAGGTGGCTCAGTCAGCAGGGCTGGCAGCTGCCTCGAGTCTCCATTTCCCTGGGGCAGAAAGCTGGCCTGGCCCAGGGATGCAGCAAGAGCCCAGAAAAAAAAATGCCAGATGGGGCAGAGGACCACAGGGCAGGGCCTGGGTGATATCATCCTGAGTGGTTATTATAAGCACTCCATAGTCCCACTGGCTGGCTGTGTGACCTGGGGAATGTGGCTTCACCTCTCTGGACTATGAAGAATGTGAGATGATGAATACAATTTATGGGGCTGGGTGTAGTGACACACATCTACAATCCCAGCACTCAGAAGACTAAGGCAGGGAGATTTCCAACTGCAGACCAACCTGAACCATATAGAGAGACTTGCACCCATACAAACAAACAAAAACCTGCTGAACTAGGGCTGGAATACGGTCAGTGCTGCGTAAATGTGGACCATGGCTGATGTCAGAGAGTTCAGCAGCCAGGTCCAGGCCAAAGGCCTCAGCTGGAATCCCAGCTCTGTCACTTAAGGGAGCACACAGAGTTAGGCAGTCGGCAGGCGCCTCAGTTCCCCACCTGTAACGTGAAGACGCTAGAAGCCCCGTCTCCTGGTTTGTGGGAGGGTGGATGGGTTGGTGGGTAAGTTCACAGTGCTAAGAGCTCAAGGTGGACTGGCAGCAGCCCTCGAATGCCAAGCCTTGCTATTTTAGTCTCCTAGCCACATGGCCCTCAGCCTCAAAAAGAGAATACAGAGGCTGGGGATGCGACTCAGGCAGTAGGATGCTGGCCTGGGGCACACCATGCCTCGGGGTCCATTTGCAGACCCCTGGGACCCCAGCACTTAGTAGGTTGCATAAGAAGGGTCAGGAGTTCAAGGTCACTGTCTGCTATATAAGGAGCTCAAGGTTTGCCTGAGCTACATGAGAGAAAGAAAGGGAGAAGGGGAGAGGGGAGAGAGACAGAGACAGAGAGACAGAGGCTCAGTCCGCTGCCGTCAAGCTTTCCCCCTTCCTGGTTCCAGGCAGAAGAGTCTCCTGAAAGTTTTCAGTGAAGTTGCACAAAGAGGCCTGGGAGGGGAGAAGAAAGCCTTTAGAGCAGGTCCTCCGAACAGTCTCATCCATAAATCAATACAGCCCAGCAGCTAGTAAACACACACTCACCATGGCGCCCTCCCAAATCCACACACACTAAGAGGCTGCCCCGCCCCCACCCCATCCCACCCACTCAAGAGCCTCACCCCAGCCCCCGCCTAGTCCCAGGCAGGGCCAGATTTCTCCCGTTCATCATACAGGGTGACTCTCCTCATAACTAGCTGCGGGCTCACTCGGCCCCTCCCAGCTGCAGTCTGCGCCCAGCCATGATGTCAGCTTAAGGTTTCTGGCACTTTGAGCTCATCTTCAAGGTCTTCCAGTTACCGGGGACACGTCATGCCAAGACAAGGACCTTCTCCCCACTGGAGCAAAAACAAGGGTCTCGGTCCGGTCCACCCACTCAGGACAGATCTAAGACTCAAATCAATCAGCTTTCCCGCCAGGGCTCCTGCCGCCCCACATCTGCATGCAAGGCCAGGTCTCTGACAGGGAGTGAAGGTAAAAGTGGTGTTGTGAACCTTCCTGCCACACCTGCCGCGGCTCACGACAGTGACAGACACACGGAAGTGACCCTTTTCTGTACCGTCCTTTTGAACAAACTGCCTCACAGGAGCACAGCTTCCTGTCAAAACGACTTCCCAACCTGGGACAAATCCCTCAGCACCCCACCCAATAACCAAAGCAGAGCTGGCACCCTGGGGCTCACAAAGGGAAAACCACACATCCCAAGCTGCCCACCTGTTGAGGACAGAGAAAAGGCTGGAACCCCAAACCCAAGGCGCCTGTAGACTCAGGAAATTTGTAAATTCATCTTCCCAGCAGTGTAGACGAACAGAGGGTCCTAGAAATCCAGGTTCTCCTCCCAGCAGTGTAGACAAACAGAGGGTTCTGGATTTGGGAGGACTTGGGAGGGAGGGTGGTGTGTCAGAACTCATATCCCATCTGGAGAATAATATGTCTGGGTAGTTATTACTATTACTCAGAATGAAAATATCAATCCAGCCTGGTGGTTCTGGCCTGTGGTCCAAGCTGCTCGGGAGGCTGAAGCAGGAAGTTCACAAGTTCAAGTCCAGCCTAGGCTGAGAGTGAGGTCAAGGCCAGCCTAGGGAAGTTAAAGAGATGCTCTTTGAAAGTAAAGAATAAGGAAGGAAAATGTTTCTCTACCCACACATTATTTATATATATATATATATATATATATATATATATATATATATATATATACACACACACATGTTATATGTTATATACATACATATATATTATATATACATATATAATTAATTTTGGTCATATTAAGACATATATATATATATTTTTTTTTTTTTTTCCCGTTCTGGGTGGTGGCTATGCTAATAAAGATGTACCTGACAGTGTAAAGGTAAAAGAGAAGTGAACTCCAGGGCTTCATCGAGACGGTAGCATCGGAGACTGGGCAGGTGTCCGTGTGGCTAGTTCAAACCAGCTGTGCGATGTTCCATCTGGGAACCCATCATGATAAAGTGGCTTTTGGAGGGTCAGGGGTACAGTTTAGACAGTAGATACAGCTTCCTCGTATGCTTAAGGCTGTGTTCTGCCTCTCCAGTACCACAATCAATCAGTCAATGAAATTTTAAAAAGAGTTACTTGATGACTTATGAGTGTTTGCTCTCCTACCAAAAAATGGGACAGTAGCAGGGCCCTCAGCTCTCAGCGTGAGTGTGTGTGTGTGTGTGTGTGTGTGTGTGTTTCACCAGCTAATGTTTATACAGCATGCAAGAGCAAACATTATGCAATGGATAACTTGCAGTTGAAAGCCTAAAACACAAACCCTTCTGCAAAGCACGAGACCTCCTGCATTCCCAATGACACATCCCCAAGGCTCTGCTCCTGCTCACCTCCCAGGTGGGAAAACAGGCAGCTCAGACATGGGGGGGGTGCGGGGGTGGTGGTGGTGATGTTACTGCAGATACTCTTCCCTTGACCCAATCCTCCCCCTGCTCCTCCTCTTCCCACCCCCTCCTCCTCCTCCTCCTCCTCGGGCCAGGCATGCATTTTCACCTAGTCTTAACAAGAACATATCAATTTAGCTACAATCCTCGTGGTTCCATATATGATCACCCCTCCCCCCATGCCTGACAGTTGCTGATCCTCCACTAGTTTTCAGGTGAGGTCTGGCCACCCCAGTCTATCATACTTAGAGGAATCCAGGTAGGTCAGTTTACCCGGAATTCCCTCTGACCCTCTGACCCCTGGGTTCTCCTCAGTTACTTCCCTTCCTGTTGACCCCCATTTGGCCTCCAGGCTGTAAATTCCCAATGACTCAGGCTGTGCTGGGAATTGATCCCAATCTCTCTCTCCTCTCTCTCTCCCCCTCCCCCAAGACCTACCTATCCTGGTAGACTCTCTGCCTAACAACATCCTTCTTTTCATAATTTAACAAGTGTCACTTTAAAAAAATAATGATTAGTGGTTGTTTTTGTTGTTAGCCTTTTCCCAGAAGTCTAGGCTGTAAGACTTTAGCCATACTTTAAGTGGGGATTCCTTCTATGGCTCCGTCCACTGAACTGTTCTCTCTCTTCTGTGGGTCCCCAGGGTGGGAGGCAAGACAGAACACGCTCTGGGGAAGGTATTTCCAGGGTGTGACCTGAGCCCTCAGCCAGGCGGAGGGTTATTAATAGTCTGGCTTCAGGGCCCTGCGGAGCCCTGGGGCCTGGAGTGGACGCTGCGGGAGGCACCGGAGGGCGGAGCAGAGTCGGGGGAGGAGAGAGGGCTGGCGAGGCCGGCAGGACTCGGGCGCCAAGGCCCCTCCCAGCTCCCACTCCCTCCCGGAGCCCAGTTGTTCTCTCAGCGGATTCTCAGGGGCTGGTTCATCACCTTTGAATACTCCTGTGACAGGAGGCGTTTGCAGAACCCGCCCCCAGCCCCCAGCAGAAAATAAATAGAAGGCTCCCAGCCCAGAAGCCAGAAGTTTCAAGGCGCGCGATCCCGAGGTTTATTAAACTCCTGGCTGTGTTCAAGACCTCAGCGGGCTCTTGGCTGGGAGCCTGGGCAGCCTGGGAGGACGGTGGCTTGCTGATAGCCTGGTGAGGTGGGACAGTGAGAGGCCGTCTGCTGGGCACTCTTGGGGGAGTCAGTCACCTTTGTGAGCCAGGACCCCAGTTCCATTCTGGGCATCGGATGGTTGGGCTTGTGGCTAACGGAAGATCAGCATTTTCTGGAGAGGAGGACTGAACTCTGAAAGCCATCTCAAGCCACTTCACCTTGCTGTGTGACCTTGGGTAGGTGGCTCTGTCTCTCTGAGCCTCTATTTCCTCCCTCCTCTGAGCTCAGCAGACACCATGGCTGATGGGCAGATGCCTTTCCCGTGCTCCTACCCAAGCCGCTTGCGCAGAGACCCCTTCCGGGACTCACCGCTCTCTTCCCGCCTGCTGGATGATGGCTTTGGCATGGACCCCTTCCCAGATGACTTGACAGCCCCTTGGCCTGAGTGGGCTTTGCCTCGGCTCTCCTCTGCCTGGCCTGGAACCCTAAGGTCTGGCATGGTGCCCCGGGGTCCTACAGCCACAGCCAGGTTTGGGGTGCCTGCTGAGGGCAGGAGCCCCCCACCTTTCCCTGGGGAGCCCTGGAAAGTGTGTGTCAACGTGCACAGCTTCAAGCCTGAAGAGCTGATGGTGAAGACCAAGGATGGATACGTAGAGGTGTCAGGTGAGTGAGGGGGGTAGGGCGTGTGTATGTGTGTGTGTGCGTGTGTATGTGTGTGTGTGTGTGTGTGTACATGTGCGCACAGACAGAGCTTCAGTACAAGGAACCTGTTACAGGCAGCATGGCACGAGTGACCTCAGGGCTCAGGAATGCAACCCACCATGTTATCTTTGGGGACAAGCCCTTCTAAAGGGGTGACAGAAAGAGTGAATCTGACCCAGTAGCTGTGCCCACCTGAGTCCTGGCAGAGGCCAGGGTGCATATTTTGAAGTGCATAATTTAATATAGAGATTTGATGGGTGCATGTAGGGCTTCCGAAGACACCGGAAGATGGGCTGCTGCACCCTAAAGCCACAACAGGGTCTAAAGCCACAACAGGGTCAACGCTGGGTTGCCTGCTGTCAATCTCCACCCCCCTTACCCTACATCAGGAAGCTGAGACTCCATGGTAAGGACAGTACAGAGGCTAACTTGGTGAGCAGCTGTCTGTCGGGCACCGTGCTAAACCGTGAACCCAGCATCAGGTAGCACCTGTGTGGATCCAGCCAGGAGGCGGCTCCTGTCTACCTCTTCCTTTCATACTTTAGGAAACAGAGGCACAGAGAGGTCAACGTGGTCTGCTCAAGGCAGCAAACGGTCCCAAGCCAGGCTGCCTCGGGAATTGGGAGGTAGAAGGGAATTTATTATTTATTTAAGACAAGTTTCTAAGCTAAAATAAAATCTTCCAATTAAAAACACACACACATACACACAAAATAACACCGCCACCACCAGCACCAGCACCACCCTTAAAAACACTTGAGATTCAACTTTCCTCTGGCCCTTCATCCCAGGAGGGTCTACTCCCATCTTGAAGCTGAGGACTCCTCATCCCAGGTCATGCAATGAGTCAGCAAAAGGACCAGAGCTTAGGCCTGGCGGGCTTTCCCAGCCCCATTGCACCCTGGGAGAAAGAATAGCTGGGGGAAGAGACAGAGCAGACAGAAAGCTTTGCCCACCCCCACCCACCCCCCAAGCTGGGCCTCACAAAGCTTTCTTCTGCCTCCCTCCCAATTATCAGGCCATTAAAAAGAGCTTGTTCCTGGCAAGGCCTGTCAGCCAGAAAATCAATTACAACCCGCTGCAAGTACTCTCTGGGCAGGGACAAGCCCCAGCAGCGTTCAAGGGGGAGTTTTAAAGTCACCTGGAGTAGAACTGTAAACATTAGAGGCTTGGGTGTGGTGGTCAGGCGCTGGGCAGGTGCTGAAGTGGGTGGGGTGCGGGCTCTGTGCCTTGGCTCCGTCCTTCGCTAACCGCCATGGACCATCCTGTTCCTCATCTGGGCATTGAGGTCCCTAGGGTCCTCAGTAGCCTCCAACAGGGTGATATCTGTATGGCGGGTGCATGGGTGGCACCTAGGGTACCAACAAGGAGCTTGCTCTTGTTGTAAACAGCAGCAGCGCACCGGTGGCCATGGTGTGGGCACTCGGGGAGATCCCAGTAAATACTGAGTGATATGGACACTTTTTGAGGCCTGGGTTCCAGCCCTACTGTGTGGTAGCAGAATGGTTACAGACCAGAGAGTCTTTTTAACCACTCTGAGCCTCGGTTTCCCCATCTGCGCGAAGGGGATTAGGATCATCCCTGTCACGCAAGGCTGACAGGAAGAGGTGGTAAAGGCAGGCAATCTATCCAGAGCCTCTCTGTAAAGTGGAGTTAATAACGCATCCTGCAGACTGAGGTCATCATCACCTGCCCTAGTTCTGTTTTAATTACGGTTGTTTAATGTGAGGCTTCCAGATCGCCCACACCCTGTAGTCTTCCGTTCATCCTCATTTGAAGGTACTCCTTAACAGGTGGAGTCTGGCAATCACAGGCTGAGATCTCAGCCAAGAACCTTGGGGTGTGTCACAGAGCCTCGATGTCTCTGTCTGTTAAATGGGAACACTGGGAAGTAAGACAAAGGATAAGCCCTGTACGCGTGCAGCTAACTTGTGGCCCCAGTTGTACAGACTCCAAACCCACCCAGGGTGCGTACAAAGGCTTTCTTTCAGGAAAGGGCTTTAAGAGCTAAGATCTGGGGCTCCCTGCAAAAGCAGCTTCTCCGTGGGAAGCCAGAGAACAGGGTCACTCACTGTCCCAGCTGTGCCATGCAATGAGAGCCTGTCTTTCCACGAGAGGTTCAGGCTGGCTAGTTCTTTGCTCAAAGTCCACCTAAGCTGTCTTACTGGTTACTCACAATGGTTTTCTGGGAGTGTGGGTAGGTTTGTAACACCACCCTTGCCCATTTTACAGAGAGTGAAACTGAGTCCTGGGGAGGCTAACTCACCCAGCAAGACCAACCACCTGCTTCCTCTCTGCCAGTATCTAATATTTAAAGCCAGACCTGACTGGAGGTTTGTTGACTGACTCTAGTTCTGACTGTGAGCCTGCTTAGACTCCTCCCAACCGCACCCCAGGCCTCAGCTTCAATGCTGGTCTCACAAAGAAGGGGGTTAGGTCCGATTTGCCTGGTCGTCTGCTTCTGGTTGTCTGGGGAATGGAGGCCAGGCTATTCTGAGTTCCAGCCAATGCCAAAAATCATGAGTGAGCCTCCTCCTGGTTGCAGGACTTCCCAGAGCCTTCCCTTGTCGGCGGTTTACAGGACTGAGAGGCAGCCCTGTCCTGTCTGACCGTGCGTCAATACCTCACACTGGGGAAGTGTTTGGAAAATGTGGGTTCATGATTTCCATCATATGCCACCTTTCCTTCCCTCCCCTGCAGCCACCAGCCAAGAATTATCCCTTCCAGAGGTAGGGGGCCAGGCCTTGTCTAAGGAGAGACTGGAAAGCTTTTGTCTTGGTCCCAGGGCCTCTGTTCTCCCTGGAAACAGCTCCTTTCTTTGATGGGGCCAATCGTGCCCCCCCACACACACACACACATACCAGCCACACAACTCCAGGGTACGTTGAGAGCAATCTCTGCTGTCTGGGAACGGCAGCGAAGATCTTTCTGTACACTCATCGCTTCTTCCCTCCGTGTACAGAAACAAAACATTCTGATGGTGTGAAATATAATTCAGAAAGCAAACTAAGAAATGAAGGCCTGGTGGAACAACATCAGAGGCCCAATAAGCAGTGTGTGTACTCAAATGCATGCAAATGAGGTGCCAGGAAGACCCACCTCTCTCAACTCTGATGTCCATATGGAAATCTTGGGAATCTTTCCCGCTCCCCTTAGCCTGCACCTTGTTTTCAGAGCATGGGCCGGATCCATGGACTTCTGAGGAGCCCCATTTCCCTTAAACATCAAAGTAAATGACAGGATACACCTGTGCAGCTCGTAAGGCCTGAGTGATTCACCCCCACTGCGTCTCCCGGTGCCTGGGTGATGTAGTTCCCACATCTTAGAGAATAAACTGTGGCTCGGAGAAGGGTTATCTGTGTCAGGAAATGTCTGAGCGGGGCTTTGCATCTGGCTGCCAGGACTCTGCTACCCTTTGCTTCTGAATCTTTGCTGCATCATTTCCAGGGGTTTGGCCCCGGGACATCACTTGATCAGGCTAGTTCGGGGTGGTACGACCACCCATTTAAAGAGCCTCTCCGAATTTCAGTTTCTTTATCTGTACTGTGGCGGTAATAAAGTCCCTGCTTATAGGAGATGGTATTTGTAAGTCTCTGAGAACAGTGGCTGACACAGAGCCCAGACTACACAGGTGTAAAGTATCCCAAGCCAAAACTTCAGTCGATATGCCTGACCTACCCAACGTCAAGGCTGAGCCCCACCTCCCTGAAACTGGCCTGCTATTAGGCAAAATTGTGTCACACAGAGCTGACTTTATTACAGAGCACTGGCTTTCTCAAGTCCTCTGTTGCACAGATGCAACACAACAGCGTGCTAGGCAGCGGAAAAGAGTAAATTCACAGCCTGTAAGTCGGTAATGCCTGCGTGAGCTGGCTCTTAGTTCATCATCCCCATGGTGCCTCCCGGCAGAAGCAGAAGAGCTGAGTCAGAGGCCCTGGCCTGTCCCCAGGGGAAGCAGGCTCTTCCGAGGCCCAGGCCTCAGGGAGGGGACCTGGACAGACAGTGCTCTTGTGGCCACAGGCCCATGCTGACGCAGGGCAGATGACTGTCACGGAGTTGAACCTCTTGTGCTGACAGCACATCCACGGAATAGAGAGTCCTGGCCCCTAGACATTACTATTTAGAAGTGGATTCCGGTCATTGTTTCTTTCCTCCCTGGGGTGGGAGAATGAATAGTATGGGTTCTCCCAAGGACCGTGTAGCAATATAGGTCAGGCATTAGGAGGTCTCAAGCTTGGCTCAACTCCCAGAAGTCACTGGGCCTGATGTGAAGATCTGGTTGCAAGAATTTTTAGGGCAGAGAGGAGGCATCCATTGTTGGAAGCCTCGTCGGTGGTGAAAAGTAAGAGGCGGCCGGCTAAGCAAGCCATTATGGTATCCTGTCGTGGGATATGAGGTAGCCACTAAAAATCACGAGGTCCTGAGTTCCAGTCCTCAGAACCCACATAAGAGCTGGGCAAAGCAGCCTGAGCACTGGGGAGGCAGCGGAGGAGGAGGATTCCAGGTACTTTCTGGCCAACCAGCCTGAGCTCCAGGTCCTACAAGAGCCCCCGAGCCCCCGAGCATCTACATTCAACCCCAGGACCCACAAGATAAGGATGAATGGAGTCCTGGGAGCTGTCCCCTCATCTCTGTGGCATGTGACCCATCGCAAGCCCACAAAATCAGTTTAAAAAAAAAACAATAAAGTAATAAGGTGGATAAGCAATTGAGAAAGACATTCCACTTTACTCTGTGCTCTCAACACACACACACACACACACTCATACCATTCAAGAGTATTTGGGGAACATAGGAAAGTAATCATAATGTCTTAGTCAGATGAGAACAGATTTCCAGTGGGTGCGCAGAACGGTCCCTTTGGTACGATGTGTGATGTATGGTGGTATTCTAGAAAATCCATACATTTCTCAGACGCATTTTCTATGTCTGGAGACATAAGCACTTTATTCACGACAGCCTTGGAACGGGACTATGGGTGATTGTGCTTTTTTTTTTTTTTTTTTTTGCAAATTTATTTCCTACACTTTCTAGCATACATATGCATTATCTTGTAATCAGAAAAGGTTATTAAAGGAGTGATTAATGGTACCAAGTGTTACTAATGCAATCACCCGTGAACGATGAGTTTAAGACACTTTGGACCTCCACAAGCTGCTGTAATCCCCCTGGGTGTTTATAGTCCTCAGGAAGGCCTTCCTGCGTGTGGATGTGGGGTCTGGGCTCTGGAATGCGACCTCAAAAAAAAAAGAGTTGGGGTATAAAGGGCAGGTGTGGCGTGTCCTGTATGTGTGTTTGGTTGGTTCGGTTTTCTGCGACAGGGTTTCTCTGTTGTGACTCTGGCTGTCCTGGAACTCACAGTGATCCGCCCGCTCTAATCCCGTTTGTTTAAAGAGAAATTCAAGACACTCTACAAAAAGAGACAGAGAGAAAGAGGGAGGATTGGAGAGAGCTCGGAGGATCCTAATTTGCTGTGTGAGAATAAAAGCCAGCTTGGTCCCCAGCTTTGTAATTTCATCTTTGCCTCCGTAATTGGGAGAAGGAGCCCTGAGGAGACGAGGCAGGCAGAATTCCCCTCTCTGCCTCTGTGGCTCTCTCTCTGGGGAAAGGTCCCTTCGGAGAGTCTGAGTGTGTTCAACAGTTTGAAGGCTTTGTTTCCGGCTGTCCTTTCTCTGGGATAAGGTGGCCCAGAAGGCTCACTGCAAACAGAGGGTCAGGAGGCCACAGCCCTTGGCTCTGATTCAGTGAGAACTGACCAAAGCCCAAAGCAGCTATGCACCTCCTAGGTGACCTTGAACCCACTCCCGGACCCCAGCTTACACTTCATTGACAACGGGAGAAAGAAGCTGATCCGCAGAGCCAGGGAAGGGTGCTGTGTGGCCAGGAAGCCCCAGATGCGGCTTAATTTCCTCCTTCCACCCCACCAATCTGCTATGCTAGCTCCTGCTGGCTAGGGGGTAGTGGGTTAAGCAAGAGGCGGGAAGCTAGAGAACAGGAGACCCGGCTTAACATTTAGTTGTCGACATCAAAGTCCTCCTTCCTGCCCTTCATATTAGCTCGTCTTCAGCCAGCCTGGGAGGTGGGCCGGAGTCATATGGAGAAGTCTTGAGGCTCAAAGCCTGAATCCACACCACTCCTAAGCTCCATCAGAAAGCAGGAACTGAGCAGGACTTGAATTGAAGCCCGAGTCCTGACTGATCATCCAAGGGACACAGATTCTAACGCATGACGATGTTCCCATCTTCCAGGCCAACATGAAGAGAAGCAGCAGGAAGGTGGCATTGTCTCCAAGAACTTCACCAAGAAAATCCAGTGAGTAGCCTTGCAGGGTGGAACCTCGCCAGGCACTGAGGGTGGGACTACCTCTGGGGTCTGGATTTCTTGGGAGACCGCCTGGGCAAGGGATGGAACTCTCACACCTAAAGCAGGGAAGTGGTCCTAATAAACCCGCGATAGGGACCCCCAAGGCGATCGGGTTAGATTATCATCTCGTCGGCTCGATGCCCTGTTTGGAGGGTGTTGACCCCATCAGGGAACAGAGTCGAGATGATTCATCCATCTTACGCTGAGCACTGGAATCCTTGCCCGCCCAGGAGGCGTCGACAAGAGAGGGTACCAATTGTCTTCAAAGTAAGACGCACCCACCCCTGGCCTCCTGGTGGCTCTAATAGGATTGTGAATGTGTGTGTGTGTGTATGCGAGTACACGTGTATGTGTGTGTGCACACGCACAGGTGTGTGTACCGCGTGCGTATGTGTGTGTTACGGAGTTCATGGATTCTTGTGCTCGCTCAGAGGCCAGAGGCAGATGTCTGGTGTTCTGTTCTCACTCCTCACCTTACTCTCTTGAGATAGAGTCCCTCACTGAACCCGGAGCTGGGCTAGTAGCCAGAGAGCCACATCAGTCCTGCCTCTCTCTCTCACAGCACCGGGGTCACGAGCACACGTTGTCACCCCTGGTTTTGTCCATGACTGCTGGGAACTTAAACTCAGATCTTTAAACTCTTTAAACTCTTCACGCTTTCACAGCAAGCAGTCTTGCACACAGCCCTCTCCAATAAGCTAGCTTCCACCACCGCTACGATAATTCTGGTGTGCCTCAAAAAAAGTGATTACAGCTCTTGTCTAGCTTCCTGGGATCAGTCTCAGCAAGCAGCTCTGGAGGTTTGGAGGCTGAGACACTGCTCTAGAGCAAGGACCAGTTTTGCTAAGGGAGCGATTCTTGTTAGCTTTGGTCTTACGAGATCAGTAACAGGCAACCAGGCTCAACCAATGGAGCATGGCCACATCCCCTAACAGGCAGTCCTGTAGGGAGCCAAGGCTCAGTGCAGGATGATGGCTGCATTAGAGGCTTGGGGGGGAGTGTGTGTGTGTCATGCACTGTCTCTCCGATCAGCATAACTCACTAGGTGTATTTCTGGCCCTGAGGTCTCGCTTAGCCATCATTGTGTTGACCTCTGCAGTAAAGGTATACAACAGGAAGAAGATGCGTTGGAAACCCTCCCTGTATTCTGGAGAAAGTAAATCTCCGATACACAAAAGGGCAGCCTAAGGTCTGTAGTAAGAATTTAGCACTGCCCCCAACAGGTCTCAGACACTGTTTCCTCCTCTGTTAAAGGGAGACTATTCCAGTATCCTTGCAGGCAATGGTAGATGTTCCTACGGGGCCTCGTATGGGCAGTCTGTTACCATGGTTCTCGTGATGGTGCCCCAGCTCCAAACTAGCCCTGGCAAACATGTCCTGTGGCAGAGGGATTGCACAGGCTGAATGCCGAGATTTCTCTCAGCTTTGGACGTCTGCATCCCAGCTTCTGCATGCTTGTGCCCTTCCTGACCCCACCCCCGGCACCCCCAAGCTTCTTGGAAGCCCTTTGAAATCTCCTGATAAAGGCAAATACCAACCAGTTTCTTACATTCACTGGCTTGCCTGAATCTGTGACCCTCACCTCTCTCCCAGAATCAGCCTCCAGATCAAACAGAACTGAGAGAGAAGGAAGGAAGGGGCGGGGCACTTCTGTCTCCTGCCGGATGCTCAGAACCAGGCTCAGGACAGAATCACAAGCACGGAAGAGCTGGGGAAAAGATCCAGAAGAGAGAGTATTCATGAATGAGTCATCTTTTCAAATGTCCCGGGGTGGGGAACCGTGCAGAGGGTTAGAGCTCTATATTCCTGAGGACCTGAGTTGGAATCTCCAACACCAGTGTGCAAAGCTGGCCATGGGTGTACTGCCTGTAATAGCACTATGGGGCAGAGCAGGGTAGATCCTGAGGAGGTTACTGGCCAGACAACCTAGCTGAAATGGTGAGCTTCCTGTTTAGTGAGAGACCCTGTTTCTAGGGAGCAGGGCACAGAGTGACAGAGAAGACATCCAATGTCTGCCCTGCCCTGCCCTCTGCACGCCAGGTGCACACTCCCACACACCCACACACCCACATGCATATATTCCATACACACACACACACACACACACACACACACACAATGTCCAAAAGCTGAACATGGTAGGTCACACCTATAATCCCAGAACCCTGAAGGCAGAGACAGGAATCTGGTCCTAAGTTAGAGAGGCCAACCTAGGCTACATAGGCTATTCGGGGCTACATAGTGAGACCCTGTCTCAAAACAAACAGAACATGCCCGTTTCCTGCGGATTTCCCCACCTCTGAGGCCACTCAAGAGGCAGCTCTCCGGGAATTCAGGGGCTAGATAGAAATGCCGCAGGCTGCCCAGGGTAGTTTGGGTTGGGCAAGAGAGCTGTTTTGGAGGTGCCCGAAAGGTTTGAGGCAGGCCCTTTTCTACCTCCAGCTTGGAGGAGAAAACAGGAAACAGGATGCAGGATACTCAGCCGAACACATTGTTCTCCCTGTCGGACATCTTCCCAGCTATCTGGTCAGCCTTTATTGACATTTGTGATACGCCAGCAGCCATGTTATGACATCTACGACTTAATCTTATTTAGTCATTGAAAGAATCCTATTGATTAAGATTATTAAACTTGCTTTGTAGATGAAGAAACTGAAGTTCAGAGGGGTGGGTGATAGAAGCTGAATTGCTGGGAAACAGTAGACCTGGAATATTAGAAAGCCCTTAAGAAGAAGAGAGAAATCTGACCACGGGATAAGGCTGAGCGACCTAGACAAGACACGGGCAGAGCAACACTCGACACTCAGTGTGGACTCTAAAATAAACAAACTCCTCAAGGGAAAGAGTAGGGTGTGACTGTCGGGGCTTGGCGATGAAAGGGAGCCAAGGAACTGGGGGCTGGGGAGAGAGCTCAGTCAGTGTAGTGCTCGCCACACGGGGGACCTGTGCCCCAGCCCTGTGGGAGAAACCCCAGTGCGGTGGCCTGAGCTTGCAATCCCAGGGCTGGGGAGGCAGAGGCAAGAGGATCCCTGGGGTTTGCTGGCCAGGCAGCCTAGCCCAATCAGGGGAGCCCCGGGTGCCCATAATAGATCCCATCAGTAATAATAATAGTTATTATTATAATAATTATAATATAATAGGTCCCATCTCTAACAACAACGACGACAATAATAGTAAAGGAGCTGGGCCGTTCCTGAGGAACAACACTAACGGTTGACTTCTGACCTTCAGATGCTTGTGCGCACGTCTGTGACCCTACCCGCACGAAGACACACACACAGAGTCTATAAAAGAAAAGAGGCACCTACCATGGAATTTGAAGACAGGTCCCTCTACCTTCAAGCCCTTTCTGGATGTCAGATGACAGCTTTCACACACCACCCCCACTGCCCTTAGCCTCGGAAACTTGCATTTCTCACCCTGTCGCCAGCTTAGGGCTTTTTCTCCAAGATCAGCTCACTTTAAAAAAGCTAAATTCTCACCACTAACACGCTCCCTAAGGAAGGCCCCGGTGAGGGAAATAAACCCAAAGGTACCACTAGCCCTGGGCCAGTTCTAAGGAGAAAAGGTCACTTGCCCTGGGGCCTGAGTTTTAAGTCAGCTCTTAATGGGAAAGGGAAAGCAGTTAGTGCTGGACCCTGGAGCTGCCTGGGTATTGAACATGGTGTGTGTGTGTGTTGGGGAGGCGGGGTTGTCACTCTGATGCAAATGAAAACTAGGGCCCAGGAGGAACCTAACCTTTCCCTACCATCTTTCGAAGTTGGGAATTCAGCATAGAATATGGGTGAGAAC